>QANY01002751.1:1476883-2076883 GCA_003255025.1 Datisca glomerata
AAAAAAGGCCGACGATGGACTTTGAGATTTTTGGGATACCAAACTTCTCGAACTACTGAGGTGAGGAGTTATTCTTGGGATACCGAAAATAACTCTAATAATGCTTTGATTTTAAAAGATATGAGAATACGAAAAAGGTATTTTTTTTAAATGGTCTTTGAACCACCCATTAAAAGTAATTTATTTTGTTCATTTCTATGATACAAAAAATTCCTCAAATGGGACATTCAAAAAAATAAATCTCTTTAACATTGGCCTTAAAATAAAAAAAATGGATAGCATTTGATTAAATTTGATAACCATTTTATAATGGGTGTTGTGGGGTGCTAACACCTTCCCCACACACAAACGACTCCCGAACCAACTTTGAGTTTTCGTAGACCCAAAAAAAAAATTCATCTTAAAATTGGGTGACCAATCACACCCTAAAATGATTGGTGGCGACTCCAAATTTCTTTTTCCTTAAAAAAATGAATTTTGTTAATTGCCATTCCGTGCCACACGCACGTTGCGACACATGTCTCATCATTTTTACACACTGTAAGCTTATTAGTATTACGCCCTATAAACTCAATATTACCTTTTTTATTATAAATAGAGAATAATTTACATATTTTGTTCGTTGTAATGTACTTAATTTTTATAGGATTCAAATGAGGTTTGTAACCCATATTTTGCTGCTAACTACATATTTATAGGTAAGTCATGTCCATGGAACAATAAGGAAATAATAATGTAACGAATGTTCTGACTCTTAAAGCTCAACCTCAATGATCCAAGTTCTATTAATAAAATCTCCACACAAACGAGTAGCGTTCCAACTCAGATTGATGTAGATCCAACATATAGTCCTATGACTTTTGGTAATGATGTGAATCTGAAAAGAAAACTCACCTTAGTTGTATAAAATCACTTAAAAAAATTAAAATTGAGGGGGTAGGTAAGGCAATATGCAACTATTGCTCCAAAAAATTATCTTGAATCAGTGAGAACGGGACTAAGCACTTGCATGATCACTTTAGCAGATGTCCCTTACGAAAAACTAGAGAGATATTAGACGAGCAATGTTGGTTCCTTCTAAAACAAATGATGGGAAACACACCTTTGGAATATATTGTTGTGTGTAGTGATGAAACAAGATGCTTTCATAAATCAACAATACAATGAAATTGGAACGAATACAACTTAAATGTAACAAAAACAATTACAACGAAAATCATCAGAATTCATACACGGAAACACAAAAATAAATATAGAAAACAAATACAACTGAAATTTCAATAGTTAAAGTAGAATTAGATGAAGATCGAGGATTGCTCGTAAGCATTATCCTAAAAATAATAATCGTCATTCACAGGGTGGTTGGAGACTACGATGAATCACTTCTGTAGGATACAACGATCTAAGTCTGAGCCAATTACTCAGACTCTCTCAAAACTCTTTGTATCTCTCTCTCAATATGCATATTTGTGATAATGGTGATGAAAACAGGATTTTCTAATAGTGATAAAAACGAAGTTCCTTTCATGTGTTCACACACTGCCTTTATTTTAAAACGTGGGTAGCTTGCGGAGCAAGTAAAAAATTGGCTAGTGCTGATAAGGTCATGCACGAAATTGGGGATAATGGAGATAAGGTCAGGCACAAAAGTAGTGCTGATAAAATCTAATTATCTTCTGCAGATAATCTAGGATATATTTATTTAGCTTTGACAAATTCAAAACTCTAAGCCTTCCTCTCCAAGTAAATAATCAAAAGAAATTTTGTCCAAAAATAATTCTTTGATCCGGACCGGACCAGACTGAACCGAATCGGACGGACGACGGCACACGCTTATGAGGGGAGGACCATGTGCCATCTAGGTCCTCCCTTCCCCACAAAATGTGGGGTGCCCCTTGGGGCTCCGCATAAGAGTTGGGTTTATAAACCCAACATCTTTTTCTTGAATTTTCAATGTGGGACTAAATCTCACTCAACTTCACATCACACACTTTCATTCACACTTATTTATTTATTTATTTCTTTTGACTTCTCTTTCCTTTATTATCTCCAACACATATAACTTTGATCCAGAAGTTGCAAGGCAAGAGTTGGCGACCATGATTATTTTGCATGAAAATCCTATTTGTATAGTTGAACATAACGGTTTTAGGAGGTACTCCAAAGCTCTCCAACCAGTATTTAACATGCCATTACTAAAGACATGTGGACTGTCAGAAATCAAAAGAAGGGATACATGGTTGTTACATGCCACTTCATAGACGACTCTTGGATCATACCACTTCATAGACGACTCTTGGATCATACGTAGTCGAATTTTGAGGTACTAATATCTCTATATTATGCATTAAATGATATTTTCATATTTTTGCTTGTTTATAATATTTTTTTTCATATAAATTAGGTTTATGTATGTGCCATGTGTAACTTGATCTTCTATCACACTCGAAATGGGAGTCATGGTCTCTAAAATATGAATGAATTGAATACTTCTTTACAATCCTATTATGCAGCATGATGCATGTATGCAAAACATAAAGATGAAGTTAGAAGTAAAACAATGAAGAAAAGACATGTTTAAATGACACAAGACATATATACATGCACAAAATTAATCATGATTTCAGCAGAAATCTAACGTTGGTCATGATGTGGGCTCTAAAAACATAATACATGTGTGTTTGGACTCTAAAAATCTCTTAATAGGCCCCTAGGTTGTCCACATTGTTATCTGAATAGAGTAATAGGAGCTCCCAAACGGTATCCCGAAAGGGTCGACCTGAGTGAGAACTTTCATGAGCCTGCACGGGAACCTCAACTCCACGAAGGTATTCCACTACTCATTCTCGCTAATCCTAAAGGGAAAGCCCAGGTATGGGGCTAGTATATGTGTGTGAATATTAGGAATTATGAAAACAAACATACATCTAAAAACAAACTTTGTACAACTATAAGCATGAAAAAGAAAAACAATGAATCAAATAAACAAACAAAGAGCCATACAAGAAGGACAACATGTGATAAATTTGTAGCTTGACTCTCTATCAATCTAAAAATGGTTAGACCGATCCAATCCCCAGTGGAGTTGCCAAGCTGTCGCAATGTGCATGCGACGCAGAGCGGCGATTAAAAAATTTATTTTTGAAGGAAAAGAGAAATTTGGAGTCGCCATCAATCATTTTAGGGTGTGATTGGTCATCCAATTTTAATATGAAAATTTTGGTCTACGAAAACCCAAAGTTAGTTCGGGAGTCGTTTGTGTGTGGGGAAGGTATTAGCACCCAACAACACCCATTATAAAATGGTTGCCAAATTTAATCAAATGCTATCCAATTTTTTTTATTTAAAGGCAAATGTTAAAGAGATTCATTTTTTAATGTCCCATTTGATGCATTTTGTATCATAGAAATGAACAAAAATAAATTACTTTTAATTGGTGGTTCAAAGACCATTGAAAAATTATTTTTTGTATTCTTATATCTTTTTAAATTAAATAATTATTAGAGTTATTCTCGGTATCCCAAGAATAACTCCTCACCTCAGTAGTTCGAGAAGTTTGGTATCCCGAAAATCTCAAAATCCATCGTCGGCTTTGTTTAGTGAAAATTAAATAATGGAAGTAACAAAATCTAAATCTAATTGTTAAAATTATAATCCACACATACATGAATATTAATTATAATAATAAGAGAATAATGCAAGAATCGCATTATAAGCATGACAATACAAGAATGCTAAGCAAATAAACATGTTAATAATTACAACAAAAGGGAAGTAAAAGAATAGAGATAAGTTATAGGATGTCAAATTATAGAAAACATAAAATGTTGAGATTATATAAAACATGCATAAAAAAAAGTAATAATGCAAGAATAAAGTAAAAATAATATTATGTAATAAATGAAAGAAAAAAAATTAAAATATATATATATATAAAGCAAGAGCTGCACAGCTCTTGCTGCAACAGAGGAAGTTCTTTATATATATATATATATATAATATAATATAATATAATAATAATAATATTATTATTATTAAATCAATAAATAAATAAATTGAAAGAAAAATGACGAAAAACAAACAATATATTTTTTAACATAAATATGTCCATTTTTTTTATTTTTTGACTACTTAGTCTACTAATTACCATTTTTCTTTCCTTTCCTCATTAGTAATTGCTAATCAAATAACAAAGGGGATGATCATGGATGATAATTAGTTCAAACAAATGTCACAAAATGATGAACATAATATTTAAAAAAAAAGACTTGTAGGAAAATTGAAAATTTCACAACTTAGATATTTGCATAATCTTGTATAGAGATTTTACTCTCTATTTTATGCATTGTTATGTGTAAGAAATTATCCTAGGGGATCTTTGCATCAAATGTACACTTTCAACCCATTAAAGGGTTGATTCACATTTGGTTAATTTTTTCACTCCTCAAAAGCTTTATCATCATCCTCATTAATTGAGTTGATGACAAAGACATCTCAATATCCAACTTGTAAAGAAATCATCAAAGTATGAAATTAAAAAGTTAAGATTTAAATGAGGAGAAATGATAAAGAATGAACTATCCACTTATGTATAAAAAAAATACAAAATATATGAACAAAATATATTATGAGCAAATGTACCAAACATTTAAGCTACCTTGAGAAAAATAATGGAAGAAGATGAAGATAATAGAAGTGTAGAACTTCTTCCTCTCTCTAAAATCACCTCTCTTTCTCACTCCAACCCCTCTCTTTCTCACTCTAAAAAAATGGCTTCCCTTTTTTACTCCAAAGAGACCCCCTTTAAGTGAAGACATCATCCCTATTTATAGGCAAAATTAGGATTTACTTTTTTTACTTTTAGTCTTTTTTTCAATTTTTATTTTTTAGTCTTTTTTTCAATTTTTACTTTTTAGTCCTTGGACTATTTTTCTTATTTTAGTATTGGATTAGTTTTCAAATTATAGATAAAGTCTTGGATTATTATATGAGCCAAAATATAAAGTATGTATATTTCATGTATTAGACCGGATAAAATACGGTATCTACAGTTACAAACTATTGTCCGTTAAAAATCATAGTTTCAAATGATAAATACATATTGAATTTTACATAGAACCAGCAAAAGTAATATCCTAAAGAGAAGGATTAAAATCTAGTAAGACTCCAAATCTAATTATGAAGTTTTAGAAACTGATGTCGAGGCAATATGTGGCTTGCTTGCGTCTGTTGTCTTTATTTTGAAGTATAATTGTAACTTTAGATTTTTGAACAATCTAGAAAAATAAGGAAATTATTTATACAAACTAAACCTAGAAAATAGTGTGGAAAAATGTACTATTCAATATAATATGACTAAAAAAATAAATTGAGCAAAATAATTATTAGTCATATTATATTGAATAGTACATTATTCTAAATTTATTAATCATTAATAATTATTTAACGTACAAGAACAAATCAACACTCAATACTATTTTAACGTACAAGAACAAATCAACACTCAACACTCATCTATGAGCTTTTGTTCCCCACCCCAAAAATTCAATCTGACTTTTGCTCCCTCAATTCAATCCTTTTGCTCCTTATGAGATATTTATAAATAAAGTTTGGTTCATTCCCTAACAAAGCTTTAAACATGATAACAAACTGATAATGATTTCATTTCTTATTAAACATTGATCTACAATGAACTCTAACATCAAGTATTTAACCTGAAAATCCTTCTCAAAGGATAACCAAAGTTCTTTTGTAGCACCTCAAGAGCAACTAAAAATGAGCACACGAGACATCTAGTTTAGCAAACTATATATCAATGAGACCTTGAGAATCCAAAATTACCTATAACGCCTACGACATTCATGCCAAGATTGGTATACTAAGCTAGCTCATTTAGTACTAAAAGAATATGCTAGTTAAAATAATTCTAAAATTTAGTAATACAAGTTTGTTAGCCAAGCATGATGATGACAAGGGAATAAGAGAAGCGTAAGTAAGAGCAATTGAAGATAGTATGGAATAAGCGTCAAGTCCGTCTAATCTAACAGTAAGACAAATATAAAATGATATCACAATTAGAAAAAGAATGTTAACACATGTTTTCCTCTCTCTTAATCATTTGACAATACAAAACCAAAAACAACACAGAAGACTAGTTTACAGTTGTTCACAGTGCGTACCTTTTATTTTTTTTTTATATTACTAAGATTTGAAGGCAAGGGACAATGAGACAATAGACATATGATTTTTGCCTACAACAGAAGTACTACTTATGGTTATAACAAAGTCAACCCATGAAGTACATCAACCAAGTTAAAGAACCACCACTCATCTATCGCATTATGTTTAAGCCGTGTTCCAACAATGAGTACATGATCTATAAAGAATTGATAGGTAGGCTGAATATTGCAACCTAACTTAAAGGGGTAGAAAATTGCTCATGTTTAGAACTTTAGTCACACAACCTATTAAATACATGTACTATCTAGAGCTAGCAGTCAACTAAATGAAGAACATTTATTTATAATGCATAGGGATAACATAGCCCAACCAAGAATTGTAAGACTTTTATCTATAACTAATACCAAAAAGTCAGAATATAAGAACTGTGTCTGTATTTTTTCCCTTCTTTATAGTTCTAAAACTTCCAAAAGAAGCAGGGCACCTATGCAAGCTGTGGCTGGAGTAGTCTCACGTTGTTTCTTTGGGAAATTGAATTTCTTGGTATTCAACAAAGCAACCATAATTAGATATTAAAACAATAACAAACTAGTTGGCAAAAGTCTAGCTTCATAACCTGTACCAAGCAAATTAGGGAGAAACTGTTGGGAAAAATCCAAACACCTGCAAGATTGAAATTGAAAGAAAAAGTAAATATCATAAGGAAACTGAAGGAAAATAACAACGAATATAATAAAAGACTCATTTTAACTAAAAGGCTACCTACTACTGTTTTACTATTTTAACCAACGTATGCAGATTGTCACTCTTGAACTAAGATTTTCTGTTGGAAGATTTAAAGTTATTTGTGATTGAATATCTGATCCAAACATAGAGTATCCAAGAACCACCATTGACGCATAGCCAATAGTGCATAAGATGAAGCACATAAGCATAACCTTAAAAACAAAAACAACAATGCAGATGTGAAGTCAATAGCTTAAGTAACTAAATAACCATTTGAATATGAAAAAAATATGTATTTCACAAGTATAAAGGGGTTGTTATACTATGGAAGTATAGAAAATTACATTGGAGAATTGATGTTTGTTCTTCATGGAAGTGTACAAAGTAGGGAAAACTGGATGAGCACAATAGCAGAAAGCATACAAGCTAATAACATTCCAGTTAATGAGTATTATTCTCTTATGATGAAATCCAATTCCATAAAATGCACCAATCCACAAAATTGAGAAAAGAATAATTGCATACACATAAGAAAGAAGGCTCATGTCCTCTAACCAAACAGATGGCAAAATGATGAGCCCAATAAGCATAACAAAGCAATTATGTCCAGCGATGCTAAACCCCAGTAATTAAAATCCACATTTGGTAGTATATTATTCAAGTTATCTCCTTCTAGTATCAGAAACCCCGTGGCAATTAAGTAGAGCTTTGTATGCATCATAATTGATACAACTACTTTTCCCTTGATTTTTCCTCTCAAGTGGGACGGGACGAGATTGAAAAGAAAATTATCCCGTCCTGATTGGGACAGGACAAAAAACCCTAAAAACGGTCTCCTCCCGTCCCGTGCACACCTTTAAATAATATCAAGGACTCGCAGTTCAAGGCCTTACTTATATTAAATGAGACAATGTTCTTGAAGAAAAAGTATTCACAAATTCCAAAAAAACAAATAGCAATATTATAATTAATTTTAAACACACTGTCAAACTCATTTTTCATAAGGATGAATAAATGTAATGAATATTTCCCAATCTAGGGTCCTAGTGAGTTCTAGACAATGATGAGAAATCTAAGCTAAAAATTGAAATGTTCCATTAATGTGACTAATCAAAGTCAAGTTGCATTTGAGATACTGATTTTTTTGTTTCTAATATAACAAAGGACTCATTTTAGGGCTATTCAAACACAATGGTAAGATTACAATAGATGAGAAACTTAATCAATTTTGAAACCTGCAAAACTTCGTAAACTTCCCTTACGAACAATCGTATTGTAATTTTATAAATTAAATTGAGTATTAAAAATCACTTCAAAACTATGTCTAAATCTATCCAGACAAGAAAAAGAAAAGGAAAGTGTAGGAATAAATATTAATCATCCTAAAGGCCAGGTTCCGTCAGGTTTTATTCTATCCACCCTAAGCTCTTAGACTTTCATAAAAAAAATTCTTGGCATTATGTGGTTCATAGACGTATTTTTTAAAAATAAATCTAGAAACTCAGAATCACTAACACTATCAACACGATAGCAATTTCATAAAAAAGTTTGTACCATCATAGTTTGGATGTCTTTACTTGGGTAATCTAGAAAACAACCATTTTTTATACAAAAAAAAAAACTTATAGTGAAACCCTCAACTCATACAAAACTCACAAAAATAACAAAAATCAAACAAAACTCACAAAAAACAGACATGAAATTCATATTAAATCTCACCTCACAAGAAAAAACCCTTACCACAAGTTTTGAACTTGGTCTTTTACAGGGATTGCAGAAGAAATCGATATGGGAAGGAGCTGCCAGAGAGAGGTGAGAGAGAGAAAGCTGCGATTGTAGAGAACCTATACAAGAAATCTGGAGTTTTCATTTCAAAACTTACCGCATGCCCAGAATCAGGAACCTTTACATTTCAAAACTTACTACATGACCGGATTCGGGAACACAGGCCTTGATCAACTAAGATAAAACTCAAAAATCATAAAAATTAGACAAGAATAAGACAATAATTTGATAATGAAACCCTTACCTCTGGTTCTGAGCTGCGAAATCGAAGTAGCAGAGAGTTGGGAGACAGAGCTGAGAGAGTGAGAGCTACGAGGGAGAGTTTGCTAACGTGTGAGAAACCTACGATGAAGCTGAAAGAGAGCTGTGAGAGAGCTTTACGAGAGAGAGTTGAGAGATAGAGAGAGACCTGAGAAAGAGAGAGCTCGTTGGTGACCTTCGAGATTGACAGAGAAGAGAGAGTTGTGATAGAGCTGAGAGCTACTGTGAAAGAGAGAGACGCGGGTTGAGAATTTTTCATTTGGTAAAGAGAAACGTATGGCTTCGCGACATTTTCATTTTGCGATTTTAGTTTTCCATTGCGTTTTGGAAAACATTGTGTTAGTTGTGTGCTATTATAGCACCGAATTGTTGTAGTGATGTAATTCACTAATACTTGGTGGGAAATTATTTCATAAGCATTTTTGTGCTCATATACTGAACTTGGTAGTGAGGAATGGATTAGAAGTGATTTCTAAAGGTATTGAGATGATCTGAGCTAATGTTGCTTATTGGTCAACAACACCAAAAAGAGTAGAAAAAATTTGAGGAAACTGCTCGCCAATTAAGCATTTCAAGTACCAAGAAGTTGGTTCTTGATTGCAAAACTAGATAAAATTCAACGTATTTGATGCTCAACATCACTTTGATTTATAAGAGTGTTCTTTCATTTGAAGGAGCGAGACTCACAATATAGATGTGATGAAAAAGATTGGTTGTTGGTGAAAGAGATGTGTGATAAATTGAAGTTGTTATATAATGTGGCCGAAATGTTTTCAGGAACCCGTTATCCAACACCCAATATTTTCTTTCCTATGATTTGTGAAATAAGATTCGAAAATCTTGAATGGCTCACATCTAGCTATGACGAGATAAGAACAATGGCGTCAAACATGATCGATATGCTTGAAAAGTACTGAAATGTGATTCATGGAATAATGGTTGTTACAATTGTTTTGGATCCCAGGTTTAAGATGAAATTAAGTATTATTTCCCAAAGATTTTTGGTGACAATTTACCATCTAAGATAGTGCTAGTTAGGAGGATTTGTTATGACATGGTGAAAGAGTACCAACAAAGATCTAAGATGGATGATGAAACTTCTTATTCTACTCTCCAATTAAGCATTTCAAGTACCAACGTCTTCAGAAGAAGTAGATCCATTATTGAACTTTGATTTATTTGTTAGTAGTATCATTACAACTGAAAATGTTAAATTAGAGTTAGACAAGTATTTGGAGGAATCACTCTTATCCAGAAGTTCAGATTTTGACTTACTGGTATGGTGGAAGACCAATGGGATTATATATCCTACTTTGCCAGATATTACTAGGGACATTTTGGCAATTCCTATATCTACTGTAATAGATTTGTGAGTCAACATCAAAGTAAACTTCTTCCAGAGATGATAGAAGCTCTGATGTATGCTCAAGATTGGTTATGAGATGAAGTACAGGTAAGAAATTTTTCATTTTTAATATATGAGCCAAAATGCTTTATTTTTATGTATTAACTCTTTATTTGTTTTCTTATATAATATCTTCATGTTCAAGTAAAGATGAGTGTTTCACATCTTATGAAGTAGATATTCATGAGAATGAGGTAAATCACCGTATTAAAATTTGTAATAATTTAACTTGTATATTTTATTTCTTTTTTTTTTGTTAAAAGGATAAATTGTATTCACATAAAAGATTATACAATTACAAAGGACATACTCAGGAACAAAAATCACAAAACAAAGACACAAAGAAAACAAACTAACAAGGGAAATATAAAGGAAAAAAAAAACCTAAGCTTGATCCATGATTATCCCCCAATTTTAAAGAATCAGATTACAACATTGATCAGTTTTCACATTCTGATTCCTAATGACAAACAATATTTTTTCCCTGATCATTCTAGAGATTTTCTTTACAATTAGATAAGAATCAATACACTTTCCAACAAAGACTCTCCTATTCTCTCTACCCAAATACAATAGATAAAAATGGTGAAGGCCAGTTTGACAACTTTGGATATCAGATTTATTCTTGCCCTCAGAAGCCAAGAAATAAAAGAATCCCAGATTTGCAAATGACAGTCCAGATTACAATTATGCAGCAAGGATAATATCATGGAACCAGTTACAGAGCAGGTGCAAAAGAGGCGATCTATGGTTTCTATACCATTAGCACAGAAAACACAAGACATACCTGCTGATGGACACCATTTGGATACATTATCCTTTGTAGCTAACCTATTTAAGCAAGCAAGCCAAGAAATGAAGGAGCACTTAGGTATGTACCCTAAGAACCAAACCAACTTAGTCCAATTCAGAGTGTTCTTGTGTTGCACAATAGTCTGGTAGATGCTTCTAACGGACAAAATACCTTTTGCATCAGCAGTCCAACCCCAACTATCATTGTGAGATGAACCAGAAGCAGTCCAATTAAGTGCACACCCGAATGTGCAAGCTGTTCTCTAGATTTTAGTTAGACCATGCCCATCAATTTCCTCTAATCAACACTGAAACAGTATTAGCTAACCCTCATCCTACATTATGCATTAAATCATATCCCCCCTAAAAAAGAGAATACCAGTAGGGTGTTAGGGTTCCATCATGATATGTATATCAGATCCAATGCCAATCCTTGATTCACAAAACCTGCTCAATTCATCTCCGACCTTGAGAATTTTCCTCCAGGCTCAAAATGGATTAGCATGGGTTCTAACAGTGAAAATGGAGTGTTGTTTCAATAGGTTTGCTTTACACCAGGCAACCCAAAGTGAATTCCTAGTTATGGAAACCAAGACCAAAAGTGCTTTGCAACTGCTGCTAGGTTCCAAACCGTCAAAACTTTAATGTTAAAGCCTCCATTTTCAAAAGGAACACATACTGAATCTCAAGAGACTTTGACACACTTTTCCACCTCACAACTATCATTCAATAAGAATATTCTTCGAATACGTTAAATCTCTTCATCACATGTTTACAGTATGCTAGCCCAATACCCCTGAATGACTAAGAAAATAGACTTGATTAATTGCAGCGTACCTGCATGAGTAAATTTTTTTTCCCAATATTTATTCTTTGAACAATTCTGTCTACTAACACTTCACAGTGGATTTTGTTCACTTTTGTCGAAATGAGTGGAATTCCCAGATATCTGACTGGCAAAGTTCCTTTCCCAAAACCAGTTTCTGTAAGAATCAAATTCTGCAAGTCCTCATCCACTCCAGTGAAGAAAACATGGCTCTTTGCTTCATTAGGTTGAAGGCCAAACATAATTCTAAACAAATCAATACCCTTCTTCACTATTCTGATAAAATTGATATCACCTTTACTAAAAACAAGTAGGTGATCAGCAAAACAAATGTTAAAAAATTCATTTTTCTAGCATCTTTAGTGATACTGGAAATCAGATAAGGTTGTAGAGTAGTTTAAGATTCCTGTGAGAACCTCCATGATCATGACAAACAGATAAGGAGATAGAGGGTCTCTCTGTCTAAGACCTTTACCCCCAGAAAAAACCACGGAGATCACCATTTATTTAATGGAGTAGGAAGATGAAGTCACACATTCCATAATCAAGTTAATAAACCTCTCAGGTAAACTCACATACTGTAAAACTTTGCCTAAAAAGTAGCAATGACACTATCACAGGCTTTAAAAAGATCAACCTTCAGGGTGCATCTAGGAGTGGGTGAATCTTTATGATAGCCTCTGAGTAACTATTGAATGAGTAAAATATTATCAGCAATAGTTCTTCATGGGACAAAAGCAGTCTGATTGACACTAATGAGACTGGGCATCACATTTTTAAGCCCATTGGCTAATATCTTGGTTATATACTTATATACCAAGTTACAATAAGAAATGGGCATGTATTCTGTGATTCTAGTAGGGTTTGGTACCTTTGTAACAAAAACATTCTTAACAACTTCACTTTACCTCTTTTTCCATCTGGCCCTGGGGCTTTATTATCATTAAAAAATAAAAATGTACTATTTAATTCCTCCTCAATGAAAACTTGCATTAGAGCTTGATTCTGTTAAGTACTGACCTTCTTAGGATGGAACTTGTGCAAAATATTCTAGTTCAGATCTGGAACCGGATTCTGAGATTGCAGCAGCCCTTTGTAGAATTCAATGATGTGTTCTTGAATAATAGAGGGTTCAACAATGAGATTATCAAATTGGTCCATAAGCTGAAGAATCTGTGATTTGTTCCTGAACTTCTTAACTGCCTTGAAGAAAAATGATGTGTTATTATCACCAAGATTGAGCCAAAACACCCTTAACTTCTACATCAGAAAACTTTCCTCTGTCATTTTCATGTACATATAGTGTTTGGAAGCTTCGCTAGCCTGCCTTTGAGCATCAACCATAGCAGGATTATCATCAAGAAACTGCATTGCAGAGCTAAGAGTACTTTTGGCCTCAACCACTCTCTGAAATATATTATTGCAATGCTGGTAGTTGAAGTTCTCAAAGCTTTCTTAACATATTGTAATTTCATTGCAAGATTGAACATGGCAGCCCTTGGTTGGGAATACTCCGAGCCTCTTCCGCAATGCTCATTTATTAACACTCTATCTATTTTTGTCATGATACTACCTTCACCAATTTGATGGTTCCGCCAGGTAAGTTGATGACCACCATAATTTATATCCTCCACCTCAATACTATTAAGACAAGTAACAATATCCTGCATACATTAATCCCAATAATAAGTCCCCCTATTTCTCATTAGGGTGTAAAATTTTGTTAAAATCACCCATAACGAGCCAAGGCATTTGACCAACTAAATGTTGAAAATTTTGTAAAGACTGCCATGGATTTCTTCTAATAGAAACCTCCTTAGCAGCATACACCACAATATAAACAGAAACTCATCCAAAGGAAATTGTCCTTTGATCATACAGTGCATTACATGATCAGTACTATATAAGACTTTAACATAAAAAATATTCAGATCCTAAGCTATCCAAATTCTGTGGGATTTGCATTATAGTTATTAACCACTGTCCAGTTGGGAAAAATATTCTAGGCAATTTTGCTGAAATTCTTAATCTTGACTCTAGTTTCCACTAAGCAACAGAAACTGGGTTAAATTCTCTGCAAACTCTTCTCACCTCAATATGTTTGTGGGGCTTTTTAAAGCCCTTTATATTCCAAACTGTCAGGCTATTCATCATCATCTTTTGAAATAGGAGAATCCATAATAGCTATATTTGCCTCCAAAGTGTTCTCAACATTTGGTAATTGTGGCTCAATCTCTACTAATACAGATTCATCATCCTCCAAACTAGCAGGTAACACTGATTGTGGGACTTCAATAGATGTGGAAGTTTCATCCATTTTCTCTTTCCCTTTCCTTGTAACTTGAACCCATTCCTACATAGAAGTCTTTTTCCCTTCTGGTTCTTTTTTATTTTCTTGTACTTTCTTCTGGTTTTCATTATTGGCAAGGCAATCATGACGAAAGGTTTCACAGGTTTTGCATATTTTAGGTATACACAGGTATCCCACCATAACTTTGGCCTTATCCATCTCTACATCAGACAAATCAATCTCCAAATGCTTGGTGAACAGGAATAATTCTCGGTGTTTGGCCACATCAGCAGAGAAGAAACATAATTAAAGCAAATGTCACGGAAGCATTATGAGAATAGTTGAATTTGTCATGTTGGAAGATCTCAAGAAACTGAACTGGAGATACTCATCTAGCCAAAGTAGTTGAAGTATAAAAGTCGCATAGGAAGTAACGAAGGCCAGAGAAGCCAATCGAGGGAATCATCATTGTGGCAAAGCTAGTAGCAATCACTACAACCGTCAGATTGTCCACACTATGCCAAATGATTCAAATTCAAAAAGTTGTTAATACTGATAAGCAATGCTCAATTATTCACCTAAAAGATGAAATAAATCCTGGAAGATAAACTTAATCTCAAAGAATATTCCATTTATTCTTGCTTTATTTCGAGAATTAAGTTGTATTACAAGCCTATAAATACAATCCTAACTGTAAACTGGAGGATCATCGAATACAAGCCATTGTAAATTGCTTACTCTCGTGCTTATTTTCTCTACTCTTGATATTTTCTATTTTAGAGAAAAAATTCATTTACATTTTGGTGCTCTCGTTGAGAGCCAAGAGAAAACGTTCAAGAAACCCACCCAAAAACACTAAACATGCCTAGAACTAGATCCAACATAGCCTATGATGGAGAAAATGAGTCCAGAAACACTGATGACCAAACAGATCAACCAACCCCACCAGCGGAGATACTCTAGACAATTTTGACTGGGATGCGAGAGATGGAAGAATGAAATGCAGAAACGCAGCGCGATGCGTGGAGAGCAATGCAAGAACATATACATGCTCTTCAATAAGTGATGGCTCAGATGCGTGCTGAGGTCAGCCAAAGAGCAAATAACGAAGCACAGGACGTCCGTTCAGAGAATAACATGCGAGAGGCGAGACAAGAAAACCACGAGAGCAACAGGAACATGCAACGAGAAGAAGGGGAAATTCAGTCTTAGAACTAAGAAAAGGAGTTTGCTGGGGAGATGCGCTAGTCTAAAATTATCACCAAGGAAGCTATAAAAGAATTACTGGAATGAAATATGCTGGAGTGGATGAACCTGGGGAGTACTGAAAAAAATGGCTTTGAATCTGTCACCCATACCCCGTTGAGTCCAGAGATTCTAGAGGCTCCTGTACAAGAAATTTGTGACTCCAAAGTTCAAATGTTATGAAGGGAAGACGGATCTAGTCGATCATCTCCGCCATTTCAGGCAGATAATGACACTATATCAGCATGATGATGAGTTAACGTGCATAATGTTCCCAACCATTCTAGACGGAACGACCTTAAAATGGTATAATTCGCTCCTTGTTCATTCGATTACTAACTTTGTTGTTATACCTTCTGTCTTTATGGAATAGTACTCCACATATCGAGCAGTAATTGAGGACACGGAGTATCTCCTCATGATCACAATCAATGAAGGAGAATCCTTACAGGAGTACACCCATAAATTCAAAGACGAAATGGCAAAGGTCAAAAATCGTGATGATTGGATGGCCAGACTAGCTTTTAGAAGAGGGTTAGGACTAAACTCACCCTTGTTCAAAGACATGTCCAAAAAAAAACCTTTTATAAAAGAGACTTTCCAAAGGGCTTAGACTTATATCACACTGGAAGAAGAAAAGAAGAGTCTGTTGAAAGCAGATGAACAAAAAAAAGGAAGAGCACATAAGCGAGAAAGGAACTTCAGATGAGAAAGGAAGAGAACTGACAGGACAAACAAAACTGACGAAAGGGGTGGAAAATGGGAAAGGACATAGTACCAAAGGTAAGACTCGAGTAGAGTACATCCAAGGGACAAGGTCTACACACTGTTGACCCTCTTAGAACATATTAAGGACAATCTATGGTTAAAAAGGCCATCACCAGTTACAAATGAACGCAGTTACAAAGACAAGGATAAGTATTGTTCTTTCCATAGGAGCAACAGACACTACACCAAAGATTTCTTCCAACTCAAAGAATATATTGAAGAATTTATAAAAGATGGATATATGTGCCGGTTCGTGAAAAGAGAAGAGCAGAAACAGGAGGCAGAAAAAGAAGACTGTGGCGATGAAAGGTGTGACAATGAGAAACAACCTCTTCGCGCTGTCATTACTATCATTGCACTAACAGAGCAGGAAGGAGGAACAAGGAAGGAAAGGAAGAAGTACTGTAAAAAAACCAATGTTGGAGAAGCGCAAGAGAACCACTCATCTGACAACGGGAATCTCCCGCTAATATTTGATGATCTAGATCTCGAACACGACGAACACCACAACGATGTACTTGTCATTTCGATACAAGTCGGCAATTGCCTTTTGAGAAGAGTTATGGTAGATGATGGAAGCGCGGTTAACATATTGTACCAAACCACGTTAGAAAAGATGTTAATGGGAGATCAGAAGCTGCAGGGGACCTCGCAACCATTGAGAGGTTTTAATGGAGCTATCAGCTACTCGGAGGGGATCCTTACTCTCCTTTTAAGAGCTGAACCTTTTAATCATATGACTGAGTTTGTGATTCTGGATACTTCATCCCCGTACAATGCCGTTCTGGGAAGAACCTGGCTGCATAAGATGAAAGTTGTACCATCAACCTTCTACCAAGTGTTAAAGTATCCCTGATCGAAAGGAATCAAGACCATCAAAGGAGACCAGGCTTTAGCCCGCATCTGTTCTGTGACTACATTGGAGTCTGCAAAGAAAAAGTGTACAGAAGAAGCAGAACTCAGACAACCAAAGGAAGTAACTCAATAGCAATCAAAGGACGATGAGTCAAACGGCCCAAGGTATAAGGCTGGGGAACAGACAGAGTTGGTGTGCTTAGAAGAAGGAACACAAAAGATGAAAAACATTGACGCCTACCTCGAATAAGCAGAGAAAGACATGTTGATCGACTTTCTGCAAAGGAACGAAGATGTTTTTGCCACTACTGCACAAGAAATACCGGGGATTGCAAAAGAGATTATACGCCATAAGTTGAACACGGATTCAGCAATAAAACCCGTAAAACAGAAGAAAAAAAGTTTCACGCCAGAATGGAAAAAAGTAATAAAGGAAGAAGTAGGTAAGCTACTAGACGTAGAATTCATTAGAGAAGTTGACTATCTGGAGTGGATGGGCAATGTGGTGATGGTACGAAAAAAGAATGGCAAATGGAGAATCTGTGTGGATTTCGCTGACTTAAACAAAGCCTGTCCAAATGATGACTATCCACTTCCCAGAATTGACCAAATGGTAGACGCCACATCTAGACATGAGTTCCTTAGCTTTATGGACGCCTACTATGGATATAACCAGGTGAAACTATTCCAACAAGACCAAGAAAAACTTATTTCATTACTGAATATGGCATCTTGTTATAAAGTAATGCTCGTTGGGCTGAAAATGCAGGAGCTACATATCAGAGATTAGTGAACAAAGTATTCCAGAGTCAGATTGGAAAAAATATGGAAATGTACATGGACGATATGTTGGTAAAAAGAAAAGGACGTTATATCCAAGATCTAGAGGAGGCTTTCTCAATCCTAAGAAAGAATTCAATGAAGCTGAATCTGGATAAGTGTACTTGCGCTGCTGCAGGGAAATTCTTTGGCCACTTAATAACCTGGCGAGGGATAAAAGTTAACATAGACCAGGTGAAGGCTATCATGGAGATGAAGTCCCTGAGGAATAAAAAATAAATTCAAGGATTGACTGGAGACTCATGACACTCAACATGTTTATTTTCAGGTCAACAAATAAATGCAAGTCGTTCTTTGATAAGCTGAGAAAGAAATCTACAGACAAATGCGATGAAGAGTGTGAAGAGGCCTTCAAAAGAATCAAAGAGTACTTAACAACACCCCTACTACTCTCAAAACCAATGGATGGTGAGCAACTCCTCTTGTATGTTGCAGTTTTACAAACAGCTGTAAGTGCCATGCTCATTAGAGAAGAAGAAAAGAAGCAGAAGCTCATATAATTCATCAGTAAAAGCTTGGTGGCAGCAGAGACAAGATACAAAAAGATGTAAAAATTAGTATTGGCGATCGTAACTTTTGCAAGGAAGCTTAGACCTTATTTTCAGGGACACAATATTAAGGTATTAACTGAAACAACTGTTAAAAGTCTACTACACTCCCTAGAGGTAAGTGGAAGAATGGAAAAATGGGCAATCAAACTAAACCAATATGAGATCAATTATGAGCCTAGAACTGCGATCAAGTGGCAAGTGTTAGCAGATTTCATTGCAGAAATTACTAGTCTAGAATAGTCTAAAGAAATGGAGAACGGGTCTTGGAAACTATATGTTGATGGTGATTCTAACAATAAGGGAGCAAGAGATGGAGTAGTAGTGCAAACCCCATTCGGTGAAACATTAAAGCATTCTATCTCATTTGGATATAATGCATCGAATAATAAGGCTGAATATGAAGCGCAATATATCTGAAGTATCTTTGCTACGAGAATATAAGATAACTAACGTGAAAATATTTTGTGATTCCATCTTAATTATCAAACAGGTAACATAAGAATATGTAGCTAAAGATGAGAGAATGATAAGTTATTTACGTCGGGCAAGAGAATCGCTGAACTCGTTCAAATGCTATGAGATTCAACAAATCTTGAGAACGGAGACAGAGACACGCTAGCAAATTTGGGATCATCTTTGCGATTCTCACATAAAAGAAATGTACCTGTGGAGTTCTTGGAGAAACCAAGTATTTAGCCTTCATCGAATAACATTGTTGAAGTGGAAATCGGAAAGGAACCCAGCTGGTAGCATGATTTAATCCTCTATCTCAAAAAGAGAGTACATCCTAAGGAAACACTTCTGGCGAAAAAAGTCCAGCAACAAAGTGCAAAGTACACATTAATAAATAGATTATTATATAGAAAATATTTTTCAGGACTATACTTGAAATGCTTGAAGGAGAAAGAAGCACAATATGTCTTAGCTGAGGTTCATGAAGGAGTATGTGAGAACCACACTGGGGGAAGATCATTAGCTCACAAATATTAAATGAGGGATATTACTAGCCTGGAATGCTTCGAGACACCAGAATGGCTCCAGGAGAATTGAACACAGTTGCAAACCCATGGCCTTTCATGTAGTGGGCACTCGACATCATCGGTCCACTCCCTATAGCGCCAGCTCAGAAACGCTTCTTGCTAGTGACCACAGACTACTTCACGAAATGGATAGAAGTAGAGGCGTTTGCGAGAATCAGGGAAGAAGAAGTCAAGGGGTTTTTGTGGAAAAACATAATACGTCGGTATGGAATACCCAAGATATTGGTCACATATAACGGACTACAGTTGACAGGAAAATTTGTTAAAGGATTCTACGAAGGACTGAATATCACCAATCGTTTCTCTAGTCCATACTATCCACAAGGAAATGGGCAAGCTGAGAGATCGAATCGTATTATACTCCACAGCATGAGAAAGTGACTAGAGTCCGCAAAAGAAAAATGGGTAGAGGAACTACCAACTGTACTTCGGGCATATAGAACTACTCCTAGAGAAGCCACTAGAGAAATACCGTTCGCCTTAGCATTCGGGACAGAAGCAGTGATTCCTGTGGAAATTGGAAGCCCAATAGTAAGATCAGAGTTGAATGAGCAACACAATGATGAACTCCTCAGAATAATTCTGGACCAATTGGAGAAGCGAAGAGAAGTTGTACTAATCAGAGTAGCGTGTTATAATCAGAAAAGGAGATCCTATTTTTAGAAAAGAATGAAGAAGCGAGAATTTCAAAAAGGAGATCTAGTCCTAAGAAACGTCTTTCAATCAGAAGGAAATTTTAGGCCAGCTTGGGGAGGACCATACATAATCAGTGGCATAGGAAGAACTAGGTATTACTACTTGACAACAGAGGAAGGAGCATACCTGGCAAAACCATGGAATGCATCTCATTTAAAGAAGTATTTTATAATGAATATTTTTCCCATAGTTTTTTCCCGCAGGAATTTTCCACGTAAAAATCTGTGGTGTAAACTTTTGACTCTTCTTTCAGGAAAGCACATCATGGAACTAAGGGCGCAAGTCCTTAGAAAGGGCAATTCATAAGTCCTACTCTTAGAAGGAACTAAAGGCGCAAGTCCTTGGGTAGGGAAATTCATAAGTCCTACTCTCAGAAGGAACTAAGGGCGCAAGTCCTTGGGAGGAGCAATTCATAAATTTTACTCTCAGAAGAAAATAAGGGCGCATGTCCTTGGGAGATGCAATTCATATGTCCTACTCTTAGAAGGAACTAAAGGCATAAGTCCTTGGGAGGGGAAATTCATAAGTTCTACTCTTAGAAAGAATTAAGGGCTCAAGTCTTTGGGAGAGGAAATTCATAAGTTCTACTCTCAGAAAGAATTAAGGGTGCAAGTCCTTGGGAGGGGCAATTCATAAGTCCTACTCTCAGAAGAAACTAATGGCGTAAGTTCTTAAGAGGGGTAACACATAAGTCCTACTCTAAAAAAGGAATTGAAACACAAGCCGCGATGGTCAAAGGGCAAGAACAAAAAAAAAATAGGGAAAACAAAAAGTTGAGAAGTCTATAACAGCTTCAAGAACTGAACTCAGATCAAAAAGTTCAAAAGCAAGAGCTTCAAGAGCTGAGCCCAGACTAGAAGGTAGAGCTGAGCCATACCAGAAGGTAGAATAGAGCTTAGACTAGAAATCTCAAAAGTTCATGATGTGAAATTTTCAGAAGCTGAACTCAGACCAGAAAGCACAAATCCAAATGCCAAGAGATTTGGCATTTAAGAAAAGAAAAGGTCAGAACTTCAGAATTCAGGAAAGAACTTCAGAGTAGAAATTCTTATCCAAAGATTATTACTTCACTTCAAGTCATAGAAGTAATATATATGGACGTCTGTGAGGTAAAATTTCCCAGATTAATAATTCTAATTGATATAACTTTGAAGGACACATCGACTTCTGCCGCTTGCTTCTTCACTGTCTCATCAAGCACTGACTTTGACTCATTCAACTGAGCAACTTCTTCACGAAGGCCTTCAATGATGCCAACAGAATGAGCAACATCCCTTTGAAGTTTCTGCAACGATAGGAGAGGAGTACCAGAACGAGGGGGAGGGGGGGTAAATCCTCACCTTGAACTGATGAAACACTCAGAACGGGAGGATCCCTTGAAGAGCTGGTCTCATCCGATATGGGGTGAGTTCGCCTCCCAACTTCAGCCACCATGGTACGAAGGCGTTTAGACATAATTAGTTCCCCATTTACTCTCTGAAGTGAGATATTCTCCTCTAAAGAGTCAAAACCAGAACCGCTAGGGGAAGAGTGGCGTGAATATCTCGCTGGGCAAGAAGGAGACGATGGAGTAGATGTGACAGACGGACCTAAATGAGAAACAATGGGCAGGTCTCGTGGTAGAACGGACAGTGGCACAGCAACAAGGGGCATGACTAAACTTGAGGGCTGAGAGCGGGCAACCGTGACGTCACCGATTGGATCTAAAAGATCAGATCACTTTCTGTGCCGGCAATGAAAACGAGGATTAACTTCTCTACAGTCTCCTGGGTTATGTAAGGCTTCCTGTTCTTAAGGTTATCTGTAGGGAAAGAGAGGATCAACATAAAAAAAAAAGAGAGAACAAATAATAAGGGCAGATTTAAAGAGAAACATAATTTGGAAATGGGGATCCGACTACTTACTGAAAGTCCCCCAGTTCCTGGGAATTCTCCAGCGACCATCACTGCCCCAATTTCCGCCAATCACAATAACATCCCTCTCCCAGTTTTTGTCACCCGGGGGAATATTGGTCACCATTGACCCCCTCTTATCTGAAGTTCCATTGGAAAGGTAGTAAATCTCATCCCTAGGTTTAATTTTGTAACAACATCTCAATTTGTCGACTCCCAAATCAAAATCAAACCTCATATTCAAAGCCTCAAAACCGAGGATGATCTTATAGGTATTAGGAGTAAATTGTGAAGTTGCAAGCCACACCAGTGGAAGAACTCTTGGAAAAATGGGGAGAAAGGAAGTCTAAGACCCAAAGCAAAGTACATTGGACTAGGGTTATTTAGTATGGAGGCTTACAAGGATGACCTGGTGTTCTACTCTCACCTAATCCAACTATAACATTAGAAGGGAAGGCTTCATGAAAAATAGAAAGAAATTCATTAAACTCGGCCGAATTCCTAACTAGGGGAACAATATGCTTAAATTCAACTCCACCCCAACTCATGGCTACTGGAATTTCTAGCAGAAAAGAAAAAGAAGAGTAGAGAGAACAGAAGACTTACGAAGAAGAAAAGAGGAAAGTAAACAAATTGAAAGGGAAGGGAATAATTTATATTGGGTTTGGACACGAAAGGTTATAGAACTTAATCAAGAAAGATGAAATGATGATTGACACGCGCTCGATTGAAGGGAAATCTGTAGGGAAAATGGATGTCGCTGCTAACATCTATTCATGGGTTGACAGCTGGAAAGAAGGATGGCATGTTCTCACAAAAATATAAATAACGGCCATTAAATGTGAGCAAAAGAATGGGAAGCGACAAAAGAAATAATTGAGGAGAGTCAAAATGTCAGAATAGAAATCAAAGAGTCAGAACAGACCCCTGGCGAGAATAAAAATCGAAGCAACATAGCATACCCCTAGCAAGAACAGAAATCGAAAGCGCCAAAGCAGACCCTTGGAAAGAATAGAAATCGAAGCGCCAAAGAAGACCCCTAGCGAGAATGAAAATCGAAGCGTCAGAACAGACTCCTAGAGAGAACAGAAATTGAAGCGTCAAAGCGGACCCCTAGCGAGAATGGAAATTGAAGTATCATAGTAGAATCTTAGTGAGAAGGAAAATTAGAGCGTCAAAACAGACCATTGATATGTACAAGAGAATGAAACGACAGAAGAGAAAGCTCACGCAACCATCAAACGCACGTCATTCGGTAAGGTTATTATTATTATTGCTAAATTTTATAGGTCATTATTATTGCAAGTCTCAATAAATCTAGAGTTGAAAACTAGGTAATTTGTTTTGATAAAAATCATAATTTGACCCTATTATGGATAACATTAACTGTCATTAACGGTATTCAAATTGATTTGATGCACGATGAATGAATTTTTGAATTTTCAATTCTAAATTTTGAATTTAGGCTTTTCTAAAGCTATAAAAAAATCTCTTAACGGTTGATGAACGAAAATATAAACTTTGATATGCGTATTTTTTCGCAGACTAGCTCTTTCCTATTCTATATGCGAAAGTGTAGCAAAATAAAAGATGAACAAACGAAAAAAATGGAGACGTCCTGACTACAGGAATGGAGACATCATGATGATGTGAACGGAAATGTCATGACGACAGAAATGGAAAAGGCATGGCGACGGGAACGGGAAACGTTGAGAACGAAAAATGTTGTGGCAACAAGAATGTAAAACATTGTGGCAACGGCAAAGGAAACTTCTTGAAAATGTCAATTAAAAATTCGTGGCAATGAGTATGATACTGAAAACGAAAACAAATTGGAAGCCAAAACGGAAACGACATGACAACGAAACTAGAAATGAAAAAAGATTATATTTTTAAGCTGAAGTGAACGGAAGATAAATATATGGCAAATCCTATATCGTTTGAAAGATACAAAAATTATCTTCTTGAATAATTTTGTGAAACTCAATTGAGAGCTTTGGGGTAAAAGTTATGACAGTTTTCATACAAGATGTTTGGAAAGAAGATAACGCAGAACTATCAAGTTCAGAAATTAAGCTGTAATAATTGGTGGCAGATAAAGTTGTGAATCATATACCATTAGAAAGATACAAGAGTCTTCTTCTTGGAAAATGTTGCAGAATTCAATTTGGGGTTCTCGATAAAAAGTTATGATAATTTTAGTACATGCTATTTAGAAATGAAGATTGCACAAAATATTAAATTTAGGAAATTATACTGTATCAATTGGGAGATGGCCACATGACGAATCATATACTATTACAAATATATGGAAGTCTAATTCTTGAGAAAAATTATGAAATTGATTTTGGAGCTCACAACAAAAAGTTATGATGATTTTTGTAAAGGTTGTTCGAGAAAGCAGAATATACAAAACCTTAAATTCAGAAATTAAACTGTATTTATTGAGGGATAACTACATGACGAATCTTATATCAATGGAAAGATACGGAAATCAACATTGTGAATAATTTTATGAAAATCAATTTGAAACACCCGATCAAAAGTTATGGCAACTCTCGTTGGTGTTATTTAGGAAAGTAAATATATGAATGTTTCTCAAATTTAATTTTTAAATTTTATCCATTGATACTATCACGTGGAAAATAATATATCATTAGAAAACTATGAATATATACTTCTTGATTAATTTTGCAGAACTCGATTTGGAGCTCTCGAACAAAAGTTATGACAATTTTTATGAAGGCTGTTCGAGAAAGCAGAATATGCAGAATGATCAATTTCATAAATTAAATTGTATTTGATGGAAGCCAACTATACGGTGAATCTTACGTCATCAAAAGGATACAAAAGTCTATTTATTGGAGAATTCCACAGAACTCAATTTGGAGATTTCGATTAAAAGTCACGGAAAACACATTTTACAGAACGGTCGAATTCGTTAATTAAACTGTACCGAATGAGAGCCAACTACATGACAAATTACATATCATCGGAGCATTAGAAAACTATGAATATATAATTCTTGATTAATTTTGCAGAACTCGATTTGGAGCTCTCGAACAAAAGTTATGACAATTTTTATGAAGGCTGTTCGAGAAAGCAGAATATGCAGAATCATCAATTTCATAAATTAAGCTGTATTTGATGGAAGCCAACTATACGGTGAATCTTACATCATCAAAAGGATACAAAAGTCTACTTATTAGAGAATTCTACAGAACTCAATTTGGAGATTTCGATTAAAAGTCACGGGAAATATATTTACAGAACGGTCGAATTCGTTAATTAAACTATACCGACTGAGAGCCAGTTACATGACAAATTATATATCATCGGAGCATTAGAAAACTATGAATATATACTTCTTGATTAATTTTGCAGAATTCGATTTGGAGCTCTCGAACAAAAGTTATGACAATTTTTATGAAGGCTGTTCGAGAAAGCAGAATATGCAGAATGATCAATTTCATAAATTAAACTGTATTTAATGGAATCCAACTATACGGTGAATCTTACGTCATCAAAAGGATACAAAAGTCTATTTATTGGAGAATTCTACAGAACTCAATTTGGAGATTTCGATTAAAAGTCACGGAAAAGACATTTTACAGAACGGTCGAATTCATTAATTAAACTATACCGAATGAGAGCCAATTACGTGACAAATTATATCATCGGAGCATTAGAAAACTATGAATATATACTTCTTGATTAATTTTGCAGAACTCGATTTGGAGCTCTCGAACAAAAGTTATGACAATTTTTATGAAGGTTGTTCGAGAAAGCAAAATATGCAGAATGATCAATTTCATAAATTAAACTGTATTTGATGGAAGCCAACTATACGGTGAATCTTACGTCATCAAAAGGATACAAAAGTCTACTTATTGGAGAATTCTACAGAACTCAATTTGGAGATTTCGATTAAAAGTCACGGAAAACATATTTTACAGAACGGTGGAATTCGTTAATTAAACTGTATCGACTGAGAACCAATTACATGAAAAATTATATATCATCGGAGCATATGAAAATCAAATTCTTGAAGAATTTCATGGAATTCAATTTGGAACTTTCGGTCAAAACTTATGGCATGATAACGTGCAGACTACTTACAAGACAAATACTTGGCGTCAACTTTCTCTCTTCTTCAAGAACAATGGAAATTAGGGCGTGAGTCCTTGAGAGCAGACAGTTTGTAAGTCATGTTCTCTAAAGGAATTAAGGGCGTAAGTCATTGGAAGGGGCAGTTCATAAGTCTTACTCTCAGAAGGAATTAGGGCGTGAGTTTTTGTGAAAGGCAAGTCGTAAGTTCTACTCTCAGAAGAAACTAATGACGTAAGTCCTTAGGAGTGACAATTCATAACTCATATTCTCAGAAGGAAATAAGAGTGTAAGTTTTTGGGAAGGAAAATTCATAAGTCCTACTAGTAGAAGGAACTAAGGACATAAGTTCTTGGGAGTGACAACTCATAAGTCATACTCTCAGAAGGAACTAAGGGTGCAAGTCCTTGGGAGGGGCAATTCATAAGTCTTACTCTCAGAACGAAGACGAGACCATGGTTTTTTATTTGAACCTAAGTCCTTGAGAGCAAACATTTTGTGAGACATTCTCCTAGAATACAGAAAATGCAAACGAGGCCATGGTTCTTTATTTGAACCTAAGTCCTCATCTCAAAAGAAAATGACAGTTTGTAATTCCTTCTCTCAGAATGTAAATGGGGTCATGGTTCTTTATTTGAACCTAAGTCCTCCTCTTAAAAGAAAATGACAATTCGTAATTCCTCCTCTAAGAATGAAGACGGGGCCATGGTTCTTTATTTAGACCTAAATCCTAGAGGAAGCATGTATATCATAAAGAAATTAAATCTTATCCTAGGGAACAAATTTCACAAAAGAACATAGTTATTCTCAAGAGAATTGAGAGCCAAAATTTTTCTAGGTATTTAAGAACGGATTTCGTTGAAAGCTTGAGGTCGGCATAGTACCAGATTTTGATCCTAAAATTTGGCTGAGTCTTTGAATAAAGTACAACAAAATGGAGTTCAATAGAAGAAAAATTGCACAAACATAGTAATTCATATTGGTGGAAGCAGAAGTATAAAGTAAAACAAAGTGAGAAGCAAATGAAGCTTCAAAACGAATTCAAAAATGAGAACCATATGGGAATTGTGAGGTCAAACGATTAGTAGTTGTGTTGGATTCATCTAAGGAAACTAAAAAGAAGAAAGGAAAATTACAAAAATATACAATAGACTATAGTTGTATCAGCAACGACATCTCCAACATAAGGGTTGATAGACACATCCTCAACAGGGAGATTGACAAACGGCTTGTCAAATAGTAGCTTGAAAAACTGAGTCACATGTTCCAAGGAAATACTTGTAAACGGAAATCCTCAAATCAAGTCTTCTCAATACCAAGCTGAAACTGTTCATAAAGCAGGAAACACTTACGATGAAATCTGAACGAGAAGCAGGCTTACAAATAGGGTCATGGTTCTTTATTTGAACCTAACCCCTCCTCTTAAAAGAAAATGGGTAGTTCGTAAGTCCCTCTCAAAGCAAAAACGATACCATGGTTCTTTATTTGAACCTAAGTCCTTGAGAAAATAGGAAAAATCCTACCAATGGAAGTGAGACATCAAACTCAAACTCCAGCAATGAAATTATGAAACAGTACATTTGTTCCATATTCATTTCAATAAATTATTATATTATTCTTGTACAATATTCTTGTCATGTATCTCAACATATGAGAGAAGAAAAAGAAAAATGATGAAAACGGGAAATTTTTTATCAATGAGCCTGCAGTGAAAGGAACAGAAAGGCATAACAGCAAATGAAGGAGAAATAATCATCATCAACAACAAGCTGACAAATGAGTTACACAACAATCACAAAGCATTTGTAAACAGAGACAAAATAACATAACGGCAGAAAGAAAATAAGAAGTCATCGCTGACAGTAGACAGTCAAAAAGTTTCTTAGAAAACTACATCACATGTTTTCAAAAAGCGCGTGAGAACAGAAACAGGCAGAAGTAACGTCAGAACAAGAAAAGATGATCATTACACATCAACGAATAGAATTCCGTCTAATGTAATGGAAGCCTATGAACAGACAAAATTTCATATGACGCGTGATAAGATCTAGACCGATTACTCCATAAAAAAGAAGATAGAGCAAGAACCTAAGGATCAACTAGGCGATTATGAAAATAGACCAATCAGACGGAAGTACATAGATTGCCGGTGTGGCAATCCAAAGAAAAGCTAATCAAGATCATTGGATTGATCAGACGGTCAATATTGACTAAGTTGTTAATGTTGATAAACTAGATCTCAGAAAATATTCTGTTGATCATATTGTTGGATAGAATTAGATAAGTTGTATCAAATTCTATGTAACAGATTGAATGTCTATCAATAAAGGCAAGATGTAACTCCAACAGAGGAGACAACAACTCTCAACACTCATTAACCTTGTAAACTCTTTCTCCATAATGAATTACTATCAAAATCTTCATGTGGTTTTCTTCCCTTTAAGGGGTTTTCACATAAATCATGACATATTTATTCTCTCATTCTCTCTCTTAAATATTCTCTATACTTTCATATTATGATGTAGGAAATTCAAGACCGATTATCAAAGACTGTGAATTTTTTCTTTACACTTAGGTATTCAGCCATAACATCAATTGCAACATAAACTCTAACAAAAGAGAGCTTGGATCCTGTAGCAGTAAAATCATCAGAGAACAGGGATTCTCCTATTATACTTGTCAAGCTACCAATAATTGGATATTTTTTCTTCATTATGTAGGATGAACTACCAGGAGCGGATTCATGAGAATGAGAATTGAACAAACTGTGTTAATGGGGTAACAATTATGAAATGTCTTTAATTTACGAAACTTGAGAAATATTACATTTTGATAATTTGGCTAAAACATATATTATGTAGTTTTTTTATAACATATTTTAATTTTTCTATTTATTATTTTATTTGGAATATTTTAATTTTTTTTATGTTTTTTAATTAAATATATTTCTCTCTTTGTCTCCCTCTCTCTATATTGCTTACGAAATTATAAATTTTAGTTGTTTAAGAAATTCTACGCATAATTAACGCATAAAAGAACATATAGGGAACGTGTAGGTAACTGCCCCTAATGGGGATTCCCAATTACGGAATCGACTCATATACTCATATATGTTAAATTACCAAAAACGTCACCGCCTAATGTATTACCGAAAATTACATATCTCTCTAGAGTCAATGTTGTGTTTAAATTCATCAATCCTGACCTCTCTTTTTCTTATAGATCCATTTATAGACGACAGGTTTTACCCCTTCAAGAGGAATCATAAGTTTTCAGACTTCGTTCGAGTACATCAAAAGTATTTCAACGTTCATGGCTTCTTGCCATAGGTTTACTTTAGGATCAACCATGGCCTATGAGTAGGAGACACTAAGACAGGTTTATCATGATCTTTATCTAAGGCTGCTGTTAAGGTATCTCTATAAGACATGTACATGTCAGGCTGTCTTACAACTCTCCCGCTACATCGAGTCTCCATAGGCTCTGACCCCAGCTGTGGTTCTTCCATTATTGAATCAGAAATAGTTTCTGATTAGGGAGTCGATGTCCTCCCACTTAATAATTCCTCTAGCATAAGAGTGTTTGTCAGCTTCACACTTTTTATATAGTATTCTTCAAGAAAACGTGCATTCGTGCTTACGAATGTTTTCATGTCAATCAAAATATAAATACATACCCTTTCGTTCCTTTAGGATATCCTACAAACATACATAATTTTGATCGACTGGTCGACTTGCTTGTCTTCTTTTTCAGAACATGTGTTGGGCACCGCAATATTCTAAAAGGGTTAACGGACGACTTTCGTCCATTCCATCTTTCATATGGCGTGCCAGGCACCGTCTTCGACAGAACTTGGTTAAGAATGTATGTTGTTGTTTCCAAGACATATCCCTAGAATGAATCTGAGAGGGATGAGTAACTCATCATGGATCTAACCAGATCCATCAGAGTTTGATTCCTTCTGTCTGACACACCATTCTGTTCTAGAGTGCAAGATGCTGTAAATGGAGAAAGACTACATTCTTTCTTAAGAAAGTCTTTGAACTCTCCTAGTAAATACTCTCCACCATGATCAGATCATAGCGTTTTGATTTGTTTCTCTAATTGCTTTTTTACCATAGCTTTGTACTCATTGAACTTTTCAAAGGTTTCAGACTTTTGGTGCACTAAATAAACATGTCCAAAATGTGAGTAGTCACCAGTGAAGGTTACAAAGTATTCATAATCTCCTCTTATTTGGATATTCAATGGCTCACATTCATCACTATGTATGAGTTCGAGGCATTGAATGACTCTTTCACCTTTCGCAAAAAATGGTCTCTTGGTCATTTTACTTTCTATACAGGATTCATATGTGGGTTGTGATCTTACACTTAAAGTTTGCATTGGACCATTATTTGCAAGTCTTTTAATCCTGTCCAGGCCAATGTGGCCAAGACGTAAGTGCCATAAATAGGTTAGATCGGTTGAGTCAGACTTCAACCTTTTACTATCCCTTTGTAAATCAGTATTTATTTCAGTGTCACATATCATTGAAGCTATTGATTTTACGTAAAACAGTTTATTTATCAAATGTGCAGTAGTAATTAAGCAATAATTTCTAAAAATACCAATATCTTTATTAATGAAAGTCAAACTGAATCCTTGCTCAATTAAACTAGCTACTGAAATAAGGTTCTTCCAAAAAACTGGAATATAATAAACATCACGTAAAACCATAAAATTGTTATCAAATGACAATGTAATAGTTTCAATAGATATAGCCGATACTGGTACTCAATTTCCCAACGGAAGCTGAACTTGCGCTGGTCAAGCCTTCTAATTTCCTTGAACTCATGCAGGGAACAACATATATGGTTAGTGGCTGCAGAGTCTAAAATCCATGAAATAATAGAGTCATCCACATAACATGCCTCAGTAACAAGTATTATACCTTTAGATCTCAAATCCTTGAGATAGTCTGGACAATTGCATTTCCAATGGCTAGTGGCTCTACAATGATGACACTTGTCTTTCGACTTGTCCACTTTTACAGTGCCCTTACCTTTCGTAGCTTTTGAGTTCTGCTTCTTAGCCTTCTTCGGACCTCTCCTGTGTTTCTTTTTGGTGCCAGAGGTGGAAGATTTATTTTTAGTAAAGTTTACATCTCTTGCCTTTCAGAAACAGGGTCTCAACAGCTTGTAGTACCTTCATCAGCTCAGGAAGTGAGTACCCCAACTTATTCATCGAATAATTAAGTTTGAAGTTCTCAAAAGTGTCAGGCAGAGAGTCTCAAGGATCATATCAACTTGTGTCTCGTTATCTACCTCAGCACCCATGATCTCCATCTCATTCAGATAACTAATGATCAACACCATATGTTCTCTGACAGGAGTTCCAGGTTTCATCCTGCCGTTCATGAAGTTACGCACAACAGCTTGTTTGGTTTGATGACCCTGATCTCCGAACATTTTGGTGATGTTCAATATCATATCAGCGGTAGTTTCCATGTTCTGATGTTGTTGTTGCAACACATTGCTAATAGAATCCAAGATGTAACATCAGACCATCTTATCAAAACGCAACGAAGAAGCATAAGCATTATTTCCTCTTGAGTCGATTCAGCAGTAGGCTCAAGGGGACAAGGGGTGGTGAGCACGAACTTGTGCTTTTCTACCGACAACACGCTATCAAGATTACGTTTGCAATCCACCTAATTTTCACCAGTAAGTTTGTTTGCATTTTAGATAGTTGAGAGAGGGGATAGCCACATGATTACTGGAAAAAATAAATAAAACAGTATGATGCATGATGTAAATATTTAAATATTTAAAAATCCAATAAAAAATATTTCTTCCATGATGTTACAATCAACAACGATAGCTTATCTCATCTAAGGACAATGTCTAAGCTACCTCATATCACATCGAGACTCCACTCGTTTGGTTAACGCTTATCAAGATGTCACTACATCTAGCTTAACAAATCACCAATAGTTTTGGTCACCTTAGCTGAATTGACTAGCCCCTATGAGGGATTCCAATGTACTTCGGTCTAAGTATTTAACCAACGCATCACTTTTATTTATTCCCTTGAACTAACACTCCGTCTAGGAACGGTCCTGCCTCACCACTTCCTTTACAAGCTTAAGCTTCTTAAGCAACTCGATGACTCAAAGCAATATGATTCCCAAGTTTCTCCCACTGAACAGATGACCGCTAGGGCGGCTCCAAACCATTACTCGTGCCACGATCAAGTTTGCTTTGGGGGACCTTGGGAACGTTTCAACGTAAACGACCCTCCCACTAAATTTTTGGAAAAATGAATTTTTCATTATTTTTTCAAAAATTATAACTCTTTATTAATTTGGTAAAAACAAGTTTTAGAAATTATAAACTTTTATAAAATTTAAATCCGAATTTAAAATTTATAACTTTTATAAAATTCACATTGTATTTAAATTATAACACATTATAAATTAAACTACAATGATGTATGTACATGCTACACGACATTTTGATGTTGACATATTCCTATTTCTATATGGCATGTAATATGATGATGCGAGATTAATAATAAATCATCCATTCAAAATTAACATCCTTATTGACTCATTTCTAATTACAACCCACAAAAGAATAATAAATAAATTATAATTAATTTAAATACTAGTCTTCATGACGTCTGTAATAATCTCCTTGTCCTTCAGGAAGTTCCATCAATTTTGTAACTCTTTGCAACAGTGCAGTCCCATTTTTAAAATTCAAAATTTTGATCAAAACCTTTTAACTAAGGAAAACTATTTTCCTAATTAAATAATCCCTTTAAAATTCTTTTAAAATTTAAAACTCAAAAGATAAAAAGATAAATTGATAATTATCTTTTGAATTCAAAATTCAAAAGATAAAAAGATAAAATAGAATATTACCTTTTGAATTCAAAATTCAAAAGATAAAAAGATAAAATTGATAATCATATTTTGCATTTTATCCGTTTAATAATTAAAATTTTAAAGATAAAAGATGAGATTAGAATTTTTGCAAAATATCACAGAATTTCCTAAACCCTAATTGTTATCATTTAAGGTTTCACAAACTCTAATCACCATGCATGGCACTACAGCGGACAGCAGAAGGTGGCGCGGCATCACGGCAGGCGGCGGTGGCGGCAGTGATCGGTGATCGGGGATGGCAGCGGCGGTGACAGGGGTTATTTTTAGAGGCGGCGATGGACTACGTGGAATTTAAAAAAATACAACTTTTGCAAGAAAATAAATTACATAAAACCCTATGTCTCATTTCGGTGTACATCATTTCTAAAATTAAAAAACAAAACACCTAGAGCCAATAGATCGGGATCCATTCAAAACTATGTTGAATCTACCATACAAAATTATGTCAATATCACAACATCCAACGATACATACATTTAATAACATAATATGCATAATCAAGAAATCAAGTTTCTGATACGAATTGTTGGATCGAGTTTTAAAATTTTAGGAAAATCATTGAACCACGAACGGTTCATGGGCGAAATATCAAAAAATTCTACATCAACCAATTTAATCATATTAAATATTAAAACCATACATCCGATTATGCATACAAAGTGAAATGTATTCAAAAGAGGTAGAAATAATTTTATACATTTCTTGTATTGGAGAAATTCTCATTTGGTGGAATCCTATTAGTCGTCTTACGTTCTCCGTTCTTCGTAGAACTCGAATCAGTCTTCACACCAACAACCACTCGTAGGATTCAAAAGTTTCTCGATTGGATGTTGATCAGGAATTGAGTGTGGGCTCTCAAAATAATTTAGGAAGAAAAATAAAATTTTTCTCTTCATCTGGTGTATTTCGGCTGCAAGTAGGGAGAGGGAGAGAAACTTTTTCTGCTCTGTGTAATCACACACTGTGTTTGAGTTAAAGATGCAACATTATTTCCATCCCTTATAAAATAATTACAGAATTTTCACATATACTCCTATTTGTTGAATTACCAAAAATTCACCCCCAATCTTCAGTATTGCCAAAAATTACGTATGTCCCTAGAGTCAATGTTGTGTCCAAATTCATCAATCCAAATTGATAAGTTAAATTGATCTTCATCAATTAATTAATTAATTTCTTTTATTGATCTTCATCACTAAAAAATAACCGATTAATTAATTTGAACATTAATTACTTGTTTGTCACTAATTAAGTGACAACACCCATCACATATGGGTTCGAGAAATATACCTTGGTCCAAAACACGTTTTTGGTCCAACGAGTTTTGTTTTTTTATTCATGTCCTTATGACCTACTCCTGAGATCGATGGACCCACATGAATAAAGTTATAGGACTCAAATACTAGGTGAATTTATCTCCATAAATTCTCGACCTATCTAATCTTGACATCGTACGACTCCACTATATGTCTGATGCCGAATCAACTCCCGATTCATGCGCGCTACATTTTCTGTTGGTGCAAATAAACACTTTTATTTCATGGTCAACAGAATAATTAACATATTACCCTTCGTGAATATCAGAAACAAGAGTGGACTAAAAAATTATCATTTTACCCATCTTGTTATTATTTCGTTAACTCTTTTATTGACTATGAATAAGAAAGATATATTAGTAAATTGTCTCATACAATTCCCCATATCTTATTCAATGATTCATTTCATCGAGTACATGGCCAAGTTAATTTATTCACACACCCATCAATAAAGTATAAGGTGATATTGTTGCATTCTGCAATTTAACCATGAATTTCTATATATGTGAATCACGCAACTCCAACATAGTTGAATCACGATCCCAACAACTGAGGTATTGTCCGGCATTTGGAATTTTTTGTTGGCGACAAAGTATTTCTAAAGGTCGCTCCTATGAAAGGTGTTTTGAGGTTTGGGAAGAAAGGAAAATTAAGTCCCCGCTTTGTAGGACCTTTTGAAATATTGGAGAGAATCGAAGAGTTAGCTTATCGACTTGCATTGCCGCCAGCAATTTCAGGAGTTCATAATGTATTCCATGTTTCGATGTTAAGGAAGTATCTTCCTGACCCATCTCACATCCTTAGCTATAAGGCTTTGGACCTCCGCCAAGACCTTACTTATGAAGAAGCACCCATCAAGATTCTGGATAGAGAGGAAAAGGAACATAGATAAAAGAAGATTCGTTTGGTCAAGATGTTATGGAAAAATCATGCAGTAGAAGAGGCAACCTGGGAGCGCGAGGATGGGATGCGTGTCAACTATCCATATTTGTTTGGTACGTTTTAATTTCGAGGATGAAATTATTTTTAGGTGGCGGAAAATTGTAACACCCCAACTAATTTTGCAATAAATTGTGTTTAGTTGTTAATTTTTACTCTTAATTATCCTATGATTATTTGACTTAACGTTTGGATTGAATTAATTAAATGTCTTGCAGAGAAACGATTCGAGGTGATCTAACGACTCATTATGTGCCTAGTATAATTTTAAAATAATTGATATTAGTTATCAAAATTGTTGACTTACTAAGATTAGGTTTATTTGTATTTTTCTAAGCTCACTCACACCTATATTACTTACACCTTAAGAAAAAACCCTAGCACTATTGACCTAGACATGTTATGAAACATGTTGGCGTATCACAGATCGTAACTAACTAGGTCAAGTGTCGATTCACCTCATGATTAAGATAATTATGAAAATACCCTTAAGATGTAACAATTAGATTCAAAACTAGATAAATGACTTTACTCTAAAATAATTTGTTATTGGTCTATTCAACATGTTTCATAACATGTTTAGGTCAACCGTTAGAGTCTTCACTCTCATGCCCCGAGATCGGCATCCTTTGGTTCAACCTAACAGTCATAATCAGTCTCGATTGTACAGTCGATCCTAAGACTGCGAATAACATTTTAAACTATTTCAGAACAGTTTGTCTGGAAGACCCCTCAGTCTTTTCTCTTTTTACGTTGACAATAGTTTCAGGACTTGAGTAAATTATAAACACACTTTAATTAATAGAAAAACTTGCATCCATTCATTAAATTATGTAATACACAATGTCTGAGAAATAACTAAATACTCATAAATAATTATTACACCATACTTTATGGACATAATTCTAACAAAATTTACAAATGAAAAATTAAATTTATCATACAAATGAAAAATTAAATTTATCATACAAATGAAAAATGAAGATCTAGTTTAAAATAAAATATTAAATTTTCTTTTAATTTTGTAACACATTTTTACTATATAATCTTATTTGCATGATGCTCTAACTTGGTTTAGTGAAAATATATCAATAAATAAATATAATAACAATATAATATTGTCTTGATTTTACTCATATGAACTGAAAATAAATAATGTAATGCTAAACACACTTTTTTAATTTACATAACATAACATGATTATAAATAATAATTATAACAAAAATATAATAGGTTTAATTACAAGTGTGATGCACGTGTATTGACTACTTGTATAAATAGCTAAACCACGTCACCTCAAAAATCCTAAACTTCTTACTATGTTCTGCTCTCAGCGCACCTCCCTCCCTCCCTCCTTGCTTTCTTTCTCCATTTCTAAATCCCCAAAACTTACCAGTCATTACCAGATCATTCCTTGTACCCTTTGATCCATCAATGTACCTTCTGTTTTAAATCACCTCATAGGATACATAAGCAACAATTATCGGAGCAGATGAATTAGCTTCAATAGTTTCCTATCATTTATCATGTGATTCTAATAGGGCCATCTCGTCAGAGCTCATTGTGCCTTACATAAATTCATGTAGTGTTAAACATATAAGGATTGAGGTTTAAGTAATATCGTTCATGTTAGATCGACAGTTTCAAAGGGGAGATACCTAGTGGTTTACAAAATGATTAATTATTTGGTCGTTGATTCGAAGCTCCACAAAAGTGAAACTAGGTCCTTGAGCTCCCCAATCCATTCTTCATCACGAAGCATGCCTTGTTTACCTTCCATTTTCTCATCTGCTTCATATGAATTATACTTTAATTTTGGGTTTTATTTTGACGTAAGGTTTTATTTCGAATGCATTCTCAGTTCAAAACTCATATTTCTTTGTTATTTGAGAGGACACTTATAATGAATTCTATTAATCAGAAATTTTCTTCATAGAATCTGTGAAAAAGGGCCTCACTTGTGGGATTATATCACCACACGAGACCCATGGGTTGCTTGGCCCACTCTGTAAGGATAAGAAACTAGAAATAACAAGGCATGGTGTAAATCCCATAGAAACATATATAAATATGTAGTCAAAGCAGCAAAAATGCTCCTATGAGATAGAAAATATAATTATCAAGACTCAAGATGTCATGGACTGCATAAACTCAAACACGAGATATTTGGATAAAAGTGTTGGAATATGTTCATAAAAAACGTGTAATAACTATTTATTTGTATTTAATTATTTATCAGACATTTGTATTATTGAATTGTTTATGAATAAATTAAAAATTTTATTTTAAATTAAAGCATGTTTATATATTACTCAAGTCCTGGAACTATTGTCAATGAAAGAAGAGTGAAAACATAAGCGTCTCCAGATGAACTTTTCTGAAATAGTTTAGAATGATATCCGTAGTCTTAGGATCGACTGGACAATCGAATCTGATTACGACTATTAGGTTGAACCGTTGAATGTCAGTCTTGGGGTGTAAGAGTGGAGACTCAATGGTTAACCTAGACATGTTATGAACATGTTGAATAAACCGGTAACAAATTAGTTTAGAGCCCAAAACTGTTTACCTAGCTCTAAATCTAATTGTTACATCTTAACAGTATTTTTATAATTACTTTAATCCTGAGGTAAATAACGTAACTTGACTTGATTAGTTGCAATCTTTGATGTGTCAAATGATTGAGTTTGAATTGGCGGGTAAACCTCGACTATTGCGATTGTAATTTAATTAAATAAGAGTTGCGTGATTCACAAATATGAGAATTCGTGGTTGGATTGCGAAAGCAACAATATCACCTTATATTTTATTGATGGGTGTGTGAATAAATAAACTTGGTCAAGTATTCGATTAAATGAGTCATTGAATAAGACTTGTGAATTGTAAGAGACAATTCACTATAATGTTTTTTTTATTCACAGTCAATAAAGGAGTTAAGTAAATAATAAAAATAGTAAAATAGTAATTTTACATTTTTCTCTTGTTACTGATATTCACGATGAGTATTATGTTAAAATATTCTATGGACCGTGAAAATAAATAAAGTTTATTTACACCAATAGAAAATGTAGCGCATAAATCGAGAGTTGATTCGGCATCGAACCTATATTGAAGTCGTACGATGTCAAGATTAAATATGTAAAAAATTTATGGAGATAAATTAGTTAGGTATTTGAATCCTAAGCTTTGTTTATGTGAGTCTATTCTATCTCAGAAATAACTCAGAGAACAGGAATAGAAAAAGGAACTAAGTTGGACCAAAATGTGTTTTGGTGCCTATGCATATTTCCTACACATATATGTAATAGGTGATGTCACTTAAGTTAGTTAAGTGTAATTGTTGTATTAAATTAATTATTTATTATTTATTAATTATTAGATAATTAGTTAAATAAAATAAGTTAATAAATCAATTGATAATGATCAATTATATTTATCAATTAAATTGATGAATTTCGATACAGCTAAGACTTTAGGAGATCATGTAATTTTCGGCAATAATAGATAATTAGCAGAATTTTCAGAAATTTTATAATATATGGATATATTTGCAAATATCAAAAGTCACCTTTTGATAAATATTTAATATCAATTTGATTGCAAAGAGATAACGAGTATTAGATACAGTTGTTGTTATCAACATACAAAAAGAGAGAGAAATGTTTTCTCCTCTCACTATTGTTGCTGCCGAAATTAATCTGAAAAAGGAAGATTTGATTTTTCTTCTTCAATCATTTTGATAGCTCACACTCAAATTCCTACGTAAAATTCTTCTAAGATATATTTCTGAAATTAACGGGTGGTTGTTGGTGGTCTAATTCAAAAATCATTTGTGGAAGATCAAGTTCATGATTTTGATCTTAAAACTTGAAGAGCACAAAGAATGATCAAACTAAAATTGGTTTTAAATTATTTAATATGATTAAATAAGTTACATAAAAAAATTGATATTCCGTCCACGAACCGTTTGTGGTTCAAATCTAATTTTTTTAATTTTAAAATCGATCGATCCTAGCAAAATGAACCTTAGAGACATTCGGGAACCTACAACTTTAAGATAGTTGGGGTATAGAATACCATGATGGTTGGTGAGACACGCCCGAGTACACAAGATGCTTGAATGAAAGACCTTACTAAAGGCCACGACCGCCCAGGCCTCCTACTCACCTAAGATCACGAGGAAAAAAGACCATGCATAGGGTAAAATGACCACAGTAGTATTTCGTGGCGCTTGAGTACACAAGGTGCTCGGATGAAAGACCTTGCTAAAGGCCATGGTTGTCGAGACCTCCTAATGAGCTAAAATGACTAGGAGAAAAACCCTGCATAGGGGCAAATGATCATGATAGTATTTTGTGGCACCTAAGTACACATGATGCCCAGATGAAAAGACCTCGCTAAAGGCCACGGGCCCCAAGATATCCTACCCACCTAAGATGGCTAGGAGAAAAGACCCTACATAGGGTAAAAGGACCACGTTAGTATTCCGTGGCACCCGAAGTCACGTAGATGCCTATGGAGCCTGAAGTCATACAGATGACTATGGTACCTGAAGTCATGCAAATGAATCACCTAGATGACTATGGAACCCAAGTCACGCAAATGACCATGGTCCCCGAAGTCATACAGATGACTTGGCTATCACCTAGATGACTATGGGACCTGAAGCCACATTGATGACTATAGTACCTGAAGTCACGCACATGACTATGGTACCCGAAGTCACACAGATGATTGTGACACTCGAAGTCACCCAAATGAAAGCAGTACCCAAGGTCACGCAGATGACTATAACACCCAAAGTCAAGCATATGACTATGGTACACAAAGTCACGAAAATAACTATGATACCCAAAGTCACACAGATAACTAAGGTACCCAGACTTACCGGATGACTATGGTGCCTGAAGTTACCTAGATAATTATGGTAACCAGAATCACAATTATGAAAATGGCCCTAAGTCACACTCACGACTATGACACCCAAGGTTGGATGGAATCTCACAAACCCCAAAGGATTTGGTACACTACTGGAGATGGATCCAAAGGACCTCGACATCGAGGATTCATCAAACGTGATTTGATCAGACACAGAAAAGAAGGCTCCATAACCTCCAGCTGGAAAGCAAGCATGTTGAGGACTTACATGCATTTTACAGAGACAGATATGTCAACACACAAAGACGTAACGATGAGCTAAACAGAGAAAGCATTGAATTTCAAATTGAGAACATCAAACAACAGGACCGAATAAAAAAGCATTGCTCGCGGGGATACATTTAGTCAATACCCTGGGGGCGTAGAAGCGAAAAACCTTCAAATTCCCAACTATTACCAAGCCTAGGACGCAAGGATGGGGGCATCCCTCCATAGATGCTCAAAAGCCCCTCGTTCTTTAAGACAAAAACCACTCGATTATCATTAAGGCTAGCGCAGAGACCCTCGTCGTACCAACCTACACTATATAATCACTATAAATTTCAAATAAAGCAATGGACTGGTCGTCTTACCACTTACATTGGATCAAAAGAAATTCAATCCTACCCACAAATCCTCACGATGCATTCAGACTGAGGTTTAAAGATTTAGTTGTGATGACCACCGATCCAACCCAAGCCATCTAGCCACCAGATTAAAACCATAGGGACGTGATCCCAATGACTACCTAGAGCAACTCGCGCAAACATGAACGATAGAGCTTCAGGTCCCGAAAGCACGGTTCCATACATCGTTACATAAATAAGTCCAATATTAATCAAGATGAAAACATTTTTACCAAGAGTAAACTAACAAATATAAAGAAAGTCTGACACAGACACAAGATGCTCTGAGATGCCATCATGAATCAGCATCAGACACTTAGATGTTTTGACACAAACTTCACTGCCTAGTGACCCCAACGCCATGGCATATGCTTGACATTTGATAAATGCACAACTAGGGTCTTAGATAAAAACTCACGACTCCTACCAGTACGTACTTCCTGACTCTAACGTTGTGCGCCAAACTTGAGAAGTGAGTGCAAACTATTGGTGATAAAAACACATGTGCTGAGGCCCACTTAATATGATTTCCAAGCAAGACCCAATACTCCTCCTCCAGGCGAGTGCCTACATTAAGTCCAAACCAATGGCACTTCACTATGGACCAACCCACTAGGACCAAGGCCACAATAATGGCTGATGTCTTCTCCATGACTGAGGTCACCATGATGTCAAAGGTCCCATCCATGACCGAGGCCACGACTAGGGTGATGGACGTGTTCCCACCTGTGGTCACATACTACCGTGGTCATGAGGATGATCGAGGTCCTCTCATGCCCATACCACGGCTACCCGAGATAGCCTAGATCCATTCTATGACATGACAAAAATATGATAAAAATTATACAAGGAAAGAACAGTTACTCAACACCCTTATAAGGCAATCTAAGAGTTGTTAAAAAATAAAAATTATAACAGAATTCTTCAGATTTGGGGAATATTCTCCATAAATATCTTCATTCCTTATATGATTAAGCAGGAAGGTACATTGAGCATGGACGATTGACTGATACATAATCATTATAAATATATGATGACCCACATTTAGACGGTCAGCAATTCTCCTTACTGTATTACTCTATAAGCACTTTACTGATTTGATCGTCAGAGTGTAGTAGGTGGAGCACCACCCTAATGCCATGCTTACTGCTCTTACGATCGTTCTTGATTTTACAGATCCTTGGACAAATCATCAGGTAACGCGTGGTGATCATCTTGACAGTAAATGCGAGAATATTTTTCGCATTAGCAGATATCATATTATAATCGTGTTAATATATTGCATCTGGATGTTAATATATTGTTATCCTAATAATATATTGTTGTTCTTTTATATAACGTGTTAACATACATATATCCAGAAAATCCTAAACTTTAAAACAAGAAAACCAATACTAACATTAGTAGAAAAGAATATAATTATGTATTAACAAGACTACAACGTGATAACACTGCAGTAATGTTATCACATAAAAATAAAATAACAGTTTTTAAAACTAAAAAAGCAGTATTTCAACCGCCCAAAATTTAAATTTCAAAATGAAAACTGATGATAATTGCCATAAAAGAACATTTTTGAGAAATTTAAAATTTTCAAATCACAGTACATATAAACAAGGCCATTTACCAACTATTTTTTTGGGCTAAATAATAATTTATTAATCTTAAAGTGATATATTTACTAGGATTTATGAGGATTTACGAAGAGTCATTGATATATGGAGTCTTGAAGGGATTACGTGCGCCGGCTCGCCCCTGCCGTAGACGATATTATAAGGGGCTGTTATTTTTTGAAGTGGTTGATCTAGAAGGCTAGATTTGGAAACTTCCCATTTTTAAGTAGCCAAAAGACTAATAGGCGAAAAATTTATTCAATGAACGTTCTGCATTCATTTAAGGCAAACATGAAGCTTTGTTCCATGTTCTTAAACTGAACTACTTCCCGCATGGCTTAAGGTAGAAGGATATTATTCCACAGCTATGGCATCTTTATACAACCCAATTATCTCTCTCCCTCGTCAACCCGATCTTCCACCTTTCACCAAGGGCCTCTCTTTTAAAGAACACCCGATGCTTTCACTGGTTAACCAATGCACAAGCACGAAGCAACTGAAACAAGTTCATGCTCAAATGCTCCGCACAGGGCTCTTCTTCGACCCCTACTCTGCCAGCAAGCTCTTCACGGCCTGTGTTTTATCACGGTTCTCGAGTCTCGACTATGCGCGTCAAATGTTCGACCAAATTCCCCAACCGAATCTGTACACTTGGAACACACTCATTCGCGCTTACGCTTCAAGCTCCAACCCAATTGAAAGCATCATTTCATTTCTGAAAATGCTTTATCACTGTGAAGATTTTCCCAACAAGTTCACTTTTCCTTTCGTGATCAAGGCGGCTTCGAAGCTCAAGGCTTTACGAGTTGGGAGGGCTTTTCATGGAATGGCTGTCAAGAGCTCGCTTGGTTCTGATGTATTTATTCTTAATTCGCTTGTATATTTTTATGGTTCGTGTGGGGATTTAGATTTTGCTTATAGACTGTTTGTGAATATTCCTAAGAGAGATGTGGTATCTTGGAATTCTATGATCAATGCATTTTCACAGAGCAGTTTTCCAGAAGAGGCGTTACAATTATTTATGCAAATGGAAACAGAGACCATAAAACCAAATGATGTGACAATGGTTGGTGTTTTAACAGCTTGCACTAAGAAGCTAGACTTGGAGTATGGGAGGTGGGTCTGTTCATACATTGAAATGAACGGAATCAGAGTAGATTTAACATTGAGTAATGCAATGCTCGATATGTACACGAAGTGTGGGAGCATTGAGGAGGCAAAGAATCTGTTTGATAAAATGCCCGAAAAGGACATTGTCTCTTGGACGACAATGCTCGATGGGTTTGCTAAGTTGGGAGATTACGATTCTGCCCAATGTATTTTCAACGCAATGCCTAGGCAAGATATCGCTGCTTGGAATGTGCTCATTTCGTCTTATGTACAAAACGGTAAGCCAAAGGAGGCTCTGGCTATTTTCCATGAGTTACAGCTTAGCAAGAAAGCACAACCCGATGAAGTCACTCTTGTTAGTACTCTTTCAGCTTGTGCTCAATTAGGAGCAATAGATTTAGGTGGGTGGATTCATGTATACATAAAAAAGCAACAAATTCAACTGAATTGTCACCTCATGACTTCACTTATTGACATGTACTCTAAATGTGGTGATTTAGAGAAAGCACAGGAGGTTTTCTGTTCGCCGGATGAAAAAGATGTTTTCGTTTGGAGTGCCATGATTGCTGCATTGGGAATGCATGGACGTGGGAAGGCTGCGATTGATTTATTCTTTGAAATGTTAGAAGCTAAAGTTAAGCCTAATGCTGTGACTTTCACCAATGTATTATGCGCTTGTAGCCATGCAGGGTTGGTAGCTGAGGGAAGAACTATTTTCTCTCAAATGGAGCCTGTTTATGGGGTTGTGCCTGGACCTAAGCACTATACTTGCATAGTTGATACTCTAGGCCGAGCAGGTTTTCTAGAAGAAGCTATGGGATTGATCAAGAAAATGCCAATTGCTCCTACTGCTTCGGTATGGGGCGCTCTGCTTGGAGCTTGTAGACTTCACATGAATGTTGAGCTTGCCGAACAGGCTAGTAGCCGTTTGCTCGAGTTGGAACCTCGAAATCATGGTGCAATTGTACTTTTATCCAACATATATGCGAAAACCGGGAAATGGGATAAGGTCTCAGAGCTAAGGAAGCTTATGAGAGATACTGAGCTGAAAAAGGAACCCGGTTGTAGCTCAATTGAAGTAAATGGTATAGTTCATGAGTTTCTAGTTGGTCATAATTCTCATCCTATGTCCAAACAGATATACTCAAAATTGGATGAGATTGCAGGGAGATTGAAATCAATCGGATATGTGCCAAACAAGTCTCACATTCTCCAGTTTGTTGAAGAAGAAGAAATGAAAGAACAGGCTCTGAACCTTCACAGTGAGAAGTTAGCAGTTGCTTTTGGACTTATTAGTATGGAATCTTCTCAACCAATTCGAGTAGTGAAGAATCTACGTGTTTGTGGAGATTGTCATGAAGTTGTTATGCTCATTTCTAAACTTTACAGTAGAGAAATACTGCTGAGAGATAGGTATAGATTCCATCATTTTAGAGATGGGCAATGCTCATGTATGAATTACTGGTGAGCATGGTAGAAGTTTTTCAGTATTCAATAGTCGAATCGCTGCTATGTGTGTAAGAATACATTATTAGAAAATGATTAAATCTTCAAATCTTAAAACTTGTATATAACTGGTTTAAAAAAATTTATATAACTAGTATTAACATACGTGCATTGCACGTGAACTAAGTATAAAATCTAATATATAAGTTAAGAATTATCATAGATTATCATTTTAGAAAATGTAGAAATAATATGTGGATAAATTGTCCATTAAGGTTTTGTTTGGCAGTCAATACAAGATAGTATTAAAAGATTGGGCAATACCATTTTAATACTATCCTTCTTTTGGCTTGACGGTCTGTCTGGATTAGCTACTGCGGTGAGACTAAATAGTATCATTATCACCGTATTAATTAATATGGTCTTCATCACTAGGACTCGACTGGAATAAGAGCCACAAATGAGAGTTTCTTTTGATATGGTCCTTTTTCACATATTTATATCACATTCATATTGTATTTCATAATTGAATGTATCTATTAATATTGTTCTTTATATATTTTAAAGAATTATTAATACTGGAATGTATTGTTTATTTGAAAAGATGAAATATTTTTGTTTGTGATCGGAAGTGCAAAATAACATGTAGCTTTAGGAATAAATGATGAAAGACAATTTTACAATCGAGTATTATCATGTACCAAACAATGTACAAGTTGTATAATTTTTTAGCCGATATAGCATCAAACATTAGACTGCACTATTTAATCTAATACAATACAGTCTAATCTGATAGATTTAATACAATACTATTTAGTGTTATCATGACTGTCAAACGAGGCCTGATGTGTTTATTGATTCTTTACTTTTATAAATGATGGATTATGGATAATATGAACTACAATAGATTGTAGTTTTTATAGAATATATGTATATGTATATTACCACTATGACAAAAGTATTATTATTGTTGATGCGAAAATATGTCCGTATCGAATGTCGAGAAGGCCGCCACGCATCATTCGGTGATTCATCCAATGGTCTACAAAAATCAAGAACGATCGTGAAAGCAGTAGGCAGGGTACCAGGGGGTACGCCCCTAATGCACTCTGACGATCAAGTAAGTGGAGGGTTTAAAATAATAATAGCAATTTGGAGAAAGTTGCTTACCATTAAAGGAGGATCATCATATATTTATAATGATTTTCTGTATCAGTCACACGTCTAGGTTCAGTGTATATTCTTCCTTATTCTAATAAAGAATGGGGATATTCATGGAGAAATTATCTGACAAGATATTTGGGTTATCATCTTATCCTCTTTAACAATCATTGAGATTACCGGATAGATTTGATGTGTGCCTATCATTTCTCTGTATGACTGATTATTATATCTTATTGTGACAGGAAAATGATATCGACTATCTCGAGTACCCACGATCCTAGGTATGAGATTACCTCATCATCCGTGTGACCTCGGTAGTGTTAGTATAGGTGGGGTCGTGTCCATCGATCTGGTCGTGGAGGACGCCTCGGTCACGGAGGAGTCCGGTTTGGACTTAATATGGGTCTTACCTGATAAATGAGAGTATTGGGCCTTGTCCAGAAATATTATTGAGTGGGCTTTAGCCCGTGTATTTTTTTCTCCCCTATAGTTTGCCCCTATTTCTCGAGTATGGAGTATAGTGATAAAGTCGAGAAGTATGTCATGGAGGGATCCATGAGCTTCTACCCAAGACTCTGTCTTTGCACTTAGTCGAGTATTAAGCATATGTCGGCGTTGAGACCGTCAAACAGTAGAGTTTGTGTCCAAATATCTAAGTATTTGTTGTTGGTTCATGATGGCGTCTCAGAGCATCTTGTGACTGAGACGATCTTGTTGCGTATTTATCAATTGACTCTTGGTAAAAATGTTGTCATCTTGATTAATGTTGGACTTGTTCATGTAATCATGTGCGTGATCGTGTTGGGACCTGAAGCTCTGTGATTCAGGTTTGTGCTAGTTGCTCCGAGTAATTATTGGGATCGAGTCCTTATGATTTTCGTCTGGCAGTCAAAGAGGTTTGTGATCATAACAACAAAATTTTTACACCTTCGTCTATATGGTGCAGATTGGTGTTAAGATTAAATTCCTTTAATCTGGGCAGGCAATAAGACGTCATTCTGTTGGGATTGCTTCACTATGAGGTTGACTTGACGTTATGACGTTATATAATCTTTTCAAGGGTAGGATTTTTTATGAAATTTTGCGTTACATTCTCATGTTGATCCATACTTGACCGTGTATCCGGTACATTACTTTGACATCTCAAGTCGCGTGGTGGATGATGGAGTTATTACACTCAATGGTGTGCTTCCCGAATGTTCTTCTTGCCATCTAAAGTTACATTTTCAGAAACTAAGCTGTGACTGAGATGCTTTGGTTGTTGACTCTTTCTCGTAATTCAATGTCTGAGTTTATTGGCATGTCCAAGTCATGTAGTGATTCGACTGTATAAGTCGTATATTGCTTTATATGAAATTCATTTGTAGTGCAACTTGGTACAACGGGTGTCTTTGAGCTAACCTTGATGAAGATCGAACGGTTCATTTCTTGGAGAACGAAGGACTTCTGAGTATCTATAGGGTGATGCCCCCATCATCATGTCCTAGGTTTGGCAATATTTTGGACTTATGAAAGGTCTTTAGCTTATATGCCCCTAAGGTATCAAATAATTGTATCCCATTGAACAATGGGTTTGTATTCGGTCTTGTCATTGACAACCTTGATTTGAAATATAATGCTTGCTCTATTGAGCTCGTTGTTGCGTCTTTGTGTTCAAACATGTCTGCGGGCATAACTTGTAAGTCGTCAATGTTCACGCTTTCTAGCGGTAGGTTTTGAAGTCTTCGTTTACTTATTTATTCAAATTGCGTTTAACTAATTCTTAACAGTGAGATCTTTTGGAGTCGTCTTTAGTAGAGTCCCAAAATCCTTTATGATTTGTGAGATTTTTGTTAATCTCGATACCATAGTCATTAGTGTGATTTGGGTGACATTTTCATGATTAAGATTTTGGATACCATAGTTATCTTGGTAATTTTGGGTACCTTATCATCTATGTGATGTAGAGTAATATAGTCATATGAGTGACTTAGGGTACTTAGTCATCTGTGTGACTTGGGGGTATCATAGTCATTTGTTTGATTTCATGTCCCATAGTCATCTGGGTGACGTTGGGTGTTTTAATCATCTGTGTGTCTTTTTTTAGATCCAATATTGTCATCTGGGTGACTTTTTGTAACTTAGTCATCTGTATGACTTGGAGTATCATAGTCATTTGTGTGACTTCAAGTGTCTAGTCATCTATGTGACCGTCGTAGTCATCTGGTGACTTCATGTACCATAGAATATTACAATGGTCCTTTTGTAGGGTCTTTTTCTAGACCGTCTTATGTGATAAGGATGCCTCGTTAAGCCGTCGCTCTGGGTGAGGTTTTTGTCTGAGGGTTCTTTGACCACAGGTGCCATGAGTTACTTCTGTGGTCCTGTTGCCCTATGTAGGGTCTTTTTCCAGATCATCTTATGTGATAAGGATGATTCGTTAGGCCGTCGCCCTAGGTGAGGTCTTTCGTCTGAGGGTTCTTTGACCTCGGGTGCCATTGGATACTTTCGTGGTCCTTTTGCCCTATACAGGTTCTTTTCTTCTAACCATCTCTGGTTATAGGAGGCATCGACAGTCATGACCTTTATCGATGTATTTCATACAAGCATCTCGTGTGCTCGGGATAGCTGCTCTACGGAGTACTCGTTGAATCATTCCTTCAATTTTAGAACTTTGCTATGATTTGCCCTCATCCTTGTGTCTAGCTTGAGAATCTTCGTTGACATGTGATCGAAGCTTCATATTTGGCTTCATTGTTTGATGTCCTGAATGTGAAGTGTATCGCCCTTTCAGTTATGGTCTTCTCTGTTGCTTTGAGTGTCAGTCCGGCTTTGCTTCCGCTATCCGTTTGCGGAGCCATCCACGTTGAGCTCCATTTAAATGTCTGAAGGTTCCTTCCTCGTGCCTTTATCCATCGTGTCATCTTGCGTGACATATTCTGTATGGCTTGAGTCCTCTTTACCACAAAGTCAGTGAGTGCTTGAGCCTTGATTAATGTCGGAGGTTCATATGTTATGTACTCTTGGAACATTTTGTAGACTAAGCGCTGATAGGTTGTTCATGCGTTCTTCAGTCCAAACGACATGACTTTGTAGCAATAAGTCTTCCTCTCAGTCACAAAAGGTCATCTTCTTTAGGTCTGATAGATACATGAGTATCTGATTATACCCGGAGAATGCATCCATGAGACTGAGCATCTCATGCCCCGTTGTAGCGTCCATTAATTGATTAATTTTTGGAATAGGGAAGTTGTCCGTTGGGCATGCCTTATTCGGGTCATTAAATCCTATACATGACTTCCACTTTCCGATCTTCATATTTTCCTTTACCGTGTTGGCCAAGCAGTCTAGGTAGCGGACCTCTCAAGTCTCGATAATTATGTTTGCTCTCTCGCGAGAGCGTTTGTGTAATCTATGACCTCTCGGGTCTTGCTTGATGTCTCATATGAGCATTTGCATGATTTGTGAACTCTCGGGTCTTGATAATTATGACTGCTCTCTCATAGGAGCATTTTCATAATTTGTGAACTCTCGGATCTTGATAATCATGTTTGATATCTTCCGGAACATTGGTGTAATCTTTGACTTCTACGGTCTTAATAATTATACTCGCTCTCTTGTGGGAGCATTGACGTAATCTGTGACCTATCGAGTCTTTGATAATTAAAATTGTTCTCTCGTGGGAGCATCTACGTAATTCGTGACCTCTCGGGTCTTGGCAATCATATTTGCTCTCTTGTGGGAACATTTACGTAATTTGTGAGCTCTCGGGTCTTTGCAATCATACTTACTCTCTCGTGAGAGCATTTTTCCTGCTTTTAACTGCACTTATATATTCTTAGGGGATTTACATTGTATTTCCAGTTCTAGTTTTCTATCCCTGATGAGCGGGCTCAAGCAATTCATAAAACTCGTACTGAGATATCATGCTGATATAATTTAAAGATTTTGAGACTTTATATTATATCATAGGCTCTCGTTGTTTGTCTAATGGGCCCATGCTTAATGTCATATTGAATTAAAGTATCCAAAAAATATTTTTTAAAAGAATAATAAAAGTGAGCCTGAAAAATAAATAATATACCACAAAATTTTAAAGGAGATCATAGATGTGACTCTTAATTTTGAGATAACATAAAAATTCAGGATAATATAGATCTGAGCCCAGGGTCCCCATCCCGATCCTGAGTCTCGCTCATATGTGAGATATTAAATAAAATTGATGCAAATAATTACATTATTCTCCTAATATTAAGAACACATCAAATAGTGTAAATCAATTAAAGAAAATTTACAATTTCATCACATTAAAATAAATACTAAGAAAATAGATTGCTTACTAATAAAATAAATAATAATTATTGTGCGTAAATAACTTTTCCCTTAAGTTTGTATTTATTGCATATTTCCTCGATTTTTGTTTCTGATGAAAATTTGTTGGACTTAAATCTGCGAATTATGGCTAATGAAGAGCATTGGGTTAGGCCCTTAGAGTAGAAGTTGGGCTTATGAGGAAGTGAGGGCTTGACCCAGTCAGCAGGCCAAGAGGATGGCGTGGGTAGCCTTAGGATCCAGACAGCGGACGCAGATCTTGGGTCGCGCCCACGATTCTAATTGGGAAACTGGATTCCAGGATTGGCTCCTCCCGTGGGCCTTCCCTGGTGCTTCCTTGGGCTTCTGAAGTGAGCCCTTACTTGGGCTGCTTCCATTCTTGGACATCTAGAGTGGGCTGCTGGGTACGAACCGGGTAATGAACCGGGTAAGTCAACCGGCAGCTGGAAGCCGGTAGGAAGAAGGGGAAGGCAACCGCCGGCACTGGCAAGTGCGTGCACCGTCCCAGACGACCTTTCACGGCCGAAAAACTCTCCAAATGGCCGGAAAGCGCCCGTCTGAGTCTATTTATGGATGTTTTGGGGTCTGAAAACTTGTCATTTTTAGTAGATCTGAGCTTCTATTTTTCGGTGATGAAGGAGAGTTCTTGTGACTTCTCCGTCGAATCCAACGACGATTCTTGGAATGGGAAGGCTCAAGCCGTCGTAGGTGTGCTGCTGGCGCTTGACGTGATCCACGGCAGCCCGCAGTCCCGGCGGTTCCTCGAGAATGCTGTCGGCTTCACCAATCGTGAAATTCATCCCTTTTTTTGCACTGGTCACAATATTTTTCTGTTGCGTTGATCAGCTTCATTACTGGTCGAAACAGATTTTTCCGTCGATCCAAATTTTTTTTTTGTCAGGTACATGGGTGGTTGCACCATTGTTGTGAGGATCGCGCCGGTGTATTTTTTTTTATCGATTTGTAAAGGGGAGATCATTCGCACAGATCGCGCAAAATTGGTGATCCAAAAAATTATGCCCGCATCAACTGTCAAAAAATTCATTATGCCGAGTGATTCGTCTAAGGGTGTAAAAATCAAATACGATCGTGAAAAATAGTAGGCAAGACACCGGGAGTGTCCCACCTAATGCACTCAAACGATCGAGTCAGTAAAATGTTTAAAATAATAATAGCAATATGAAGAAAATTGTTTACCATTAAATGAAGATCATCATATATTTATAATACTTTTCTATATCAGTCAAACTTTTATGTTTAGTGTATTTTCTTATTTATTCTGATAAGGAATGGAGATATTCATAGAGAATATTCTTTGATCAGCATATTTTGGTTATCACATTATCCTCTTTAACAACCATGAGATTACCTAATAGATTTGATGTGTGCTTATTATTACTCTGTATGACTGATTATTATATCTTATTGTGACAGGAAAATGATATCGGCTATCTCGAGTAACCACAATCCTAGGTATGAGATTATCTCATCATCTGGTGACCTCGGTAGTGTTAGTATAGGTGATGTCGTATCCATCGATCTGGGCGTGGAGGGTGCCTCGGTCACGGATGAATCCTCAGTTTAGAATTAATATGGGCTCTACCCGAGAAAATGGAGTATTGTGCATTGTTCAGAAATATTTATAGAGTGAGTTTTAACTCGTGTATTTTTTCTCCCCTACAATTTTATTTCATTAATTGTTGCTGTAATTATTCTTATTAATTTTTTTTTTGAAACTATGATAACTATTATTCAAATATGAAAATTTTAAAACAACACATCAATCTCCATGGTTAATTATTATTCAATGAAACGCATTAGTGGACTATTATTTTTTGAAAGTTAGTAGGAGAGTAAATATAAATTAGAATTTAATTAATTATTTTACTTAAGACAAACATCAACTAATAAAAAGTGTGACACGTGTACTTTTTAAAGGTTTTATAGGATTGGTAAAACAAATATATGGACAAAGTTTTCTATGATTTTCTCAGGCATGCCACTTTTAACTACTTGATTTTTAATACGTGCGTTGCATGTGAGTATAGAATTTTATAAATATTGTTAACATATATCAACTTGCTTATCTTTATAAATTTAAATGTTTTCATTGTCATGCCAATTTAAAAAATAAAATTAATGAGGTAAACATAGCCACTCATCACATTCTATTATCAAAAAATAGAAAGTGAAATGGTCAAGATTAAAAAGAAAGATTATATTTTTGGGAGTTATTTCAATGAAAATTGAATCATATTATTTATTTAGTTTTACAACGTTAAAATTTAATATAGTAGTCATTTTTAAGGACTCAACAAATATATAATTCATCTCACTCATTAAATTTTAAAAATGAATGGTTAAATTTAAAAGTCACTAAAATTTATAGGGGAAAAAGTATATTTTATCCAATATACTATTAATATCATCTAATATATGTCAAATCAGACTATAAATGATATTATTACAATATATCATAATAATTATTGTAAATATAATTTATATCAAAATTATTTAAAATATATTGTTAGTGTCATATAGTAGACAATCAGATTATAAATTATATTATTACAATGAATCATAATAACTATTATAAATATAATTTATAAATAATCATTAAGTGTGTAACTTAAATGGTGAATTAATCATTTAATTAAATAGCTTCATTATTCCATGATGATATTTAATTTTAAATTGAAGAATAATGTGATGATTTTAAAAAATAATTAAACTTGTTCAAAATTATTTTTCTCAATATTCATATTTTTATATATAGTAAATGATTAATTGTACAGAAAATTATTAAAATTTTCGGTACTTTATGAGTGCTCTAAATTTAGTTGTGGATATAGAAATATAACAGATAGCCAGTATGTATTATGTATTCAAGATTATTGTTCTTTGGATAAATGATCTATGTGTAATTACTTAAATACATCAAGTAATAAGCATCTTGACCACTCTAAATAACATAAAGTTTTCAAATATATAGGGTTTAAATGTCTTTTTCAATTAAAATATAAAGATTTGAAAAGTTAGACCAAATTTTGGGACTCATTCGATCATTGTACCCAAAGTTGTTGTTTTCTTATGGAAAAAATCAGATAGTGAGTAGGTGCAACTGAGCATTGATTAGTATTGACGCCTAAGGTGCCAAAGCAAAAGAGAAAACTAAAAAAAAGTGTAAAATCAGAGTGTCCCAATTGCAAGGTGTCCTCATCATCATTAATGGGAGTCCTACCAAATTTGTTTAGACAATTGAATTGATCCAACGGTTCAGTGATTTTTTAAAGTTCATTCAACATTACTTAAAACATTAGGTTCTTTTAAACCACACACACCTACCCTTAAAACACTATTCTTTCTTGTTTATTTATTATTTTTAGAGTCATATTCAAGAATAATTTTAAGATGATGAAATAATTAAGTAAGTTTTAAAATAACTTGACAATATTTATAGATTGATGTTATACGACTCATTAAAATGATTTGATAAATTAATCTATAAATATTCATTACTTAACTACTCAAAACTTGATCAATTACTTAGTCAGTGTAAGAACACTATCTTTAAACATGAGACTTTTCTCTTCTTTTTTTTAATTTAAAAAATATGAATAAAGGTAACATTTATAGTTGAAAATTTTCCATTCATTCATTTGTTGAAGATTAGGTTTGAGTATTTGTCATTCATTCATTTGTCTAAAGATTAGGTTTGAGTAATCCAACTCCTCACTAATCTGTGGATACTTTTTAAACCACACAACTACGGATCGAAAGCATTATTAATATCTAAGACTGACTCCAAAAAATAATTGATTTTTCTTTATTTTCTAAATAAACATACGAAGACCAAAAGACTTTAATAACTATTAAATTAGTTGATAATTTTGATATCTATACTAAAGTTAAAAATAAAACTCACTCAAAATAGAGTTAAATATAATTAAACTTTAATGTTCTCCTAACTAATTCTTGAGTTCTAATGTTTATTCTCACATTTTCTTATAATGACAAAAAGTTTAATATATGATCCAACAAATTTGAATTGATAATTTAGAAGAATATTTATGGGAGTTATGTTGATGCATATAATTATCCACATTAATACGATTGCAGGTTAGATTTATTTTATTAAAACTTTTAATTTTACAATAAAAAGGGAATTTAATAATGAGTAAATGTCATTTTTTTTTACAAAAATATAATTTTATTTTCAAATAATAAATATCATTACTCGAGAACCGAATTAATGAACATTTTAATTATGTCTCCAAATACTTATTCTAAAAGCATATGCTTATTCATGTCTCATTAACTTCACACTCTCTGCCAAGTTACGTTTGAAAAGTCACTCTTTCCCATCCTTCCTTTACTCTCTCTTTCTTTGATTCTTCTACTCTTCGCCGGCCGCTGTGGTCTCCCTTTCCGATCACCGGAAATGGGTTTCCGGGGACTATCTCCCACCTTCGTCATCTTCCTATACCTCTTGGTGTCTTCCCAGGCCCTTGACTTTGGTTTTCAGAGAAAGCGCCACAAAATTGACGGACGGATTAAAACCGTAGTGGTTGTGGTGATGGAAAACCGCTCATTTGATCACATCTTGGGCTGGCTAAAATCGAGCCGACCTGAAATCGATGGCTTGACTGGCAAGGAATCGAACCGAGTTTCCGTTTCGGACCCTGACTCGTCGGAAGTATTCGTCTCCAACGATGCTATTTTTATCGACTCCGATCCTGGGCATTCTTTCCAGGCGATCCGGGAGCAGATATTCGGGTCCAACGACAGCTCTGCGAACCCAGCTCCTATGAGCGGTTTTGCCCAACAGGCTGAGAGCATGACTGACGGCATGGCGAAAACCGTTATGAGCGGGTTTAAACCGGAGGTCCTACCTGTTTACACCGAGTTAGCAAACCAGTTCGCAGTTTTCGATCGGTGGTTCGCCTCGGTTCCTGCGTCGACTCAGCCAAACCGGTTCTACGTTCACTCTGCCACCTCTCACGGTGCTATGAGCAACGTACGGAAGGACCTAATACATGGATTCCCTCAGAAAACCATTTTTGACTCTTTGGATGAAAACGACCTCACTTTTGGGATTTACTATCAGAATATCCCGGCCACTCTGTTCTTCAAGAGCTTGAGGAAGCTAAAGCATGTGATTAAGTTCCACAACTACTCACTGAAGTTCAGATTGCATGCCAAATTAGGAAGACTTCCGAATTACTCGGTGATTGAGCAGCGTTACTTCGACGTAAACCTCTTTCCGGCAAACGACGACCACCCATCGCACGACGTGGCTCGTGGCCAGAAGTTTGTGAAGGAGGTTTACGAAATTCTAAGGGCCAGCCCGCAGTGGAAAGAGATGGCTTTGCTAATTACCTATGACGAGCATGGTGGATTCTACGATCATGTGCCTACACCTGCGTCTGGTGTGCCTAACCCGGATGGGATAATAGGACCTGACCCTTACTACTTTCGTTTTGATCGGTTGGGCGTTCGTGTCCCAACTATACTGGTTTCTCCATGGGTCGAAAAGGGTACCAGTAAGTTTTTCTTCTTCTCACTCCTCTAATTGTGTTGCTCTGATTTTGAGGTAATGGTGTTCTGTTGCTATTTTCTGACTCTCAATTCAAGTGGCTTGTGTGAATGAGATGAAACTCTTTCTTTTGGTATCTGAGTGGTTAGCACTACCAAGTCTTGATTTACTTAATTACTTACATATTTGACTAATATTGTTTTCAGCTCTGCACTAATCTGCAAGATGTTCTATCTCTACGTATATATTCTGGTTTCTTTCAAGTTAGCATTATTCAAAATAGTTAATCATCTTTGAATTATGCTGTAGGACGATACAATTGGCATTATAACAGAAAACTAATACCCGTTGGTATTTCAGCTTTATTTTTAGGCTTGGTTTCGTTCCTCTGTTTTTTGAGAAATCTGAAGTATAATACACCAGTTAAAATATCATTCTACATCAATTGCTTGACTTGTATTCTAGCTTTTGGTATGAAGGACTCATCTGTTGGCTCTCTATTAAGAACTTTACGAGCTTTAAACGTGGTGATTCCTACTGGCTGAAGTTGACTACTAAGATCATAGTTAACTGAGCATCTCAGATGGGAAAGGAGTTGATATTTTTACTGTTTTGATTGCGACTGAGTTTTGAAAGTCTCTCTCTATCTCTCTCACAGAGTGATATTACAATCGCACTATATAGTTAATCTAAGTGAAAGAGGTCACATAGTTGTTATTTCAGCTTGGCGGCTGAGGAGTGATTGCAAAATGAATACTATGTGCTCATATAGTCTATTCATCTTTTTTTTTGTCTTCTAAAGGACAAATTATATATATATATATATATATATATATATATATATANTCTTCTTTGTCTTCTACTTAAGTTGAAATGGAATGCATGTTAGTACAAGTTCATTGAGGTTGAGCAATCATTTACAGCTAATTATATTCTCATGAATCCATCCTGGATGACTGTCTTTCGATGTCTTTTACCATATTACAGCTTGACACAAGCTGCTTGAGCAGTGCAGCGTGTGTTTGTATTAACTCTTGATTGTTTGGTGCAGTTATCCATGAACCAGAGGGACCAACACCAACTTCGCAATTTGAACATTCTTCTATCCCTGCTACTGTGAAAAAGCTTTTCAACCTAAAATCTAACTTCCTTACTAAGAGGGATGCATGGGCCGGCACTTTCGAGAATTACTTCAAGCTTCGTGATACTCCTCGAGATGATTGTCCAGGTTTTTATTTCAATCACCTTGCCGGTTACAATTGGTCACTGTCTTAGAATTAAAGTTACCTTATGAATCCTCTGTTCTCTCTTATAGTCTGACAGTGGTTGGCTATTTTTTTTTCTGTTTTTATGACTGTAGAAGCTTTAGAATGACCCGAAAAGTAGTTTACCAACATATAGTTTGAATTGGCTTTTTTAAATAGTTTGAATTGTTCTGGAAAACTACTATAGTTCAACCAAAAATACCATCTGATACTAAAAATAACCTCAGATACTACCCAAATATCAAATATGTTTTCAAATATAAGGATCAGTCTGGTTGATTATTTGGAACGAGCTTCCGGAAAAACTAAAGACAAATGCAACAGTGTTGTTTTCCAGAAACATTTTAATATCCGAAAACATGTTTGGTAATGTTATTCAAGAAGTGTTTGAATATAATTTTTTTGAAGACTTCTTTAAGAACAGTTTTCAAAATCCGTCTGTTAAGATTGCAATACACGTTTGGTAAACTTGTTTTTAGGTAATTTTTAATTCCCAAAACAGAAACAACAAAACTAAAACCCCTTGTATTCACTATTTTTAATAAGGTTCATCTCGGACGAACGAAAATAGTGAAATACAATGGTCAACTACTTCACTGTTCGCATGGTTTTCATGCGCTATTCCTTGTTTTCACTATTAGTTTCAAAATCTATACAGAAACTCTTCCGGAGGTAACAACATCACTGAGGCCAAGGGGACCAAGAGAAGATTTAAGTCTCTCAGAGTTTCAAGTTGAACTAATCCAGTTAGCATCTCAGCTCAATGGTGATTATGTTCTAAATACTTACCCCGACATCGGCAAACAGATGAATGTGGGTGAAGCCAATAGATATGCAGAAGATGCAGTGAAGAGGTTTCTAGAAGCCGGAAGGGCTGCTCTTAGAGCTGGAGCGAACGAGTCGGCCATTGTTACAATGAGACCTTCCTTAACAAGCAGAGTCCCAATGGGAGATTCTGGCCAGTACCTGGAAACCAACTGATTCAGGTTTAATATGCTAGTAGTTTGGTTTTCCATATTGTTATATGTCTATGTATATATATATATATATTTGAATCGATGGAACTATTTAGAAATATTCATATCGACCACAAATGTAAAATGTAATTGGTCAAGCTTCTCCATCCACATGATGTGGATTGGATAAGGAGTTAGAACAGATTCCATATTTGTAAAATACAGCATTTATGTATGTTTGAATTTTATATGAAGATCATCATCTTCTATTTGGGCTGTTGTATTAAAAATCAATTAACCACATCAACTTTTTTTTCAACAGCTCAAATCGGCCTAACATCAAATAAGAGGTGATTAGATATATCTTAAGCATCTAATTTATAGGGTAAGTGATTAGATTCCCACGTTTGTTATAAGGAATTTTGTTTTAATTTCCAATAACATCTAATTTCTAAGGAATATTTTTTTGGTTTAAAGTTACATTGTAAATTCTAAGAGGGATTGATAAATATATGACTCAAACTCACGATTTCTAAAATATGGGTGTGAGAGTTTAACCAACTACGTCAATCTAAGTTATCATAATTTTTAATTCCTATCATAATTTTTAAGGAATTAGATGCCTTCAAATGTGGGTATTTACGTAATAGTACATTTAATTGTTTATGTGTAAGTTTTTCACTTAATTTTCTTTTTAAATTATTTATATTAGAATTAAATGCCTCTTGCATATATATTTAAAGGATTATATAATTTGAAAGGATAGTATACACAATTGGTATACTATTAGGGGCAATTGGGGAAAATTAAACAAGCCACTACAAACATCCACTAGCGTTTGAGTTAGCTTCCTCCACAATAGTTATATAAGATTCAGAACCACTACTAACCGCCATTATTGACATTAGCGTGTTAAGGGATAATTTTTTTTAAGAGTGTTAAGGGAATTTTTTTTTTAAAATTTAGCACAGAGTTAAAACGACTATACCAACACACAAATTTTGGCAACAAACTCAAGTGGTGACTCCCACTAACATAAACTATTTTAGCAAGAGATATCATAACAAGCTAGCCTGTGAGCTATTTATTACACGATCTGGAAACGAAGATTAGTTTAACTCCTGCAGAACCTGTAGAGAACAGCTAATTTTCCTCTAAAATTTGACCGAATTCTGACCGGTCTACTATGCGGGAATTGAAAGCTTGAACAAACTGAAGGCAATCGGATTATATAACCTCAACTCAAAGACCTTTTGCCATAGCCAAAGACATACCTTCATAAAGAGCCAAGGCCTCACTATGAAGAGTAGAGAAACAACTGTCCACATGCTTGCTAAACACGCCTATAACCCGACCGTTATGGTCTCGAAAGATTCCGCCCACTGCAGCTATATTAGAACTAAAAGCTCCATCGATGTTATGTTTCAAGCCTCTAGAATCAAGTTAGTTCTGAGCGAGGAAAGATCATGTCGAGGGGGAGGGGGTTGTTCTAACTCCAAGGCAACTTGATACTCCCATATAAAATTTATGATCCACGTGTTCACATTAAAGGAAGAGCTAGGGTTATTTCCATAGATTAAACAGTTTTTATGAAACCAAATCCCCCCAACATAATAAAACCACCTGGACTAGAGTGGGAGTATCAAAGTTCTTAAAGAAAACAGAGATACTCAATCATAGGGCAGTTGGAGCAAACCTTTGTAACTGATCCAACACACCTATGCTTTCCCAGAACTTTTTAATCACTGGAAAAAGCAAAAGGACATGCTCTATGGTGTCAAACTTACCACAGAAAATGCAACAGCCATCAGACCCAATTTTTCTCTTCAATAGATTTGCGCCAATTGGAATTAAATCGAGCGGAGCTCTCCACATGAAGATTTTGATTTTATTTGGAATTTAAATTCCACAGCTTGTTCCACCACCAAGACGCCTTATCTTTAAAGGAAGAAGAAGTTGGATTGATAGCAGATAGACCCAAGAGATAGCACTCTTGACCGAATAGCTTCCTTTGTTATCATAATGCTAGCAAAGAATATCCTTTCCCCTGTTGGGTAATAGAGGAATGGTCTTTACTAGCTCCACATCTATAAGACAAAGAACTTGATTGAGAGTTTGACGCTTCCAATTGTTTCCTTCCATAAGCTCAGCAACCTTTATGTCCTGATGTGTATAATTTAATATGATGGGTCAAAAAGTAGCAGCTCGTGGTAACCAAGGGTCTTGAAATACCCGAATTGATTGTCCATCCCCAACTCGCCATCTTATCCCTTTTCGAAGAAACTCCCTACCCCATATGATGCTCGTCCATATGTATGAACAATTTGGTTTTAACTTGCAAGATAGGAAATCAAAAGAATGGAAGTACTTTGCCTTTAGGATTTGAGCCATAAGACTGTCCATGTCAGTGGCAATGCACTAACATTATTTTGCCGACAAAGCTTAGTTAAAAACCTCTAGAGATCGAAAACCCATTCCTTCCTTAGATTTTGGCTTACACATTTTACTTCAGACCATCCAATAGAGCTTTTTCTTATTTTCATTTGACCCCCACTAAAATTTAACTATCTCCATATTAAGATCCTCACAAAAGGTTTTAGGTAGACGGAAAACGTTAATCAAATATGTTGGAAGGGCCTGGATCACTGCTTTATAAGGACCTCTTTCCCTGCTATCGAGAATTGCTTTTCTCTCCAGTTACTCATCAGTCTACTAGCTTTATCTAAAACATTCTTGAATATGTGCTTTTTACTAGCTCCAGTCCAAGAGGGTAACCCCAGATATCTTTCATGGCAGCCTGTGGATCTAGTGTTCATATACTCCGCAAGAATTGACTTGATATCTAGAACCACATTTGGGGAAAATGTTATCACAAATTTTCTATAGTTTACACATTGCCTCGACGCCGTAGCATAATCATCCAACATGTTCTTAATAATTCAACAATTGTCCAAATCCGCCCTGCAAAATACCAAACTGTCGTCTGCAAATAACAAATGAGATATTAAAGGGCTATTCCTACAGATTTTCGGGCATATCAGCTACTTTCGCCGTTGAGCCTCTAGTAAAAGTGTAGAGAAGCCTTCGACACATATCAAAAGTAGATATGTTGACAGGGAATCTCCTTGATTGAGACCCCTACGAGGAACAACACTGCCACTAACCTGCCCATTGATCACAAAAGAAAAGGTGACCCAGGATATACAATGAAAAATCGGATTAATCCAAGCATCATAAAATCCCAATTTCTCCATCTTCGCAACCAAAAAACTCCATTTGACTCAGTCATAGGCTTTATTCATATATAATTTAATAGCAGAAAACCCCTTTTCCCCTTTTTTCTTCTTGTTTAGAGAATGGATCATTTCAAAAGCCATAACAATATTATCAATTATAAGTCTACCTTTCATATAAGCACTCTGAAATTGAGATATGATCATGGGCAAAAAAACACTTTTATCTATTAGTAATCGCTTTCGAAATAATTTTTTAGATTACTGTACATAGACTACTAGGGTGATAGTTGGATACATACTGTGGATTCTGTTTTTTAGGAATGTTCTATTTATGCTACTAATATCAACATCACCGTTAAGAAAAGAAAGACATAAGGAAGAGATATCCATACCCACCACGCTCTAAATTTTTTTGGAAAAACATCGCTGGGAATCCGTCCACTCCTGAGCTCTTCATCGGATGAATACTCCATAACACATCTATAATCTCTGATTCAGTGAAAGGGAGGGCCAATTTTCGTGACTTTCTTCAGAACACAGCGGATCACTTTGTCAATTGCACAGCTATCTCGGCTCTGAAGATGTAAAAATCTCCTTAAAATATTTCTGAATCCTGTTAGCAATTCCTTCAAAAGAATTTTTCCAGGTACGATCAGCGTAAAAAATTCCCAGAACTTGGTTTCATTTTCTTCTCTCAAATGCTCTTGCATGAAAATATGTTGTGTTTTTATCCCTAAATTTTAGCCAATATGCCCTTGATCTTTGTTTCCAGTATAGCTCCTCTTGGGATTCAATCACTGTCAATTCAACTTGAAGCTTCTTAATAGAAGACCAATCTTAATATGGACTAGTTTCTTCCAGCAGGCGATCCAGATAGGCACGGGTCTCCTTTTGTTTTTTTACCCAAAGAGCCAAACTTTCCTGTACTCCAATCTTTTAGAGAAGATAGGCAATTTTTCAGATTTACCATAATCCCCTTTATGTCCCTCCTCTCCTCATTTGAAGCCCAAACCCAAGAGATTACCTCATGGCATTCCTCCTCCCTAGCCCAAAAGGCTTCAAAATGTACTCTTTTCCTGTAATCTGTCTTATTTGGGCTAGATAAAAGAGAAGCATCCTGCCTATCAATATGGGCTAATAATACTTTATTGTCTGATGAAAAGGAACCTAAAATCTCTACCCAAGCTCCTTTAAAGTAGTTTTTCCAAGGGACTGAAGCAAATGCTCTATTAAAATTTTCTTTTATCAGACCTTCCCTTCCCTTTTGTTTATCCATATAAAGAAAGGCCATTTGTAGTATAATTCAGATAGAGCACATTGATCCAACGTCCTCCGAAAGTCCTTCATTTTTGTAGCACTCTGAACATTCCCTCCCATTTTAATCTGAAAGCTCTAAGATTTTATTAAAGTCACCAATTATCATCCACAGAAAATTAGACATATTTGCTAGACGAAGAAGAAGCTCCCACGAGAGGTGTCTGAATGAGTGAAACAGGTTTCCATAAAATCCCGTAAGTCTCCATATGAAACCATCCTCTTATTTGGATCTAAGTGCCACCTTCTTTTTTTTTTCTTTTCCTTACGACTCTTATCCTTGTTTTCTTTATTCCTTATTCTTAATAAACGGATACCACCTGGGTTTTTCTAGCATATGATTGTTACATTATGTTTTCTCCCTGAGTCAGTCTAGAGGATAGATAATATGTTTTTTCCTTATTGTTCAATGATGTTTTTTCAGGCTGGTGATAATTTGTTGGACGATTGCATTGACCATCCTTATCTGTCCATGTTGCACGCTAGCTCAGGTATTATTCTTCAGAGAACCTATTGGTATACAAGAATGAGAAAAAATTTGATAAGCATGCGTAAAATGTCGTGCAGGAATCAAGAACATTGGAAATGAATAATGTTCAAGATGGGACATGGCACGATCGAGGTGACACAATATGCGTAGGTGGCTATAGTGAAGGTAGTGGAGCCTTCTTTGAGCTTCATCCATCACGTCATGTTTCTTGAACATTATTCATTTCCACTAAGGAAGGGATGCTTGTTGGGAAAGGTTATAGTTTTGATGGTCTTTTTAAATTTATTGTGTCTGCTGTAACCCCTGCAATTATTAATAATTTTGTTGCTTCTTCCGTTTATATCACTGAACTTTCTAATATATTGGCATGCTAGATTAGGTCATGTTAATTTTCAATCCTTACAACGTATGATTAATTTAGAACTTCTACCTAGATTTAACCTAGAAAAATAAAATAAATGTGAAATATGCGTACAATCTAAATTTGCAAGAAAATCATTTAAATCTGTAGAGAGAACGAATGACCTACTTGATTTAATACATAGTGATTTATGTGATTTAAAATTAACTCCTAGTAGGGAGGTAGACAATATTTTGTTACATTTATTGATGATTTCAGTAAATATTGCTATGTATATCTGCTTCATTCAAATGATGAGATTTTGGATATATTTAAGACATACAAGTCTGAAGTTGAAAAACAACTTTATAAACATATCAAAGTGCTTAGATTTGACCGGGGTGGAGAATATGACTCCACTATACTGTCTGAATTCTGTGCTCTGCATGGAATTGTGCATCAGACTACAGCACCTTACACGCCTCAACAGAATGTGGTGGTCGAAAGGAAAAATAGAACTCTGAAAGAGATGGTGAACTGTATGTTGAACAGTTCTGGATTATCCTAAAATTTGTGGGGAGAGGCCTTGCTTACAGTAAACATCATACTTAACAGGATTCCACATAAGAAGACCAACAAGTCTCCTTATGAAGAGTGGAAAGGGAAGTTACATTCCTATAAAATCCTAAAAGTGTGGGGGTGTCTCGTAAAGGTACAAGTACCATTGCCAAAGAGAGAAAATCTTGGACCTAAGACAATAGACTATGTTTTCATTGGATATGCATTGAACAGTGCTGCATATAATTTTTTGGTTATTAGGTCAGAAATTTCTGACATAAGTACCAACTCTATTATGGAGTTTTTCAATGCATAATTCTTTAAGAAATGTGTTTCCTTTTAAGGAAGGAAGACACGGTCAAAATGTCAAACGAGAATTAGAAGAAAGTTTTTCTAAAGCTCAGATTGATGAAGAATCTGAACCTGAGCTTAGAAAAAGTAAAAGAGCTAAAACGAGTATCTCATTTGGCCCAGAGTTTCTAACATACCTGGCGGAGGCCGAACCTCAAACCTATAAGGTGGTAATGTCCAACCCTGAGACTCCTTTTTGGAAGGAAGCAGTCGATAATGAGATAGATTCCATAATGCAAAATAATACATGGATGTTGGTTGATCTCTTTCCTGGGAATAAACCAATATGCTATAAATGGATCTTCAAAAGAAAGCTGAGAGCTGATGGTACTATTGAAAAGTACAAAGCTCGGTTGGTAGCTAAAGGATACCGATAGAAGGAAGGCATAGACTTTTTCGATACCTATTCTCCAGTGACGAGAATCACATCTATTAGGATGCTGATTGCACTAGCAGCTTTGCATACTTTGGAAATTCATCAAACGGATGTAAAGACTGCTTTCTTAAATGGAGAATTGGACGAAAAAATATATACGGAATAGCCTGAAGGGTTTGTGGTTAAAGGCCAAGAACGAAAGGTCTGTAAACTTGTTAAATCACTTTATGGATTAAAACAAGCACCGAAGTAATGGCACGAGAAGTTTGATCATACAATGCTATCTGATGGATTCAAGATAAATGAGTGTGATAAATGTGTCTACATTAAACGTACTAATGATCAGTTTGTCATAGTATGCTTGTATGTAGATGACATGCTTATAGTGGGATCGAACAAGGATATAATATCCTCTACCAAGAGGATGTTGAATTTTAAATTTGACATGAAAAAGTTAGGTCAAGTAGATGTCATTCTTGGAATTCAAGTAAAGAGAACTGAAAATGAATATATCTTTACCCAGTCTCACTATATAGAAAAGATTTTGAAAAGGTTTGGGCAATATGAAAGCAAACCTACTGTAACTCCTTTCGACCCAAATTGTAAGTTAAGGAAGAATAATGGAGTTGGAGTATCTCAATTGGAGTACTCACAAATAATTGGAAGTTTAATGTATATCATGAATTGCACCAGGCCTGATATAGCCTATTCAGTTGGAAGGCTGACAAGATATACGAGTAATCCTGGACGTGATCACTGGAGTGCATTGGTGAGAGTACTAAGGTACTTAAAATTCACAATGAACTACGGACTGCATTACTCAACCTACCCACCGGTGATAGAAGGATTTAGTGATGTTAACTGGATATCAGACAGTTTAGAGACTAAATCTACTAGTGGATATGTGTTTACCCTAGGTGGTGGAGCTATCTCGTGGAGGTCTACTAAGCATAACTGTATAGCTCGCTCAACTATGGAATCATAATTCATAGCATTGGACAAGGCTTGTGAAGAAGCAGAATGGCTCAGGAATTTTCCGGAAGATATTTCGGTGTGGCCAAAACCAGTGTCTGCTATATGTGTCCACTGTGACAATATGGCTACAACCTTTAGAGCAAAAAATAATGTGTATAATGGTAATTCTAGACATATTAGACGAAGACATAATACCATTAAGCAGTTGTTGTCCAATGGGGTGATTTCCTTAGACTTTATAAGGTCAAAGGAGAATCTTGTTGATCCTCTGACAAAAGGATTGTCAAGGGAACTAATAAAACAAATATCGAGGGGAATGGGGCTAAAGCCTATTCAATGAATCATTCATGTGGTAACATAACCTAGTTGACTGAAGGCCCCAAGATCTAGGTTCAATAGGCAAACTGGCAGGGATGATTCAAATTGAAACACTAAGAAACCTATGGTTTCTTCTTGTTCCTATGATATGAAGATAGAGTGTTGTCTGTCGACGTAAAAAGGGTATATGTAAGTATTTAATGACATTGATGTTCTGCTTGCCAGAGGAGTAGTGACAGAATACTCTTAATCGTTGTCACCTATATGAGAGTAAAAGTGGGGTTACTTATATGAGAGATCTAAATGGCTTAGCCTCTCTAAAGCTCTTATGAAAGTGGGATATATTCAGGACCAAAATGAACAAAATCGTATGAACCCAGATGTATTAAGATGAGATATGTGTGAAACTTGTTGTCTCGGTTTATCTCAGAGGAAGTTCAGTTCAAGAACGTAGTTCACTGTTCTTCAGAATAAATCCGATGAATTCTCACTACGGAAGGTTCAAGTCCAAAAGACACCTTTCTTGATGCATATCTCATCTGCTCTCTCTCATGTTGTTGTCTAGTTAGGACACATTTCATTCATGTGGGGGATTGTTGGAGAGCAAAGAAGAAGAAAAGAAAAATCAAAGAAAGACTGAAAAGTGAATGAAAGTGTGTGATGTGAAATAGAGTGGGAATTTGTCCCACATTGAAAACTCAAGGATAGAATGTTGGGTTTATAAACTCAATATTCATGCCTTGGGGTTAGCCCCAAGGGGCACCCCACATTTTGTGGGGAAGAGAGAACCTAGATGGCACATGGTCCTCCCTTCACATGCGCGCCGTCACCGTCCGGCCGGCCGGCCCAGTTCGGTACGGTCAAAAGATTTATTTTTGGATAAATTTCTTTGATTTATTTGGAGAGGAAGTAAATATCTCCAAACATAATCTGTAATTATCTACAGAAGATAATTAAAATATCTCAATTATCCCACAATATCATAAAAAATCTGATTCTAGTTTATCTACACGTTTGGCTTGCTCTCCAACCTTTGAACGTTTTATATAGAATAGGGCATCATTAGCTTCGTTTTTTAGAGGTAGACAAACACAACAACACTCAAACACTAAGCATCCTGCATGTTGAGAGAAATACAAAAGGAGTTCTGTGAGGATCAGAGTAATCGATTACTGTACTCTGCCTTAGATCGTTGTATCATGCAGAGACGATTCGCTGTAGTCTCCAAGCACCTTGTGGAGGACGATTATTGTCTTTAGGACATTGCCTTCGAACAATCCTCGATCTACATCGTATTTTCCGTTTTAATTTTGCAGTAATCATTTTTATGTTTTATTTGTTTATTAGATCAAATAAATTTTACTGTAATCGTTTCTGTTGCAATTACGTTGTAATCGTTCCATATTTCCTTGTTATCGTTGGTTAATGGAAGTATCTTGTTCCATCTTTACTCACAACAAGTTTTAGGCCGTCAAATTTTTTAAAATATTGGTATTCTCATCGAAATACTAGGTAACGAGATTTGTTTAACAAAAATAGTTTTTTCATTGAAATTTCGCTCTTTACTTTGTTCAGATTGTTGAAATACGATAAAAAAATTAGCTTTGAATTAAGTTCATGAGACGATAGACCACTATGGAGTCGAACTTGGTGGACGATTCACCGTAATAGAGAATCGGTGGAAAAAACTAGGTTAGACTGAGGTGAAAGTTTCAGTCTGCTTAGGGGTAAAAAAATACAGACGGCTATGAGTTTTTCATGTAAAGTAGTTTATGTTAAAAAATGGCTTCTTTGTCTTTTGGGTTGCTTATTAGAATTATTTTTATTAGGTTTTCAGCTTTACTTTTTAGGGAATTTCAGTGGTAGATGAAATTTCAGATGTAGTAAAATTTTCAAATTATTGATGGTTATGATGTATTATATTTAGAGATTTGGTTGACATAATTGATTTTATATTTTTAACGAGTGACTAGTTGAATTAAGATTCATGTTTTTAAATTTCTTTTATTGTAGGGATTTTCTTTAAACGGAATCAAGGTTATTTAAGTCCATCAATTTTGATAGTTTTGAAAATTTACTGTGTCTCTAAAACTCTAAAAAAAATTGACATTCATCGAAAATGATTATCTTATTTATCTATATGAATAAGTTTCATTTCCTTTCTTTGATCACACATGACATTTATAATTAAGGTCATAGGTTCAAGCCTTAACTTATCTTAGAGTTGGACCGACTCTGTAGGGCGGATAAAAGCAAGGTCCATATAAAATTTTCAAGGCACAACTTATTATTTTAGATAGATTATGGCATCACTACATTTCATGACAAATTTAAAATATATAGATAGATTCAACCATATGATGAATCAACTCAAACAAAACTCGTCAAGGACAACAAGTAGAACAAAAAAACGGGCATATTCGTTGGTATGGACGGCAGGATGATGAAATTGCTTACATATACATTACTTTATACTCCATGAACTTTATAGTTTATTGTATTTAGCAAGAAATTAAATAAGATCAAATACGGTCTATTGTAAAAGTCTCTCTTTAGACGTGCTGACCTTATTTGATTTCGATGCAATTTGTAGTTTTTAATGGATATCTGCAACCATAAAATTAGTATTATTATTCATATCTTTATTTTTGGTTAAAGTTGAAAGAAAATTAATTAATATAACTTCAATCTGGGAACTCTTAAATAAATATATGTTTGATAATTTAATTATTTATGTTACCTCATTTTATTAGATTAGTCTAAACCTTGCAAATGCTGTTCAGTTATCTGAGAGTTAGCTGTGGACTAAGCCCTGAAATATTCTATTTAACAGACAATGAAAAGTGTATCTTGTTTAAGTGATAAAGTATCTTCATATTTTAATAAAGAAGTCAGAAGGTCGAGTCCGTTGCAAACAAACCTGTCTTCAACTGAAAATTTGAAAGAACATTGATGTATGAAAATGTTGTCCCATTGAGTACACAGATTATGGAAGCACGAGTAATCAGTGAAGCAGCACGACAAGTAGTGTCGGGACATGGAACATAGGCTAAGTTTTGGCTCATCTCCATACAAGACAAGATGAGTGAAAAAAGGCATCCTTAATTATTATTTGATTACCCCCCAAAACACCTGTTTTAACATTAAAAAAAAGGGAAACAACAAAACAAACAAGACAATCAACCAGCACATGTAAACATCAACCTTTACACCAAACTTGATCAAATAGGGACAGTTTCCTTTTGTTAATCACTACTTTTTTGTGTTAAATGAGATTAAACAAGCTAAGGAATTAATTTGTCATCTCTCATAACATCAATCCAATACAAGATTGAATCTAAAGTCTTATACCTTACTGTGAATCCAAGCTGATCTGCTTTTTTTCTGCTCCCCAACATCTTCACAGGGCACCTAAATAACTCATCTAGGAATACCCAGTTGGCCAAATCTTCAATCTCAGTTTGAATCAGTCCTTCCTTTTTCACAATCTCTTTCCAAACCTTTCTCTTATCACCCATTTCTTTTGAGTACCGAAAATTTGACACGAACATGTTTTCAGACATTTCTACTCCAAATTTCTTCCCAAGAGCTGGCCATATCTCCTTCCATGTAAAACTTGAACCATTGATCACATTAAATGCCTGCCAATTAGTGAAGGCTACTTGATTATTTGTGGCTGCCCATATGTGCTGTTCAGCCACCAGCCGAGCGTCTGAGCCGTCTATGCAGATCTCTTCCCAACACTCTCTTTTCCCTCCAAAGACAAAGGGTAGATTCAAGTACTTACAAATAGTTCCATAAACACACAAACTACCCATGAAATTATACATAGTCCTATTAGAACAACCCATTATTAAACCAGGGCGATGTACGGTCCATGCGACGGTACCCGGAAGCCTCTGCTTGAGCAAATCCTCAAGCACATAGTAGAAGTTTTTGCCTTTACTTGACCTGGGACACTCCTCACTGTAGATAACTCCTTTCTCATCAAAAGGGCCTATCAATGACACATAATGCTTCATCCCAGTTTGAAGAGACACATGTTTTAATCCATTCGCTACAGGCAGAAGAGCATTTAAGGCATTAGACATCATCGCCTTGTTCTGGTCACAACATTCTTGGCTATCTAAAGGGAAGTGGCTAGCCCAGGTGACCCAGAACAGATGGGTCACATCTTTAAGCAACGCAAGCTTATGTTTAGTTTCAAATGGGTTGAGTAAATCACAGGAGATGAAATGGAAATTAGAAGTTCTTATAGGTTTAAACGAAATCTCTGGTTTTCTCGCTATACCATAAACCTTCCATTGGAATTTCATGGCTAACCTTCTTGCCAGTTCTTTCCCCACTAGCCCTGTAACTCCAAAAATGACTGCAACATTGCTGCAATCAGCCTTTCCCTCTGCAATTTCAAACTCTTCAGCTGCCATTAAGAGAAATCAGATTGAGCTCTGGACTATCCTCCGCATTGTGATGAGTTAAAAGAATATATATATCGTTGACACATTTCAACAAACAGTTGAGTGGCCTAAATATTGTTAAGCAAGAACTGACATGTAGTGTAGTCCCCTTCTTTCGAGGGAGGGTATTTGGCTGGCATGGTTTGAAGTTTTCCATTTGCGTTAATAATTCCATATAGAAAAAAGATGCTGGTTGTAGTCAAGATGAACAACATAGTTGTTTATTTCTTAATTTAAACTAAAACCACTTTGTGTTGGTTTCTTGCGGCGTCAATGTCTATTCATTGGCTAGCGTGCCAACACCCTTTGACCTTAGCACTTGGCCTTTTGGTTAGGAGGGGTGACGGTGAGTTAGCGATCTTTCCTGTTATAATTTTTTTTCTTCATATATATATATGCCAGCAAAAAAGATTATTTGTTTGGAGAAAATAAAACTCATTTAATATTTATGCTTTCCTTTAAAGACTTATTACCTAATTCTTTGAAGAAGTTATTTACAATTATTCAATTTATTTTATTGTCGTGGTTTCTATTTGATTTTTCAAAGAGTAGTTATACACGCACTAATGTCTAGACCAAGTTTTAGTTTATCATTGATCTATTGATATTTTGTACTTACAAGTTGATGTTTTATCATTCATTAAAATGAATCGTTTAAACCAAGAAGGTGAAGGCGACAAGAGAAATTATATGGAGGGAGATCACAATGTAGCTGCTCATTCAGATAACTGCAACGTAGATATAAGTGACCAACTTTTATGATAACTAGTAAGCTTGTCTGCCAACGTGACGACATTCATCAGGAGGGGTAACCACATTGTGACCCCCAATAATCTCTCGCTGGGAGGATGTTCCGTCCAATTTTTTTAATTTCATATATATAATATACATTTCATTTATTAATGAGTAGATTTTCACTAATTTTCTTATATATTATATTTACCAGCAAAATTTAAATTTCTTATAAAGTTAATTCGCAAATTGCATCATTTATCAAATTGTTTCTAAATAACAATCATGAGAAAATATAAAATTCTTATTATGTAATAAAAAAGAAAAGCTTACCTTCTAACATTATGCATTTAATTTCAATAAATATTCGAAAATAATTCATTACATTTATAATACTATGTGATTATTTCCTTGAAAAATGGTATTCACTATATCTTTATTCATAAATAAAATTAGCTAAAATTATAATACGGTGTAAAAATGATTGGGCAATCTCACTAGGTTAGAAGGAATCTTTTAACTAAATAAATAATGACTTCTCCTTATTTGTGACATGAGTCAATTAACATTATATTTGATACGTCCTATTAAAATTTATACCTACCATTATTTATTACACTTATATTGGATCTACAATATCTTTTTTTATTTTCATATTCATAAGTCTTCAACTACTTTATGCATAGTCAATTAATCTCAAAAAACTTGAATAGCGATGCTTTTAAAGTTTCTCTGCTCATTATAACCTTATATAAAAAGAAAACTTATTATTATAAAGCGTGTAAAAAAGTTATTGAGTCATCAGTCAAGTTTCTTGGAAGTTTTAGTTTACAAATCATGAACAATTGATGCCCTCAATCCAAAATATATTTTATCTGAATATATAATAATGTCTGTATTAAAATTATATATGGCATGTTTACTAAACTTTAGATTAAGATTAAGGATTTGGATTTTAGATTTTAGATTTTGAATTTGGATTTAGCATTTGCAGTATTGCGTTTACTATGAATTAAGTATTTTGATTAGATGATTTGGATTAGGTAATCTTAAGATAAGTTTATTATAATACTCTTCAATTAAAAATATTACTCTTTTTAACAATATTTAAGGGTCGGTCCGATCGGGGTCGGGGTTGGGGTTAGGCTCGGGGTCCGACTCTGGGTCTGGGTACGGCGGGGTCAGGATTGGGGTTGGGGTCAGGGTCGGGGTTGGGGCGAGGTTAGGGTTGGAGTCGGGGTCGGGGTTAGGATCGGGGTCGGGGGCGGGGTCTGGGTTGGGGTCAAGGTTTGAGTCCGGATCGGGGGACAGGGTCCGGGGACCATGGGGTCGGGTTTTGGTTCGGGTCTGAGTTTGGGTTCTGAGTCAGGGTCTGGGTTCTGGGTTCGTTTCTGGGGTCGGGGTTCAGGTTCCGAGTCAGGGTCCAGGTCCTGGGTTCGGCCCGGGTCTGAGTTAGGGTCATGTCCAGGTCCGAGTCTGGGTCCAGGTTCGCGGTTTGGTTCTCATGTTCAGGATCCGATTCTGCGGTCGGGGGTAGGGGTCCGGGTCCGTGGCCGGGGTCGGGATTGATGTCGGGTCCGAAGAAAGGAGTATTTTTACCCACGAATATTTTTGTCATCCCTATTTAGAAGGCAAAGTGATACTATAATTTGAAAACTTTAGAAAGGGTAATTTTGAATTTTAATATTAAAAGTAACAAAGATTTGGATTAAAATTTGTAATCTCTAATATTGATTTTAATTACAAATCTATCAAAACTTGAATTACAAATCTAATTATATGGTGAGTCTCACGTAAATTTTTTAATCTAAAATTCAATAAACATAGATAAATTAAAAATCTAATTATTTTAAATTTATAATCTAAATTCATTAAGTAAATGTGTCAGTAGAGAAGTCAGAAGAGGAGGCAAGAGCTGATAGTCATATTCAATTGAAATACAACAGTTTGAAAGACGTAAACTATAAAGGAAATTGCAAAAGCGTTTGTAAAAGAGTCCTACTTGTATAAAACTTACGATTATTTGTGAGTTAAGTGAGAGATTTTTGTCCAAAAACAAATGGTCAAGGGAAATGCTAATATTTATAGGTAGGTTCCCTAAACAAGTGGTTTGAAGGACCACCGACCACATTTGTTTGCTAGCTATATGCTTAACTAATGTAAATATCCAAGTTAATAAAGTCTTATTAGCATGAAAAGCACCTAAATTTCTCTTCAAAATCCTAGGCAGACTTAAAAAGGGGCAATTGGACACTTGTCTCCCACGCCCATGTTACATTCACCTATGCAATTTCCCCATCTGGTCAGCCTCGTCTAGTTGTCTCTTATGAAAACAGCCATGAAATTGTTTTTAATCTTCTATTCTAGGTGATAAGAAGATCTTTTGTTAAAATGCTTTTACTAAAAACATACTAATTGTTGTTATAAGAATTATGCTACCATGTGTATTAGATGATACATTTTTTTTTATTTTGAAGAGAAAAAACACGTGTTCTTAAAATTTAAAAAACATTCAAATCTCACATCAAATCGAGTGATATAAAAAATGCGGAGTTTTCCACCATTTGAAAATACTGTAAATTTTCTCCAAATATAATACAGTTAATTTTCTTTTAAATATTTTCTTGCTCGAAAGGAGGGCGTTGAATTGAACACGGAAGCTCTCCTTTGTCGAAGACTTAACAACCCAACAGCAAGTTTTGGGACATGATGCCGACGTTTCACACGTAAATAGGCATAGACAAAGTCCGAAGGATAATAATAATATATTGTCATCAAGCAGTAGCTATGTTTGCATTGGAACATTAAAATTTTTAATGCTTAAAATAATAAAAATGATGTCCATATTTTCTTTTAGATATAGAAACTCGTTCAATAAAACATAGATTTAATCACATCCTAACAGAACCGTACATGAAGGAAAGTGTATAAAAAAACATACGTAAAATAGAACTCAAGGAGCCCCTTCCATTCCATGAACCGGGGACCACCGTGTATCATTAAGAATCATTATGAAATGATGTCTCAGGATTTTCATCCCTATTACTCAATACGTCAACCTTATCAATAGTTGGAGACTTTGTAAAAAAAATCTAATATTTCTTCCATATCTAATTTTCGGCTAGGAAGAAGAATTCTCTCTAAATTAAAATTAATTAAATTAATTTTAATTAATAATTTTCAGCATTTATATTAGGATTGACTTTATTGACTACTTGTTATCCATGTTGTGCCTATTTATTACTATTATGACAATATCTATAACACATAGGCCAGTTCGGAAATCACAAAGATAAAAATACTCATGGTTAAATAATTAATAAATTTTACCGACAAAATCCATAATCAGATTTATTAATTATTAATTATAATTTTTCTACTATAAAATTATAATTGAATTCCATTTGTATTTTATATTACTCAATAACCTATTATTTATTATGTCTTGCTCCTCCATAATATAACATTGTGTAAAATTAGATAAAGTACTATGTAACTTAAAAACCTCTTGTTCTTCGAGTTTCAATCTCATTCTACTGTTAAACTATGATAATTTCTATAGCTGTCTCAAATAAAACTATCAAATCTCTAACTAATTCGTTAAAGATACTAAGTACTTATATTGCTATGATCATATAATTTGGTTATGTCAAAGGGTACTGTGACACATACTTAAAAGTGTCTATGGACTACCAATATTGAAAATCTATGCATCATCACTATCTAAACAACCTAATCATCTAACATACTGATAATTGACTCATATATTCTCAACCATAGTAACTAAAAATAACTGAACCATTAAATATGAACTCATATCATTATCTTAAGACTAAGAACTCTAATAATATAATAACAATGAGTTATGATTTTCTAAAGATAATACATTTACTGAAATTCAAACTCATTAGTCCATTCAATGCATTCTAAATGCACTACTACATTGATCGAGTAGTCCACCTAAGTGACCAAAGTAAGAAACTCTACATAATCAAGTTAATGTACTATTAGTAAAGCGTCCATCTTCAGTAGGGGTGTGAATAATAAATATTTTGTAAGTCATAAAGAACTTTTGATTAAATGCACTATTTTCATGAGCTTAACTCCGTAAGACCCATAAATCAAGTACTTGTGAACTTTCTACAAGAATGTATAACATAATATAATAATAAACTATTTATTATTAATGAAAATTAAATATCTCGACAAATGCAATAGGATTCTCGTGCTTTTTAGCGCGCAATCCTAATAACCTCTCACTTTCCCTAAAAAACGTCAACAACTAGTTTAATACCTATGTTCTTTACATATGACTCAAAGACAATTTGTGGCCAAAGTCTTTATAAACGGCTCTACTAGGTTTTTCGTTGAAGCAATCTTATTGAATTTTTTTTTGAATCTGTATAACCCTAACTAGTATGAGATTCTCACCATAATATACAAACACATAATTCCTTATTCTCTTAGGATACTTGAATATACGCTCCATAGCTATTTAGTGAACTCATCCTAGATTCAACTTGATATCTATTGGTTAAGCATACTACAAAATATACATTTGATCTGATGTTTAATATAACATACTTGAGACTTCTCACTGTCAAAAGTAAGGGAACTTTGTTCATGTCATTTATTCCGTCTTGCATCATAATATACTGAAAGGGTACGTGGGTTCCAATCCTAAAAGGATATTAAGACCTCTCATAGAATCTTGCATTGCATACTTATGCAACATATTATTATCTATGCATTTTAGGATAAGTACACCATTCTATATTTAAGTCTTAACAAAACTTAATTCTTTGAATGAATACCGCTTTTCCAAAGTCTTATATGTAATAAACTCAGAAAAATCATAGCTTATCATTGACACTAAACTCTACATAATTCCTGATGATAAAATATCATCTGTATAAAGCATCAAGAAGACTACTATATTTCCTTTATTTGTCTTGTACTCGCATGGCTCATTATGACATTGATCAAAATCAAAAGTTAGATTCCATGATTAACATAATGTTCCAAGTCCTTAATAAATGTTCAAGTCCACAACTGGACTAATGTATCATGTACATCATAATTCTTATTCGTTAGTGACAAATCCAAAAAATTGAGACATAAAGATATCCACTTCAAGTTCTCCATACAAGATGGTGTTCTTGACATCCATTTACCAAAACTTGTAAACATGATGAGTTGTAATGTATACAATATTTTTATAGACATGAGCATATCTATTAGTGAAAATGATCTGCTATACTCAATTTTCTCTCTCTGAGTATGCCATTTCACACTAAACTTAGCCTTGAAAGTCTTGAACTTACGTTTACGTGTCTCGCCCACATGGAGATCTTCGGCACTCAATAATCTGAAAGATTCTACAAGCTTTCATACTCCATTAGAGTTAATGGAATCATTTTCAAAATTCATTGCTTGAAGCTAATAATTTACTTCACATCATTTATAACATCTATGTAGTTAGTGGGGTCTGAGTATATTCCTCTAAGATGGACTCGAAAAGTCTCTCCCTTGAATTTGAATCTCCCAGTTGGTCGTGATTTCCTCCCACTATTACGTAATAATTGAGATCTGGTTCATGCTCCCCAAGATTACCATACCAAACTCTCCTAGGAACATTTATTTCTCATATGAATGAGAAACACTCCCATTATGACAAGATTGTGTAGTCATTGGAAGTACTTCACTCTTGTTCTATTGACTAAATAGATTCTCACATATTTCAAGACTTATCTACTATCAATTGGATTATGTGGCAAAAGCAATATCAAATAATTCTTCTAAGATTATGTTTCTTCTAGATATTCCTTTTGAAATATAGTCTTCTTCCAAGAACAAGATGTTTATACTTACAACATTTTTCATTCTTGGTACTGTAAAAAATACATTGCTTTCTTATAGCCTGCAGATAGATGCCAGCATGATCTTCCATCTAGTTTGGCAACATTGCCCCTTAACACGTTTAGGACATCCACATGTATGAAGTTGACGTAACCTAGATTTATTATCATTCCATAATTCTTGTGGCGTTTCAGGTTCTACTCTATATGATTTTAGATTTAAAATACATATTTATAAGGCTAATTCTCAAAATGAATATAGGCCAGTTAAGTAATAAAGCTCTTATCACTTTCAAAAAGATACTTACTCTTCTAATTGGTTCATCTTTCTCTAAATGACCTAGATGTAACCAACTAGGATGAAATTTCAATATTTACCATGTAGTTTGTGAATTTACTTAAGAGGTTTTTACCTCTTTGATATCATCAAAGAGGCTTAGTTTGTCTCTCTAATGTCTTTTTGACTTCGTTCTAAACTTTTTAATTTCTCAAAAGTTTCAGACTTGAGAAGAATAAGACAAATATAGTTGTATCTAGAGTACCTGTCAATAAATTTGACATTATACTCATAGACACCTTTTACCTGGACTTTCACTTGTCCACTCAAGCAATATACTCCAAACTAACATCACGTGCCTCTAAGTCCTTTTGTCTTAAAATGATTCTCATATTCTTATCTATAATGGATACACTTACCTATAAGAGTTTTGAAATCAAAAGTGTATGAAGCACGCCTCTCACTGGTCTTCAAATCCTATTTATGTCATAGGACCTAAACACATGTTATAGACGTATAGTTGACTTGAAAAACTTTTCTCTACTATGATCTATTAAGTGTATTATTAGTTTACTCCATATCATGCAGCCAAATTTTAGAGATAAATGTACTATCAAAATTAGTGCATATGTTTATATCCAAAGAACAACATCCAATCATTCTCATTTAACCTTCTGATTTCTTAAAACATTCACAAAGCATTGCGAATGTCATTAATGATTTTAGAGTCTATCTACTAGGACGCAGTAGAACCCATCAATAAAAGCACTCCCAATTAGAGTTTGCTTCATCTTTCTTACTCTGAATCAACTCTATTTAGAGATCTTTATCTTCTTCATCTCAAGTTTAACATAAATTATCTTCAAGATTTTCTTAGCCATCTAGAGTTCGTAGTTTAGTTCAGCCCGATAAAATATTTTTGCATGTGCTATAGTTTAGTCATGAACTAAAATAAAGAATCCATTTAAGTATCCAAGACTATATTGATCTAGGTTTCTCCATTGATTTTGGCTATAGGAATTTCTTTTTTTAAAGGTCAACCATAAGGGTTGTGCCATCTTAGTGTTCAACAATATCATTTTCAAACATCTTACTAGAGATTAATAATTATATCAACTCCCATGAAGAATGAATTTACTATAGTTCTAAAATATTTGTCATACAATGACAATATATAAGATGGAGCTAAAATTCAATTTATCTCCATAGTCGATATTAATTTTTATTCTCATGAGTGGAACTTTAAGAATGATCTAGTGTAATGTTAATTAGAAATATACTTGCTTCATTTTGTGGTTAGATTCTAATCCTAGTTAATATCTAAAAATGTCCACAATATTTTTAAAAGATGCTAATGGGCCCATGCGTGACATTTTTTACTAAAAAATAATAAAAATCTAAATTATTACATGCACATTTTAATTTAACAAGAACATAAAAACTCAAAAATTAACAATCAATGCACATAACAATATCCCACCTTTGACAAAGCGCATATTTAAAAGTTAGGTATGATAGTCCATACTTGTAATATCAAGTAATCTTACTAATTTGGTATTAACACATGAAAATTAGCTAACGTTATGCTTTGGTCTCTTGACATAAGTAATAAGAACCGCTTAGGTGAGATACTACATAAACGAGTAAATTGTATACCATTATTTCACCCTCAGACTTGTGACGGTGGACAACTCCTTCTTAGGCAGGTCGTTCAAAGTTATTCACTTATCAAGGTGATCATTACGAAGATCATACTTGTAATATATGTACCTAAGAAACCCTCCTTTAGGAAGCTTTCAAAATTGAATATGAGGTAGCATAGCACCTTACTACCATCCAATAATAGAGACCATGTGTTTTGATTAAGAATCTCACTCTCACTTGATTTTTTAAAGTGCATGAGTTTCTTTTATCGCGAGTTAGCAAGTGTCATTAGGTAATTCACCAACCAAATTTTTAATAATCTACTCTGATCAGTCAAGCATGCTCAATTAGAAATTTATTTACGTTAATATAATTTTATCTAACTTCTAATAATCTCATAATTTAATTAGTCACTAATTAAACATATAACAATATTATTAGAATTGAAATATACATTTAAATAAACCTAACAACATGCTTCTAGGTTACCCATTTTATGCCCCTAATCGATATCTTTTCATTTTATCTTCATTCTGTAATCATGAGTGCTTATCCTTTTAAAGATCTAAAGTCACATGGTATCTAAATGTGATATGCATAAAACAAAATATGTTTTTCAATTTTGAATTAAGATAGGATTATTTTATGCAAATTTATGGTTAATTTTAGATATTGATCTTTATACCATGCAGTTTTGCTTGTTGTATTTTATGTCAAGTGTGCTTATGTTGATCTTGAAAATATGCTAAGATGTGATCCTTGAGCTCTGCAACCGTATATTTTTTCTTGCCACAAACGTCTCACCATCGGTCATCGACTACTTGCTGACTATCACCCGCTGAATCTCTGGTTCATCAAACTGAATCACAAAAAACTGGAAATATCCTGTTGATTTTGACCTCAAATTTGATCAAAAAATGTCTGAAATTAGTCTTCTTCGAGTAAACATGAAATTGTTGAATTATCTTTCTAGAGGCTTTAGAATCGACTCAATCTGATATTAGATAAGAAAGTTACAATGAGTCTTCGTCCATTCTTTGGTTCCCCTTTTTGCATCGATTCAATCTCCACACGATTCCAATAATTACCTCATAAAAATTCTAACTTTTTTGATGAACGTTTACTAGATTCTATGAAAATTAAATACAATTTTTAAAGAAAAAATAATATCTTCATTGATTGTCTCTGCAGTTACATAACCAACACAAAATATACACATAAAATATAAACAAGCATGCAAGGGATATTAAATCAAAATAATCCTGCAAAAATGAGGGATGATTCTATGAATGCAATTATCTATAAGGTATTCCTTCTAACAATAGACATCTAATAAATGGATCTTGAATGAGGAGTAGTGAAAAATTGTCACAATCTTAAAATCTACATTAAACAATCTAATCTCTATTAAAACGAATATAAAATTTATACCCTTGATGTGTGGACTCTAAAATCAAAGCTTGTGTGTTACGCTTCAATACTCAATCTAAGCGTGAACCGTATACTCAGTTTATAAGCAATACTGTGAATACCTTGAGAAGCCATCACCCCCCCCCCCCACTAGCCTCCGATCATTTTATGCCATGAACTGTGGACCACTGTGTATCGTTAAAAATCACTATGAATCAACATCTCGTGATCTTCCATACTATTCCTCAGCTCATCAATTGACTACTAGTGTGTGTGCACTTGGAAGAAAAAATTCAATCTTTCTTCCCAATCTAATTTTTTGCTAGGGAGAAGAATTCTCTTCTCTCACTAATGATGTCAAATGGCATTTTACATTATCTTGAGAGAAACCTTCTATTTATAGTGAAATCCACAGTCATGATTGACTAAAAATTCTCTGTTAATTAAAACTATTTAATTTGATCTTAATTAATAATTTTCATCACTAAATTTAGGATGGACATGGTTGACTTATTTATTACCATTACGACAATACCTATAACACAAGGTAGTTCAGAGATCATAAGGGAAAAAATACGGATGGCTAAATAATAGCTAAACTCTACAGACCAAATCCATGATTTAGATTTATTAATTATTAATTATAATTTATTCTACTATCAAATTATTTTTGAAGTCCATTTATATTTTATATTAATCGATACAATTATCGTCGGCCTATTATTGATTATGTGTTGTCTTTTCTTAATATAGCATCATGTATAATTAGATAAAGTACTATCCTAACTAATATGCACACATCTTATTCCTCGAGCTCTAAATCTCGTTCTACTGATCAACTAGGATGATTTTCCTATTTGATGCTTTAAGTAATATTATCAAATCTCTAACTAAACCATTAGAGATACTAAGTAAGATTTCTAGGGTCACGTAAATGGATTTGTGAAGGGATACTATGTCGTTTACGTAAAAGTGTATATGGACTCTACTGTTGAGAATGTATGCATCCTCACTATCTAACAATTCAGTCATTCAGCCTACAAATATATTCGCTCATAGAATCCCAACCATAATAAACTACAACAACTAAGCCATTAAATATGAGTTTATAATTCTCTCAAGATTAAGATCACACATAATATAATAACAATGAATTATGATTTTCTAAAGATAGTTTTTTTACTGAAAAATCAAACTCATTAGTTCATTCAATACATTCTTAATGAAAAATATTAACCAGGTACTCTATCTACAGACCAAGGTTAGTCATTCTACATAATAGAGTTAATTTCTACAGTTTATCTCAGTAAAATACCAAGCTTCACTAGACTATAAATAATAAATATTTTTAAGTCACAAAAGACTCTTAGTTAAATACCTTGTTCCCATGAGCTTAACTCTATAGGACCCATAAATCAAGTATTATATGTTTGTGGACCTTTTACAAGAATGTATTGCATATAATATAAGAAAAACTATTTATCATTAATCATAATTAAATTTTTTGATAAATACAATAGAATTCTAGTGCTTTTAGTGCATAAACATGGGAGTTCTACATTTGACAAAAATAAGATTTTGATTTGGTGATATCTCCAAAAAATATTAGGGTATTTTGTTAAGATTTTGATTTTGTATTTGTCTTCAATGACTATGTGAGATTTATGAAATATTTTGATGCGTAAAACGCAATAGTTTTGGCACTCTGAATTTTGGCAACTCGAAGGATTCTCTATTCATTTAGTATTGCCAAAGACAACAGGTAAGTAGATTTTCACACATACTTAAATGCTTGTTATACTATGATTTGTTTCCTTATGAATAAATCTCATTTATTTGATAACTTGTATAGGTGACTAAATCCTCAATTGTATATAAATGTGTTTGTTAATGATGTGTATATAGTTTTATGGAAATCGATAAAAATATATATGCTTTCATGTTATGGTTGATAAAATAATAATAATTAAATAAAATGAATTGAATCTAAAAAACTAGGTGTATATTTATGCCATGAAATGTGTGAGTGAGAAATGGGAAGCGGGTAAGACCCACAGGCCCTACAATGGTATATGGTTAATGGTTAATGTTAATAAATGATTATTTGGCATGTCCAGTGATATTTCCAAAGATCCGGGAGCCGAATAAGTTCAGTAATATTGACCCACTACTTCTGACTGGCTTCTAGAAGTCGATAAGATAATAGGCATTACATATTCTGAGCTGGAAGAAGGCAAGAAAATGAAGGGAGGCATTACGGGTCAGCTACAATAAGAAAAACGCTCGACAAGTCGCTTAGCGAGCTTTATAACGTTGACCATTACATAAGTGATTTCCACTTCATTTAAAAAGGGGAGGGAAGCAAAGCTTAGCGAGCTTTATAACGCTGACCATTACATAAGCCACTGGCGGAGAAAGATCAGTGTTAAAAGTGATAGATAGCCTGGTTCATATAGGACGTGGCAAGTGAGAACTTTTAACCGGGGACCTACAAACTGGAAAAATAGCTATTGCTGATGGCACCTGGAATTGTATTACTGTTGCTTCCCTTTGGGCACGCCTGCTACGCTTATCACTCAACTACGCTCTTGCACCATGTCCTCTTCAGGCAATACAGCTTCATAATACATGAAGCAACTGAGTGATAGCTCTCCGATCACTATTGTGATAACGAATGTGTGGTTTATCCTCTAAGAGAGAGTAGATGGGAAGGTTCAGATTGAAGATCTACATGAGACGGCCCATGAATCTCGTGAATCCAGTGTGAGGCTTGAAGACCCTACCACATGCCATCCCATGAGCCTTCAATTGGTCTTTTCTCATCTTTCACCACCCAGTGGTGAGTCTCCTTTTCCTTTTTTTTCCCTATGAGTTAGTTATAGTCATCCATCCCCTTGAGTGGAGCCTGGTCGGGGATTCAGCTCGTCCGCCCTTATAGTGGTTCAATATAAGTTATAATAGACATACAGTGTTTTCATGAAGAGAAAATCAGTATAACATGTGTTCATATTACATGTATCTTTTTGCGACTAAATAAGATAAGTGTGATATAGAGTCTCTACTCTCACATTGTATGAGTCATTTGAAGTACTTGAAACTTTAGTTTGGCGCATTATGTGACTTTCAACTATCTAGTGAAGTATCAAATAAATGTTTCTATTTTAGCATGTTACCTATGGTTATGGTAATTCGACATAATGGAGCATGCTAGGAAAGAAATTTATTTGAAGCTAAGCTATATGTGTAGAAAAGGAAGACGCTTTTTGTTTACATTTATAGTGTATTCACCAGTCGACCAAATATGTCGCCTCGTAATAGCTAGTACATGATTGTGAATCCATATTTTAATGAAGTCAAGCATTACTCTTTGAGGGATTAGAGATGTTTGGATTGATGTAACAAATACGTCCGGGCATAGCGAGACAAGGATATTTGACATTTTAGAGAGAAATCTTTAACAAAATTCGGACCTCTTGAAAACCTAGAGAGAAACCCATCAAAGTTGGGCTATTCATTTATGAAACAAGTGGAGAGTTCATTTATGTGATTTTCTACACGATCTAGTATGTAATTCATCATTTCAATCCATTCCGCTATGTAATCAAGTAAGTCTACTTGACTCTATATAAATCAACAGAAATGTTTTACTTGTGAATGGACAATCTTCACTCAAAAGAGGAACGTTGCGAGGGACCACAATATGTCATTTAATCCATGTTATCATATGAGCGAACCGTTAACACATTGGTATAAAAAATAGTCACCAATGACTGATTGCACGGTTTATTTTGGTGCCGAAATTTCATGAGAAACGCTTATAAAAGGAGGCGAAGCAAAGAGGAAAGGCATCTCAATCCGTATGCAAGCAAAATCTTCATTGAAGCTCTCTATAAAAGTTTCCATGCAAGGAGAAATCTAAACCTAGCTCAACTACTCCTCAGTCATCAACCCTCAAATTGTCTCAATTTTAGGCATTTTCATTATCCAGCATATTCAGTAGCTTAATAGGAAATTTCCAACACTTATAATTCAATCTAGAGACGTGCGAATCTCTAAATCCTCCATTGAAGCCCTGCCAAAGCTTGCATGCATGGAGAAAATCCTAGCCTAGCTCAAACACTTCTCAGCAACCTTCTCCTCATTCATTAATTATATTTTTTTGCTCTTTCAACTATTGTAATCAATTGTTTTTTTCCTTTGTAATCCAAGCATTCAACCAATAATACGATGTTATTCAGTACTTGGTCATGTCTGTGTTTAGTATTTATTTCTTTTTTCTGCTTATTAATGATCGTGGAAGGGATTAAGGATGTATTAGGGAAGACTCAATCCAATAAAATATCCTAGGCTTAACTCTTTTCGAATCTCTACTCAATTTACTTGGGTTTTACAATTATATGGGGCTCTCATCACCCTATATTAACCCTTTTAAGTTAGAGGATTTTATCACTAATATAGAGTCCATTACTTAGCCTTTTTGTCTAGTGTCGTATTTAACCTATCTCTAATCCCCTTAGAATGAGTGTATACATGTGCACGCACGCGCCCATACACACATGGTTTGGTGCGGTTCAGTTTGAATCATCTCATTTTCTTCGTAGAAACCGCAAACCAATTTGAACCGTATTTTATTTCTTATTTTCTTGGTCGATTTGAGAGGTTCTGTCAATTTTTCTTACAGCCCTACCAGGGAATAGGCATTTTATTAATTTTTTCCTATGTCTACTTTATTAATTTAGTAAGGAATAGTGCATTGTAGGTTCGATAAATTTAGTGCAGCTATAATCCTTAAAGATTTCTCCTTCTTTCCCAATGGCACGAATCTCTTAAGAAAATTTTACTGAAATTGTTTAGGTGCTCCTGGGCGCTCGACTAAGGCATCCGCAAGGCGCATCATGGCATGTCTGAGGTGTTTGCATGGCCTTATCACATTGTCTGAGCATGTTTGAGGCGGTAAGGGCATGCCCTGGCTCACCTTTCCCTAGGCGAACACTCGAGCTCACCTTAAACAACACCGGTCATGACTTCCTCCCAATTTGCTTCTTGAGGCTACTGTTTGGTACAGAGATTCTAAGTTAACTTAATTGGAAATTTTAATGGTAAAATCCATGACATTTTTTTTATCAAAAACATATTCCTCACAAGGAGGCTCGAATCAGCTGTTACAAATGTTTGGTCTCTCTCCAGTAAATAAACAAAATCAATAGGAAAAAAAATTAAACTTCAGTAAACTACAGCTCTGACCATTATTAAATCTTGGTTTGACTTTGTACTAACTCACTAAATTTTACACAAATCAAACTTATCAGCACAATCTTATCTGAGAAGGCCTTATCCTTCTCATCTATTTTTTATAGATGATAGTTATTGACGGCTAAATCTCGGGGATGAGATCAGGCCAACAATGTCTGAGCTCCACTTCTCTCTCCACACCTGCAATGGGGGAAGGTAAAGTAGGAGACCAATGAAGAAGGGGGTGGTCTCCTTTTTACCCCTCTGAAGTTTAAGTCAGTAAGGGATGAAGCAGAGCAAAGTAGAGAAGTAGTTGAAAATTGTTATGTACCTTTAAAAGTGCATTTACTAGGGTATTTATAGTGCGAAGCAGGCCTTGAGGCCGGGTTGGTCTCCGTACAGTAACAGACCTCTCCTCCAATGGAGTACCTCCTCTGACCAACCCCCGACTTCAGGCTTCTCTAATTGGCTTGGTGGGGTACGAGATATCAGGTGATGACCTCGGGTCTCAGGACAGCCTGTCCTCGTATCGTACAATGTTCTTCCTAGGCCTCTATTGGATCAGCCGTAATAAATGCTTATGATGACATCCTGCTTAGTGCAGGTTACTGACTCTCTGGATAGTAGGCTTCATACTTTATCTCATACCTTCTCCCTAATTGGTTTAGATGTATTAAATGTATACGATGGCACCCTACAAGCTGCTACCTCGACCCAGGTGCCCTATTTGAACTAAAGGGGGAGATTTCCCGCCCCGTGAGTTCCTTCAAGCACGACATCTCTTTATTGAGACTTAGTCAAAATACAAGTTGATTTACGCGAACACCATATACCACCCCTCGAGGGGGTGTCCTCGGGCTGCCATTGAGGGGTGGCCTTGGCTGCCCCTGATGGTTGTCCTCGAGGTGCCCCCAAGGGGTGGCCTCGGGAGCCCTTGAGGGGTTTGGCCTCGGGTTCGGGGTACTCATGACGCTCGATCTTAAGATTGTTTCAATATGTTCTAAGATCCTAAAAAAATATGACTTGAGAACCTAGAAAGTCTCGGGTAACATCTAACGTGTCCTTAAAGGTCATTTTTCAGATATCCAAAAAATGGGTATAACTATTGCCCCTAACTCATCGATGTCCATAACTGTTCCCGAGGTTAGTGCCTTGGTCATACCAGGACCTCCTCCTCGGGTGCTCCTAAGGCTGTAGCCTCAGATGGCTAGCATGGTTACGTCCCCGGGGTCAGGCCCTTATCACTCTCTCTATTTGGTAATGTTATGTCCTTTTATCTCTCCATTGCATGGCCTTTGTTTCTTATATTTTTAGGTCATAATCATCTTCACATCCATTGCTTAATCATGTCTTCAGCTTCTGATTCTCTAAATGACTCTTTTGTCGAGTTGGGTTCATTTGAAGCTCAATTTTTTAGGTCCCCTCATTGGACACTAGAGGCCACGAGGGTGATGAATCGCTATTAGTCACGACTTAAATGGGGCTGATCCTAAGGTTGGTTCAGATGGAGTGGGTGAGGAAAGTGACCATGAGCAGGGTGAAGCTGGGGGGGAGCACGAGAGAGACTTATACGATTGACTCAACAACATCTAGACAAGCTTAGGGAGAGGTACTCCATTCCTTACTTAATCACACTACGACTTCCTCATCCTGACGAATTAGCTAGCGCCCCTCCCACAGGTGAGATTGCTTTTTGTCAGTCCCATTTTGTGGCTAGGCTCTGGCTCCCCTTTCCTGATATAGAGAGGCTAGCTCTTAGGAGGTTACATTGTGCCCCATGTCGGCTTCTTCCTAACTCTTGGAGGAACATATTAGGAGTATACGTGATATAAAAAATCATCCTTAAGGCTCCCCTTGATTTCAAGGTACTACATGACCTATTTCAGCTCTAGCGTGGAGGAGTGGAGCTATTTTACTTGAGCCCTCGTCGGGGGAAGTCTAACGCACCCATGCTTAATTTAGCATCCAAAAATAGGGAAACCAAGGACCGTTGTTTTTTTGCTGGTGGAGAATGGGCCAAACGGGTAGGGTTTTCTCTTGATTGGTCATGAGAGGTTCGTTGTAGGTTTACTCCCACAGATCTCGTGCTTACTCCTGGTGAGAGCCACTTTATTCCAACTTAACATATTTATACATGTATATAAATATGCACTTAATAACTATATGAGTTATTCCTTATGTTTTTGTGATCGTAAGGATGAAAGGCTACTGCCCTAAGTTAAACGACGTGATGCTAAAGCAGATCGAACCGACATTCCAGATTCCACCAGAGAGGTGAAAGTATTCAGACCTTTTAAACGAGCGTAACCTAGTAAAATTGAAGTTGTCACTCACAGCCGCTGTCTGCATGCCTCGGGTTATACTTTTAACACTTAGTAATATATCTTGTTTATTCATGGCTTTCTTTTTTGTTGTCTTTGCACATGGATTTTTAGTAAGTAACTTATGTTTGTGTTCATTTTCTCTAGTGGATTTAAGGCCAAAAAATAGATGAATGTATCTAAGAATATGAAGAGGGAAAAGGTTAGGGATCTTTCCCCTGTGTCAAAAAGTGGTGGCCTTTCTGGAGGGTCCTCTCAGAATCCCCCCCCCCCCAATAAACTGACATTACCCTTGATGGCGCTGGCTGGCCATCTCACTCCCCTCGACAAGTAGACAACACCTCTGATGGCTTTGGTCACCCCTAGCCTTGACAAGGTCACCCCTAGCCTCTCAACCTGTAGTTATAGATATTAGCAGCTTTGCAAGACCTTCACGTGACTTTTCTTGACCTCTTCAGTCCACCCACATGGAGTATATTGAGCCTTTACCAAATTTTTTCTCAAAGAAGGTAAGGGTGGAGAGAAATGACATGGCTCAACTTAGAGATAAAAATCGTGACACCTTCTCCTCCGGGTCTAGACTCCATTCTACCCTCACCGAGGCAGACCTAACATCTCTTTCTGAGAATAAGGTGACATTGTCTCGCAGGATCACTGTGTAGAGGTACTTGATATAGTTACAGGTCTCTATGTCAGCACGATTCATCCCGAGGTGGTTCTTAGTGTCCCTGCATCCCATGACAAGATTGCCATTGATGGCAGGGTGACTTTTGATTCGGGGGGTCCTAGTGCTATATGGGTGGAATGCTCCGGTAGAAGCCATGGTGTTGGTGGGGTTGACCCAGCCCTCGGGGATCTCCCTAATATTAGTCGAGGTACTAGGGGGTGTCCATTGGCACTCGTACTATTATTTGTGATCTCAGAGACATTGAGGAGAATGTAGGAGATGCTACCTTTGATGAGAGTGTAGAACCCTCTAGGAGTAAGGAACTCCCTGAGGTGATCGTTTCTGATAGCGATGACGACAAAGATGACAGGAGCCATGAGTTCCTCATTAGGATGAAGGCTGACATAGAGATTTTTTGGGAGAGGCACATGGAGCGATTCACAGTTGACATGGCCTTGGGGCTATTAGAGTTCTCTTCCATTAGTGTTGCTGCTTCCACATAGGTTGATCTTTATATTCTTTCTTTTTCTTTAGTTTAATTTTTCTTTAGTAGGGTTTACTAACTGATATTTATCTCATGTATCTATGGTGTGTGCTCTATTGGAGCGTCACGGGGATCAACTCAAGGCTGACCTTGATGCTGCCCGTGTATCGGCCAAATGAGCTAAGGAAGATAGGTCCTTTCTCATAAAAGAAAATGAGTTGCTCAAGTGTCTACATGCCTATATGGCTCAAGAGCTCGAGGATTATCGCATTACGCTCGACGCACATAGTGGAGATTTGAGTTCTGCCTTGGCTAAGGTTGAGGCTCTTTTTCTCACAAGTGTGATAGAAAAAGTTATGAATCTTCCGAAAGCTACTATTAAGGTCAAAGAGCACCAAGTGGAAATGACAAAGCTCAAGAACATTATCCAGAACCTGCAGGGTGAGATCCTCCTTATTAGACATGCACTTATAGAGGCCAGGGCTAAACGAGACTTGGTAGAAGATAATCTAGCCAAGGTAGAAGATATTTAAGCCAACGCTCAAGATGATGTTAAAGGGTCAAAAGTTGGAACTTGCACAGGTGCCGGTTGAGTTATCACATGCTAAGTCTGAGGATAGATCTGCTCTGAGCCATTCAAAGGCAGGTGAACGGAATCTAACTTTGTTTTGATCGACTAGGGTTGATGATTTATTTGAAGAATTTTGTGCCGGTGCAGCCACGGTGAGGAGATTGGTTTTGGAGCATTACCCTTATTTGGATCTTAGTTTCCTCCTGAAAGTGTCTATCATCTCTCCTCCTCATCATCTCGTGACTTGATCTTCAATGAACACTTGTTTTTTTTTTTTTGTAATATGTAATGGTAATGGAACATATGAGAATATATAAATGGAACATATGTTGTTTGTCGACTTTTATGAGTATTAATTGTAACTTTGTTTCTTTATGCATTGATTTTGCACTTGATTTATTAAGGTCTTAGTAATGACCCTTCTTGCCCCCTAATATGGACAGTTGCTATAGCTAGTTCAAGCTAAAGTGTGTTGATAAGTCACGGGGTTAGGTCTTACGGCTTATTAGGTTCACTTTGGCCTTGAAGAGCCCAATGATATTGGTAATGACCGTGGGGTACGGCCCAAGAATTTAAGAATTATCATGACTGTGGGGTACAACTAATTGGCCATCGGGTTCACTTCTACTTTGGAGAGACCGAGGGTCTTAGTTGTCTTGACCGTGAGGTTTGGCCTAAGTGTATAATAATTATCATGACCCTAGGGTATGGTTTATTGGACCTCGGGTTCGCTTCTATTTTGAAGAGCCCGAGGGTCTTAGTTACCTTGACTGTGGGGTTCAACCTAAGTGTTTAAGAATTGTCATGACCGTGGGATACGGTTTATTGGCCCTCGAGTTCACTTCTAGTGTAAAGAGCCTGAGGGTCTTAGTTGCCTTGACCGTGGGGTTCGGCCTAAGTGTTTAAGTATTATCATGGATACTAAAAATATGGCCATACTTAGGGTATTTTCATTCATATTTTAGCCATATATTCATGTCTTTAAATCATACATCTACTTAAGGGTAATACACTTTCAAGTGTTCTATAGTCCATGGTGGTTTAAGTATGTTCCCCCAGCGATATTCTAACCCGTAGGTTCCTGGCCCAAGTGCTCAGACAACCTTATAAGGTCCTTCCCAGTTGGGGCCAATGGGTCCCGTGACACGATAAGGCATGAACTCTGCCTTTCGTAGTACGAGGTCATTTGCCTTGAAACGATCTTATCTTTACTTGTGAGTTGTAATGGCAGGCCACCCTATGTTTTTATGCTAATGTCCTTAGCCGAGCTTATTCCTGATGTTCTTCGATTAGGTCGAGTTGGACTCTAGAGGCTTCTTCATTCACCTCTTAATCATATGAGCACTGCCTTTTCGTGGGTAGCCCAATTTTTACGGGAACCATTTCTTCCATCCTAAAGGCAAGAGAGAAAGGGGTCTCTCCCTTTGACCCCCGAGTTGTAGTTCGGTAAGACCACAAGACCCAAGTAAGTTCTTCCGGCCATGCTTCTTTCAGGTCTTGGAGCTTCACCTTTAGGGTGTGCATGATAATCTTATTGACGGCTTCCACTTGTCCATTAACCTTAGGATGAGCTGGGGAAGACTTGATGTGCTTGGTGCCAAAGTCATCACAATATTCCCTAAACCTTACATTATTGAACTGTTTCCCATTATCTGTCACGATAGTATGAGAAATGTCAAATCTGCATAAAATATTTTTCCACACAAAAGTGATCGCCTTTTGTTCTGTAATTGTCACCAACGACTCAGCCTCAGCCCACTTGGTGAAATAGTCCATAGCTACTATGGTGAATTTCACTTGCCCTTTACCCAGGTCGATCCCCCATTGTGAAAAAGGCCACAGACTAATCACGGACGTAAGATCTTGTGGGAGTTGCTAAAGATAAGGGGCAAATTTTTGGCAGTGAATGATGGGAATGATGGGACTCATCCACTCGACCTAGGTGAGGTCCAATTCAATAGACTCCAACACCTCAATGCTTGGATGGGCGAGGTGTTCCACCCGGTTAGTTTTGTCTAGCTCATGCCCAGATGATGAGGCTAGCCTTGCCAGGGAATCCGCATTACTGTTCTGAGAACTCGAGATGTGATCGATTTGATGGCTGCCAAGTCTTAAGAGGAGGGTCTTGACCTGAGTAAGGTATTATTCCGTGCGTTCCTCTTTAGCTTGGAAGTCACCCTTAACTTGTCCCACTACAAGTTGCGAATCATTGTGTATTATCAAATTCTTCACCCCCAAGGCCACAACCAATCACAGGCCTGCTAGTAGCGCCTCATACTTTGTGTCATTATTTATGGCTGAAAACCCTAACTTGAAGGCATACTCGAGCTTGATCTGGTCATGAGTGATGAGGAGAAGACTCATTCCACTTCCAGCTGCGTTGCTGGATCCGTCGACGTAAAGTTCCCGTAGAATTTCTTTATCTTCGACCGAGGTCGGGGCTAACTCCACCAAGAAATCATCAACGTCTTGACCTTTGATTGCAGTCTTTGGTTCAAACTTTATTTCAAACTCGATAACTAAATAGCCCACTTAGTTATCCTTCCAGACACTTCGGATTTCATTAACACCTGCTTCTGCAGATACTCGATCTTGATGATGATTGGGTGTTCCTGAAAATAGGGTCTCAGTCTCCGGGCATAGGTAACAAGCACTTAAGCTAGTTTTTCCAAGTCTAGGTATCGTGACTCAGTGTCGGTGAGAGATTTGCTGGTCTAATACACATGCCTCTGAATTTTCTCTTCTTCTCTGACTAGGGCTAAACTAATTATTGCTGGAGTGACAGCCATGTACATGAAGAAAACCTCTTCTACGACAAGCTTGCTCAGTAAAGGTGGCTTCCCTAAATACTCTTTCAGCTGCTCAAAGGCATTGTTGCATTCATCTGTCCATTGAAAACCCTTCCTTTTTTTAGTGCTCGAAAAAAGGGAGACACTTGTCTGTATCTCGAGACACGAACCATTTTAGGGTAGCTACTGGTCCATTCAACCATTGCACTTCTTTTACGTTTCGGGGTGGTTGCATCTCCAGATTTTATCTGGGTTTGCTTCAAACCCCATTTGGTTTACTATGAACCCAATAAACTTCCTTGCTCCTACTCTGAAAACACATTTGGATGGTTTAAGCCTCATGTTGTACTCCCTTAGAGTCGAAAAGGTTTCGACTAAGTCTATAAAGAATGAGGTAATAGTGGTGCTATTAACAAGCATGTCATCAATGTATACTTCCATGTTCCTCCCTATTTACTTTGCAAATATCTTGTTGACAAGGCGCTGATATATGGCCCCAACGTTCTTTAACCCAAGGGGCATGAATTTATAACAATACAAACCTTTTCGGTATTGAAAGTAATCTTTTCTTCATCCGAGTGATACATTCTTATTTGATCGTAGCCCGAGTAAGCATCCATGAAACATAAAACCTCATACCCTGATGTGACATCTACCGGCTGGTCTATCCTTGGAAGTGAGAAACTATCCTTGGGGCAGGCCTTGTTGAGGTCGGTAAGTCAACACACATTCTCCACTTCCCATTAGGTTTCTTCACCATCACTACATTTTCTAGCCACTGGAGGTAGTGGACCTCTCTGATGAGTTGGGCCTCTAAGAGCTTGTCCACTTCTTCGTCCATAGCATTGGTTCTTACTTTTCCAAATTCTCACCTTTTTTGCCTGACTGGTTTAGCCTCGGGTTTCACCCATAGTCTGTGTACTATGACATGTGGGTTTATCCCCGACATGTCGTCATATGTCCAGGCGAAGATATCTATGTTAGATCGGAGGAATGTAATTAGCTCAGCTTGTGATTCACCGGTGAGGTTGCTCCCACTTAGTTACTTTAGTTAGGTCTCCTGTAACCAGCATAACTTCCTTAACCTCCTCTGCTGGTTTCGTGCGAGCCTTGCCTTCATCTTGGTCATCTGGTGTCATTTACAATGGGGTGTCTTGTGGGGTGACATTTTCTCTTTCTTCTATCATGTCATCGGGATCTTGGACTATTAAAATGGGTGCTTCTCTTCTACGCAACGACGTGTCATAACACTCTCTAGAGGACCTATATCCCCCTCTGACAGTTCCCACATCATGTGGAGTGGGGAACTTCGTGACTTGGTGGTAGGATGATGGGACTACTCTAGCCATGTGTATAAATGCTCGCCCCATGATCCCGTTGTAAGCTCGAGTGTCATGGACCACCAGGTCTTTGTCATCAGCATGACCTATTGTGGGTACTCCTCCACGGTGATTGGAAGTTTGATGTTCCCATAGTTTCTCCTCCAAATCCTATGAGGCTTATGGCCTCGGGAATGCAGTTATTAAGGTCAAGTCCCATTTGCATCAGAGCTTCCATCCCCAATATGTCAGTAGAGTTGCCCCAGTCGATAATTAATCGATGGACTCGAACGTTTGCAAAGGCGATGGTGACTACCAAGGCATCATTGTTGGGGGGGGGGNGGGGGGGGGGGGGGGTGGACACCTATTAGGTCTCGATCTGTAAATGTCACCTCTTCTTATGCAGGTATGAAGTAACAAATGTTGGTGACCTGTGGCTCTCTGTAAAGGTAATGAGAGGTTGTAAGGGCTGTATTGAAATTGGCATCACGTTCCCTCCTCGCTTGCCAGGCTAAGATCCTCCGACTCCGGTTCGAGTTGCCTCTGTTTAGTCCTCCCCATATGGTTCTTACTTCCCTAGTTGTTATTTTAGGTGGTCTTGCTTCCTAATCACCCTTCTGTGGCGACGATGGACTGTGGTCTCATCGTCTAGCAGCCACATACTCCTTGAGATACACTCTCTGGACCAAGTTTTTGAGTTCCTGTTTGATGTCATGACATTCAGCTGTGTGATGCATGTGGTTTTTGTGAAACAAGAAATATCTATTCTTGTTTCTGTGCTCTGGGTTTCCTTTCAATTTTTCTGGCCATCTCAGCGACCCTTTATCTCCGATTTTCATGAGTATCTTCTCCCGAGGTGCTGTTAATGGAGTTAGGTTAACAAATTGGTCTACACGTAAAGACTTTGACTTGCCTTATTCAAGTGATCTTGTTTCCTCACGGGGTCTTTTCTTCCCTCCCCGCTGGTCAGATTCCTTCTTTTCTTCCCTTAGCTTGTCCTTGGTTCGATCCCCATCTCGCGAGCTTAGGAGCTCAGTTGTGCTCATATACTTCTGGGCGTGGGTAAGGAGCTCAGCAAAACTTGTGAATGTTTTCTTTGCCAAGGACCATAATAACCTCTTGTCACTTAGCCCGGCCATCATTGACGTGAGGGTTATGTTATCGTTATATCCTTCCACTTCAGGGCCTCTGCATTAAACCTGAAAACATAGTCGCGTAGGTTCTCATCTCTATGTTGCCTGGCGATGAGAAGATGAGTGGCAGGCTTCCTCTGGTCTCTACCCCCTAGGAATTTATGGATGAACATCTTGTTGAGTTCAACAAATGATAAGATAGAGCATGGCTTTAGCTATCGATACCAAGAGCTGGCTGAGGATGTAGTGTAAGAGGGAAAACTTTACATATAATAACCCATGGGTACTGCTCAGTAGGGTCCCTAGTGTCGTTGTAGGGTGTGATGGATGACATCTTAAACCATGGGGGGATCTCATCACGTATGATATTCTCTGTGAATGGAGGTTTAACATGCTGAAGTAGGGCCTCTACTGAGTAGGGGGCCTTCATAGCTCGAACTCACCTCATGTCACCTATTTGCTCTCGGAGCTATTTTATCTCTGCCTCTAGCCCCAGATCACTTTCTGCTGTGTCTTCAACTTCGGTCTGCGCCTTCCTTTTTTCATTGAGCATCGTGCGTAGATCATTGGGTTTGTTAAGATACACACTCCGAGGTCATCCAACACTAGTCCCAACATTTTGGTCTTGCTGTTCGACCTCCTCATCTACATCCTCCTCTAGATTTGGGGTCCCAACGTGAGGGGCTCGACGCTGATGGATAAGGGATAGGGTAAGGGCTTGGACCTGCTTCTACAATTCAGCAATTTCCTCTCGTTGGGTTGGGTGGTTTCTTCGGGCGTTGACCCTTCAATTTGGTTGGGGTATTGGGGCTGTGACTTCATGAAGAATTTAGGGCTCCCTTGAATGCGCAGAAGGGGCGGGCCATTGGTTGGATATTGTTGTCCGATTGGATCTTTGACTCATTCTCTTAACTCTTCAATTGGAAACTACGAGGCAAAGTATGCTTACCATTTCATTCCCACAGACAACACCAATTGTTGACGGCTAATCTCAGGGATGAGATCAGGCCAACAATGTCTAAGCTACACTTCTCTCTCCACACCTGCATTGGGGGAAGATAAAGTAAGAGACCAACGAATAAGAGGGTGGTCTTTTTTTTAACCCTCTGAAGCTTAAGTTAGTAAGGGATGAAGGAGAGCAAAGCAGAGGAGTAGTTGGAAATTGTTGCGTACCTTTGAAAGTGTATTTACTAGGATATTTATAATGGAAAGTAGGCATTGATGCTGGGTTTATCTCCGTACAATAGCAGGCCTCTCGTCCAATAGGGTACCTCCTCAGACCGACCCTCGGCTTCAAGTTTCTCTAATTGGCTTGGTGGGATACAAGGTATCAGGTGATTATCTCAGGTGTTAGAACATCATGTCCTCGTATTCCAGAATGGTTTTCCCTAGGCCTTTATTGGACTGATCATAATAAATGCTTATGATGACACCCTTTTTAGCGCAGATTGACTGACTCCTTGGGTAGTTGGCTTTATGCTTTGTCTCATACCATATCCCTGATTAGTCTAGATGTATTAAATGTATACGATGACAACCTGCAAGCTGCTACCTCGGCCCAAGTTCCCTATTTGAACTAAGGCGGGAGATTTCTCATTCCGTGAGTTCCTTCAAGCACAACCTCTTTATTGGGACTTAGTCAAAATACAGGTTGATTTACACGGACATCATCTACCACCCTCGAGGGGGTGGCCTCGGGGTTCCCCTTAAGGGTGGCCTCGGAGTTGTCCCTGAGGGGTTGGCCTCGGGGTGCCCACGAGGGGTGTCCTCGAGTTCTCTCTCCGTGGGAAGCCTAATTTCATGAACTAGACTTAAGTTACAAGCTTACATCAATTTAGAGGGAGGGAGGCCAACCACTTCCATTGGGAGGTTTCAGAATGTTAGGATAACCGACAACAGTAAGTTCTCTATGAACACATCTCTATGCTTGAAATATTATTTTGATACAAACATATTAGAAGGTAAAACACTTGGTGCAGTATCTTATCATTATGTTTACTGTCAACTGCTTCTATTTGTTTGCAGCACACAAATAACCTACACTGCCCAGAGTGTTGATGAAGATTAGCCATCGCCACTGCTTTGAAAGAGCTTTAACAGATCTAATTATTGAAATTACTGAATGATCCATTTTGCTGTTCTAGTTTTGCTGCTCCAAGGGATGTGTGGAATTGTTCATGCCCTATTGGCTTACAATATCTCATCTCATCATCTCTCCTGTCGTAGCAGCTGATGCACTCCACCTTTCTCCTGTCTATCTCATTCTTTATTCTCTGCAACATCACCAAATGGTAAGATGAGTATTAGAACAAACTTCTTTTGTCTTCGTTCTATAGAAGAACACAAAAAGGTAAAATTAAAAAGGTTAACTCTATATGTAGCATATATAGAGTACATATAACAAACTTTTAATTGGCTTCTGTAATCTTGCAAGTACTTCACCCGACATAATATTTGTGATTGGTAGTAAAACACCAATTATTCTCCTCTTCAGCTTAATTTGATCTTCATAGATTTCTTATGAAGTTCTGTTATAGCATCTACAATTGCCTCTTACTTAGGTAGACAACCCGGCAAATAGACGAAACAAAAAAGTAAGAACTTCTTTCCATTATCGTTCGGGCAACAGTCAAAGTACCATTCATTATATGTAGCATTATATAATTAGAATGCCTAGTTAGTTTTCTAGTTAAATCACTGATTCTAAGGTGGCGTTTGGTTCAAATGAATGGAAATAATAAAATGTGATGAAAATAAAAAGAAGAGTTAAGTATAAGAGTGAGGGGAGATGACCTATAGAGTAAATGAAAGAGTGAAAAAATATAAATTAAGAATTGAATGAAGATTACATGAAGGAGATAGCGGGATGATAATTAATGTACCATGCGGAAATTGTTTCATTTCCAAGCAACACCAATTAATAACTAAACCAAGATGAGTATTTATAAGGAATTCCCCATTACATGTCCATTAAATTGAACCAAACACCACTTAAGTGTTGATAAACGATGTATCCTTGTTGCTGTGGCCGTGAACAACAATCGACATTATCATTCTACGAAAAGAATATCGTAACAGAAACTAATCTAGACGAGCCAAAAAGGAATATATCAAATCGATTATCCCAACCCTGAACTCGAGGACAATGATGGTTACAGTTGATCTCCGGGTTTCATGAGGAGTAAGATTCATATCTTAATCCGCAATAACTTGTAATAGTGAGTGTGTGTGTTTGTCGATATGCAAGTATTTGTTCTCTACTGAAATGGATGCAAAACTTAGTTAATGAGTCAATCTATCAACAGAATAATTTCTTTAGCTGCTTAAATAAAGCAAATTGTACAGGTTATAATAGTGAAAATCCTAATGGGCAGAGAAATTCCCAAAATGAGACTCTCATCTCTCAGCTACAATGTTGAGTTCAGCGTCCGTCCTTTCATAATTCAAGTCTTTGCCCAACCCGGCTAAAACTTCAAAATGTTTTAATTTATTAATAAATCACTCTAAGACCACGCTTAATTTCGCAAAAGAGAACTCCCTAAACCTACTTCTAATAACATCAACTGCTAATTTAGCACCCCCAATACCTCCTACTTATTATTTAACTTTATAATGTACATTTCGATTCAGGATGATCTGATTATGTAATCATAACTGCACAATAATGTTTTTACCAAAGTGAGCCCTGCAGTTATCAGCAAAAACAGCTGAAAGATCTTTCTTTTCATCCTTATCCATCTTGCGTTAATCGTAATGCTCAAAGACATACACTTCTACACAAATGGAAAACTAGTATAACTAATTAAATTTTAAAATTGAACTCAATTAGACTTGAGGTGCTGTTTCTCTGAGATGCTACACCAAGTAACTACATTTGTTTCCTTGTAAGTTGTAAAAAAAGATGAGGTTCATTACGACGATGCAAGGCAATAAGGACCTCACGCATCATCAAAATATGATATCGAGTCTCATCATTCATCAACAAGCTTTGCAGTCAGAACAAATTAATTTTACGAAATTCATTGAAAAGTTTTAATTGACTACCTTCCATAGATATGAGTGTCTATAATTGACATGTACCCTAAGAACAAATCCAAGTGTTTAGAAGTGAATGGCCGATAGATGCTAATAACATGGGCAGCCAACCTCCAGGTGATAGCATTCAAATTTACTTAAATTTCCAACATAAACCAAATTTCAGCAACTATAAAACGACCAATAAAACTTTTTCCAAAAGGAAAATGCTGATTTCATAACACAATTGCGTAAAATATGGTCATTCACTATCGTTAAAGGAATTACAAAAGGTAATAAACAAACCTGTAATGATCTTGAGTCAAACTTAGGCAGGCCAATTTGCCGAACGGTCAGCGACCCAAAAAGATTGCCTAGCAATGCAGCATCAGGGACAGTCAATCCTTGAACAAGTCCAGCAGTAAAACCACCTAAGAAACTATCCCCGGCGCCGGTCGGATCCACCTGATCGGCCGGAAATGGAGAAATGTCCATTTCACCATCCCTCCAATACACCTTGCACCCCTCTTTCCCATTCGTAACTATAATACAGCACAACTTCCTCACTACCTCAAGATCCATATACGGCGCCTCCTCTGCCGACGCCTTCAAAAACCCAATTCTCGGCAGTAAATGGAAGAATCCACTCTCCTTCAGACTCACAAGTTTCACAGTTCCATCAACATCATCAAACACTCGTATTAAAGCCTGAATGTCGACAAACATCAAATTACAAATCTCAAGCATTCGCTCAAGTGTCTCAGGCAAAATCTCCCCGCCGACCCCAACCGCCATCCCGAAATCGTAGCTCGATTCCGGAAGATCCGAAGGCCAAATTGGGTCGCATGCACAGACCCTTTTCAGGATCCGATCGCCATGACCATCTCCGTCAAGCTCCGAGCCAAAATACGCATGAAACGAAGTGGTTTTCGAAGTGGGTACTACAATGGGCCTCTGATTGGTCGAATATGCGAAGTCTGCACCAACCTTTGAGACAGTCTCATAAGAAACCGAAAGCCCATCAAGGACGACCGAGATAAACGAGGCGGCCCCGCCAAGTGACTCGGTCACGACTACGCCGTCTCGGATGAGCACGTCGTGGCAGTAGCTACCCCCAATTAGGCCTCGGCAAGCCAAATTCTGAGGGTCTTTCTGGTCTCTCACCATTGGGGGCTTGGTGGAAAAGAAAGCTCAGAATTTGAAGGTAGAGATACAATTTGCGTATGGTTCCAGGGTTCATGGATTCAAGGCTGAGAACAAAGGGAAAGCTTAGGCTTTGAGAGATGCCATGAAAGGAAACCAGAGGAAGAAAAACAGAAATTTTTATTTAGCAGGTATTTACAGGTAGAGGACAAAGATGAAGTGATTCGCGTTGAATAGGGAAGACGTTGGCATCTGAGAGAGACGCGCGCCACAGTCAGATTTGTGAGGAACTTATACTGGTTTGCTTGGTTTTTTATCAGATTCTTTTGAGAAGTTTTGATTGTTGCACGTGATATAATGTCTTAAAATGAGATTTTTGAGCTTTTTGCTCTTGTTTTAAAAAATGATTAAAATAAGGTTGTCTTCAACTTAATCTTAAGAAAAATTATATTTTTATTTCTTAAATTATAACTAATAAATATTTTAAATTCTAAATTATAAAACGTTACAATTTAAACATTAAACTATTTGAAATTCACAGTTAAAATCTTTCGTTAATTTTTCTCCAAACGATATCGTTTTAAATTGCCAAAACGACGTCCTTTTATTAAATCATGGATAACTATCTCCCCTTACCAAACACTCCCAAAAATATAAAAACCCCCAAAAATTCCCCCATCTCCTCTTCGATCCATCCCTTACAAAAAACACTCCTGGAAATTTTGCAGCTTATGTTTCATATCCAAGATGCTAAGCAGCGTCATTAGACCAGTAGAGAATAAAGAGGTGATGGTGTAATGAATAGAAATAGAGACATGGAAGAGCTGAAATGACTAAGTTGGGGTGAAATTTGACCAACAATAATATGTCAATTGATAACGTCCAGTCTACGATATTAATTACGAGTTCAAAATCAGAAACTACATGAGTTGATCTTCCAACTTAGGGAAATGAGTTTTTTATCGTTTGTGAATCAAACGAAGTGTCATATATATGTACATACATAAAATATATTACAAAATCTCATTTCAGCCAACGTCTTAGCCGAGATCTCACTTCGGCCAACGTCTTGGCCGAGATCTCATTTTGGCCAATGTTTTGGCCGAGATCTCATTTTGGCCAACGTCTTGGACGACATCCCATTTGGGCCAAGGTCTAGGCCGAAGTCTCTTTTTGGCCAACATCTTGGTTATTTTTTTTGTTTTAAGGTTTCATCCTAGCTGATTTCGACCAATATATCTCTAGTTGGCAAAAGATGATTTCTGACATTTTCAATAACAAGATGCAAGTGCGGATAACAAGTCCATGAATCTCAAAATATAATCAGAATTCGTAGATTACTCAAGTTGTCTAACTATCGGAACAGATAAACTCAAGTTTCAAATTTTAAAATTCAAATCAACAATGGAGATAAGAATATCAATATATATCTTCTAGGTTAAGACTCATAAGATTTTTAGGGATTTTCATAAATTAATAAATTAATTACAAATGAACCATTACAGTGGGACCCACTACAATTGACCAACATTACAGTGCGCTGTGAAGAGCCATAGTGCCTCACAGCACTGATGACTCACGGCACCACTGTAATGCCACGTGGCACTATAGTGATCCGTGTCAATCTCTGATTTAGAATCAATGATTGACATGTGGCAGTCCAATATGCAACTTGACAATTTTTCAAATTTATTATTTATTTTAATCAGATAAAATTTTAGATATCGATTATCTGATCTCCCAATCAATTACATTATCTGTTAATTAATATATTAGATGAATCAAATCCAATCATTATCTCATAATGATTTAATATTATTTAATTTCACAAATCAAATATTATATCTCACTTATCGATCAACACAAAATTAGTCGATAAAATTATTTAATTATAATTTCAAGAGAATGAATTTGTAAAATTGGCTCAAAACGGTTTGAACTTAGAGCTAAGAAAGAAGTTTGAAGGGATGGAATTTAGAGACTTGTTTGAGGTAGTCTCAAGAGTGACACGGTATGAAGAAATCTTGAAAGAAGAATCCCAAAGGAAGAATGATTCCAGAGGGACATACTATACAGATCCGAATGTCGAAATTAATGCTTTTGACATAGAAGAACAAGTTGTGAAGGAAGAGGTTATTGAGGTTGATGTAGCTGAGGTTGTGGCCAACAAGCCATATATGTGTAAAGCTCTCAATAGATCGACCAAGACACAAAAGGCACCTTAGTTGGCTCATAATGTGAGGCATAATCGGTATGAAGGGAAGCACACTTACACCTTTGATATCGCTAAAGCCGATCAAATATTTGATCACTTGTTGGTCGGCAAGGTAATAAAGTTACTAGAAGGACAGGTCTTACCATCGACTGAAGAGATGAAAAAGAAGTCATATTGCAAGTGGCACCATGCTTGGAGCTTCTCAACCTCTAATTGTGTGGTTTTTTGAAACACCATTCAGGATTTGATAGAAAAATGGACATTGAAGTTTCCAGAAAAAGAGGTGATGCGGGTTGATAACAATCCTTTTCTAAATGTAGCGGTGAATATTGTTTCTGTGAACATTGACGAGGTAGCCCAAAGTTGAGATTGGTCAAACATCAAAAGGTTCGGGTCAGAAAAAAGATGAGAAGAGTAATGATGGATTAGCCAAGTCAGATCAACAACTATATGGTCGTTGTAAATGCAAGAGAGAAAGTTCAAGTAAGAAGGAGGTAGGTCGACCTAGAAATCCAGTTATAAAACAAAATCATAATTTAAGGATACCCCAAAGTCCGTGTTCCAAAGAATGACGTGGTATCGTCCCAGATACCAGCATCCACCTGGAAGAAGGTTTCAGCAAAGAGAACAAATTCAACACAGATGACAAGATTCGTATTGGCAACCTCACCCACCAAAACAACAATGGAAGCAGGTTCAGCCATGGCCACAAGGCCAATATAGGAGACCGGGAGATGTTGGTTTGCAAGTGATTGTACCTCACAATGACCACCCTAGAGTAGTATCTCAAACAACTAATATAGGAAGGATATGGGACCTATAACTAAGGTCGGCTGAGGGCATAGGTTTGGTCAACGATCTCATCCGTACTCATTTTTTACCCAGACATAGAAGAGAAGATTGCAGAGGCAAAGAGCTGCATAAAAGTATTCGTGCCAAAATGAGCTAAAAGCCGAGGAGGAAGATCTGAAACATAAGGAAGAAAAGAATGAGGAGGATGACGTGATAAGCTAGTTAGAAGCTCATTTATTGGGAGGAAAAGGAGATAATCTTTTATGTGAAAAAAATGGTGAAAATGAGCATGTTCCAAAGTCTCCCGAACTGGAGGATGAGGAAATAGAAGATACTTTGAAGAAGGGGATGAGCCTATCATTCAATTTGGAACATTATCTCCAACTCATTGAAACATGGTTGTCATACTTCCTTTATGTTTTAAAGCACAACCCGAGCATCCTTGTGTAATGGAGCATGATGTGGTAGAGGCAGGAGAAAGCAAAGTAAATGTGGCTAAAGAATCTAAAGTTCCAACCCAACAATTGATTAGTGGAAGTAACACGAAAGATTGGCCTGAAAAGATAGTTTTTGAGAAGCCATCAGAAAGTGCATCACAACATTTGAAACCATTATATATATGTGCACATTTGGATGGCCGGCTAATCCGTAGGATTCTTGTTGATAACGGAGTCGCTGTGAATATTCTTCCAGCATTCATGATGAACATATTATGTAAGGAATATCAAGAATTGATCCCAACTGAGCTAACCGTTATTAATTTTTTAGGTAGAGTTACAAAGACGAAATTAGAGTTACCAGTTGAGCTTATGGTGGGCAGTAAAACATTAATGGCAGCATTTTCGTCGTAGATTCAACATCATATTACAACGTTTTGCGTGGGAGAGAGCTGGAATATTCCGTCTGTTCCAGCCTAAACAGAATGAAATTGACTACTATGGTTTAGGCATGTACCCAGAGAGCATAATGCAAAAGCTAATTAGATGGCTCAAGTTGCTTCTGGAATTCAAATCTCAAAAGGACTCAATCATAAGCTTATTCATGTTAAAAAGAGAGTTCTCCAACTTGTGCAGGAAAGAGGAATGCCAGGAGACATTTTTTCTTTAGAATTTTTAGAAATAGATTGGTGATTCTCGATCATACACTATATTAAGAATCCAAATATCCAGCCAGTCGTAAATTAAAACTTCAAGCGAATAAGTACGTTCTTTTATGAATAATTATATAAGAGATGTCATGATGACCTTCTGCTTAAATGAATTGACCAACATGAAAAAATGTTAATGATGACTAAAGTTCACGAGGGTATTTGCAGAGTACATCAAGTTGGGGTGAAGATGAGATGGTTGATTAGGAGGCATGGATAATAATGGCCAACCATCTTGAAAGATTGTATCAGTTATGCTAAAGGGTGTCAAGCGTGTCAAAAGCATGGGCCAGTGTAACACGTTCCTATTGTCGAACTTCATCCAATTGTTAAGCCTTAGCCATTTAGAGGTTAGGCCATAGATCTCATTGGAAAAATATATCCACAATTATAAGAAATATGACATTCTACAAAAAGCAGATATCCCCTAAAAAATAATCCACAAGGATCATACGGCACATGTGACAACCCTTCATATTAAAAGTTCACATTTTTCACGAGACGCAACGCCTCCTGTGAAAACCTCTGTGGTATCTCACTTTTTACAGGATTTTTTACTCATGTAGAACGTTATTTAACAGGATTTTCAAACCACTATTAAATGTATTCAACACATGTTTATAATACTTGTGAATTAACATTCACAGGTATTTTATATCCTACAAAATGAGATATCATAAGGTTCATTGCTATAGTCAAGTATTCATATTAAACACTTTTAAAAGATAATTTTACGTAACATAAAGAACATCAATATAATAATTGATAACATTAACGTTTAATCATTTCAACAAAATTTTACATTATTCATTTAATTGACTTACAAATAAATCTAACTTGAAAACTAACTTATCCTTAAAATATACAAGTAAATTTGTTCCAATAAATGAAATTGTGAGTTTAAAAAATGAAAAATGAAGAACCTAAGTTGAATGGTAGTGTTTCACAACAGGGTATGCAATGCCTTCAGACCTTCCCAATGTCGAAGGAAAACACCATGAGCAGTCGTTAGTTGGTGAGTATAGGAAACAAACAGATCTGCACCATTAAAAATTACATAGGTGAGGCGAACTGAGAAATGAATATAGCAGTGTTAGTGAATAAGAATGAGCATAATCATGGTATTTTAGACAATAATAACCAAGAAAGGATGAACTGTAGAATCACATAATAAGGATAGTACAATTTATAGTTGATATGAGTTTCCCTATAAACAAACACTATTCTAACCACAACAACAGCCCAAATAGTGAAAATAGAGAAGCTACAACCTGAAACAATGAAGAAAAACAACCTTGATTACTCAAAAATTGTGAACTTCACCAAGAACAGTGAAGAATACAATTCTATTCTTCAAACTCCCTGCAAATAGTGTCCTTGTCCTGCATTTAGAAGAACATTAGATTTACACAAATATCCAAATCATATCCTCTCTAAATTATGCACTAATAAGTAATAACTATACTATCAAGATGTTCAACTATGTATTTTTTACACAAAAACCTATATATAAAATGAAAGTCATAACTTAATTGATCAATTACGGGTTCATCACAGCAAGCAGCTTTGCAGCCTTATAACTCTATATTAGTATATTATGGTCCAGAGAGAGAGAGCATTTCATTGCCACTATAATTGGGACAGCATCAACCACAAGTTTGGATATCTTCCATTCAACAAAATATCCAAAAAAGAAATAAAATGGAGTGGGTGTTAGAACAGACCATGAGACACATATGAAGGGAGTTGAATGGTAAGAAAATGAACAAAGTATCAACTCACATTACCTTAGGAGTTAGGATCAAGAAGCTAAAACGATAAAGCTAATATAATCATGCATGCATTTGTATTTAATAAAGAAAAAACAGTGCAAATCATATTGTAAGGTTTCTCTTAAATATATGTCAAACTTTGGGTCTAGGACGCAAGACTCGTTCTTGTTGACTAAAAGACAAATCTCAAAAAACAAGATACCAACACTTGTCACACACATAATGCAATATAGGAAATTTTTCTCTGTTATGTAGATTTTTTGCAGAACTAGTTGAAACAACACTACATATTTGAAGATTCAAAACGTGTTAATCATATATTTCGTGTTACAGATTCAGGGTGCTCAGTCTGAACTTGTTTCAGTTTATGCTAAAATAACGAAAACTCAATGTTAAAGCATCAAATTTATGAAAACTACCCAACCATTCACCTATAAAAATGTACTTACAATAGCCTCAGCAGCTTCTACATTAACTCGCTCACCATTTTTTCTCTTATGTGCTTCAATCCAAGCATCAACTCTCGTTATCGAGATTGGGGTCACTTAACCCCACCCCATGTGAGTAGCTATGCCCCCGCTTAGAAGAATATAATTCTGCTTGGACCAAAATCTCATGAGCCCCAACAGCGAGATCTACCCCCAAAATCACATTAGCCCTAACAGCTAGATGTACCCCCAATCCGCGTGTAAACACTTTACTCATGGGCATTTTATATTGCAAAATGAGATGTATAACCCCATAATTATAATTATAAGGCATCAAAAGTAACCAACAGATACTCTCAAAAGTCAAAACGTAACCTATCAAAACCTTGAAGTGCATATTTCTTCATAATTTCTAAAGCTCCTATTTGCTGAAGAATTTCAAAATTAATACGTATTCAAAGTTCTTGCTTAAGCATCCCTAACTATGAATTGGAATTAATGGTTTCACAGAATCAAAAACTATAATGTAAGATTGAAAATGCATTTTAAATCACAAAATGCAACAATTATTCATGAACAACACTGAAAAGACGGAGGAACATCTAACCTACAGACACCTCAAAGGGACCAACAAAGAAAGAACTCAATATACTTGTAAATATAATGAAATTACCTTCTATTTTCCACCTGATCAAAAGTTCATAATACCTCAAATATACGAGTGCTAGTATTCAAATTTTACATACAAACCAAATAAGACCTTTCAATCCAATCAACGAATCTAGCAAGCCCAACAAATCAACGGAATCATAGAAAAACCATGAACCATACGAATCTAGCGAACCCAACCTTAGAACCATAATTAATACCATCAGAATGTAAACCGTATACCCAAAAGTTGATAAAAAAAAAAGAAAAAAATTCAGAAACAAGGGTAACCTCCCTGAACTCCAATCACTTGCTAAAAGAAGAAAGAGATATGACGGCGAGGTTACCCTGAGCTTGGTTTGGAGACGGCGAGATGGTGACGATGACACTAGGGCACTTTTGACTTCTCTCTGCCTGAGAGAGCCAGGACACGCTGAAAGAGCCAGAAATGTAGACAAGCCACAACCAATGAATGTAGTAATCGAGCAAATAGCAGTAATCAAGCCAGGTGGTGCAGCCAAGCAGAAGCCGCAGCCGAGGAATGTAGAGAAGCATTTTAGACTTTTAGGGTTGTGCTTTGAGAGAGAGAGAGAGAGAGAGAGAGAGAGAGAGAGAGAGAGAGAGAGAGAGAGAGAGAAATAGAGAGAGTGTGAGTGACTGAGCGAGATCGAGATTGTGAGATCAAGAAAGAGTAAGATCGAGAAAGAGGCAGATCTAGAGAGAGAGAGAGACTCACCAATGGCCTGGCAGCAAGCAAAGCTCGACGAGAGGATAGGCGACGACAAGAGAGAGCTTCCAGAACCCTAGCTCACTGTCTTAGAATGAAAGATAGAAGCTAATAAGGGTTATGTTGAAAAAGGAGCAACTCGGTTAAGTCCCGCGTTTCTAATTTCAAGTCCCGCTTATTATTTTCCATTTTAACAGAGTTAATTTTACAGGGTTCATTTAAAATGTCATGGTTGATTTTATTTTACAAGAGAAAATTACGAACCTTGTACTTAAAAGCTGTAAAATCTCACATTTGTTGTAGTGCACCCTCATACAGACAACATGTATTTATCATTGTGGCCACAATCTAATTCACAAATTGGGTCGAAGCTAAGCCAATGAAATCAGTAAATCAGGCTAATGTGACCAAATTCTTAAAGGAAGAAGTTATTCATAGATTTTGTTTACCTGAAAGTATCACCGCCTATAGAGGTACGTGTTTACAGGAGAAGCAGTTCAAGAATTTGTTAAGGAGTACGATTTCTCGATAAACCATTCTACACCTTATCATGCTCAGGTTAATGGTCATGCCAAAGGAAACAATTAGCAAATTAAGGAGATTGTGCAAAAAATGATTGAAGACAACCCTAGAGAGTGACATAGTCATGAACACTGTGGGCTTATAGAACCTCGAAAAGATCAGGAACTGGGACAGCTCCATTTGTTTTGACTTATGGCCATGATTTCATACTTCTAATGGAGATTACGGTCAAGTCTTTATGGGTGGCAATTCAAAATAAACTAACTCCGAATGAATATGATCAGTCCATGATATAAGAACTTGAAGAATTAGATGAAGTAAGACTGATCACACTCGATCATATACAAGTGTAGAAGCAAATGGTTGCTGGGGCATACAACAAATGAGGAAGTTCGAAAGTTTTGGGGAAGGAGATTTGGTTTGGAAAACGGTCTTGCCGATTGGATCTAAAGATCCCAAGTATGTAAAGTGGTCTCTTAATTGGGAAGGACCATTCACGATAGCTAAAATCTTGGGCAAATGAGCATACTTGTTGAAGGACATCGATGGCCAACTGCACCAGAATCCAATCAATGGTCGATTTTTAAAAGAAAAAAATTACCCAATAATGTGGGAGTCTATTTGGATGTAATTTTCATCGTTCGTCAATTCAGTTTTCTGATTTAGGCCGAATGTATGACAAGTCTTTAAAGTTTAAAGAGTAGGTTGTTCAGACCACTTGTAAACATATGACTTTATTTTTAATAAAAGGATACTGCCTAGGGTTTTCTCAGCACATGATTGGTAAATGATTATTTTCCCCTAGGCCATTCCATTTTTTTAATGAGTTTGTTCGGCCAATAGGCCAATAGGTTTTTTTAGTAAGTGTTTCATGTTAGGTTGCTAGCTGAGCATACAAGTTTTTTTCATAGTGGAGATTGTCATTGTGCAAAATTTGTTGGTCATGACATGTATTTTACAAAATAAAAAGTCCAATTGGCCAACATACAAATTTTTTAACATTGGCATTTCTTATCAAAGTTCTAGTGCAAGACGTTATCTTGGCCAAAATTAACTAAGTGCTAAAGTTACAATGAAGCAGATAGAATCTTCTTAAAATTTTCCCATTTGGTTTCCAATTGATTGATTGTTACTTCAGTTTCCCCTTGTTTGGTTTTAGCTTTGGCCAATTCCTTGATGGCCAAGTCATACTTTTACTTTGCAATTTTAGCTTTTTGACGAACACTTGACATTTGTTGCATCTTTGTAGCCAAATCTTCTTTCTTTCTGGCAAAATTTCTTTCCATGTCTTCAATTTCTTCTTTGGCCGAGAGGATTTCTAGCTTCATTGATGAAAACTGAAAAGAAAAAGCCTTCAACTCATTGTGAGTCAGATCAACGGAAGAGGTCTTCTCGGTCACATATGTAATGTCACTTTGGGCTGAGATATAATTATCTGCATCATGAGTCAGTTCGGTGAGAAAGGAGGACACAACATCCATAACTCTGGGACGAATCAATTTGGCTGACAAAAGAATCTCAAGATTATTCTAGAACACCGCTCGTTGGTCTATTCTTGCAACACCATTAAAAGGGAGGACCATGATTTGTTGTAACATGGTTTTTGCTTTTGTTATGTCTTCGTGTTGTTTTTTCAATTAATGGGTTGAGGATGGAGTTTCTTGAACATTTGAACGAGTGAACATGTCATCAATTTGAGCAAAAAATCCTCCAACTTGCCAAGGTCTAGAAAGCTTATATCAAGGACAGGAGATAATGCACGAACGAGAGATTCATTGACATAGGCCGAATGACTATCTTCTACAACTGTGTTATGCTACACATTAAGAAAGAATTAGAGTTATAGAAATGAAGGTGCTAATGAGGTTATGTGAGTATGATAAAGACTATTTTCCATAATAAAGCAAACAAACATGGGCCTCAAGGGAAGGTGCATGAATGTCTTCCTTAAGTGAGAAATTAGAGATGGGACGAGAGTCCTCTTTGGGTTGGGAAAACTGTTTGAGAAAGTTGAAGTTAAGAATTTGAGTATAAGTTATAAAAGATATATTCATATTCTAGATACTCACTGCATCAGGATGAGAGGACGAAGTAGGAGTAGACTTTGAGCTTGCTTCAACCGGTACTGGAGGCCACTGAAAATAAAAAGTAAAAGAAGAGTTAGATTTCTAATCATATATTGTAACATGTTAGACACTATAAAATCCTTACCTTGTTCTTCTATGGTTTGAGTAATTTTTTTTCTCTTTTTGAGAGGTGAAGGAACATCATCATCTGTGTTGAAAGATAAAAGGAAGGTTTGAAATATTTATTAAACACACACGCAAATATATATTTAGCAAAGGTAAGATAAATACCTGAAAGTTGATCATCATCGTTCGAAGTCATAGATGGGATGGACCAAGCCGAATTATGAGGAAAAAGATCAGAGAAAACACATTCAATAGCCTCCTCAGTAGAATCCAAAAACAATTGGGCAGCTTCTCTCGCCCACCAAGCTTCAAAAAATGGGCTAACATTGTAGTGTGGAACTCGGCTAGAGTATTCAAAAGAATCAAGGGCCGACCTATAGACTTTAACAATATCTTTCACCTCACTAATAGTTTCAATAGAAATTTTGGAGTCGGAAGATTTATTACGAAAGAAGGCCGGGGGCATGGTAAAGCTTGACTAAGGCCAAATTGGCGTGCAAACAAGTTTGGGGAATAACATTCTAACCCACAAATATAGTTTTTTATTTCACTAGTGAAACACCAAGAGGAAGATCCCTAATCACAAGGAAACTAGCCCATATCTATTTCAGCTCACCGGAGTTGTTTGCTAGAGGTTGCTCTACTTGAGGACTAGCATATGATCGGCCGACCGAGATCAAAGTTGAAAATTGATCTGCCGATCAAGATTTGTATTCATAAAAAAATTTGAAGCAAGACTCGATTAAATGCTTAGGAATGTCATCTTTGGAAAATTGAAAATCTATTGGAGAACCACTCATTTCAACCTTAGGACCTCACTCAAGAAAATAAGAATAAAACCAAAATTGCAACAACCAGAAAGGGCCACTAACTGTAGCTTTCATGTTCGTGTAAGCCTCTATATAAGCTACTGAGGACAAGTGGACCTAATGTGAGAGAATGACCTTCAGCAAACAATTCACTTTTTCAGATATATTCTTTGTTAACCCTCATGGATTTCACACAAACCATAAATTTGCAAAGCTAAAATAGTAAAAAGGCTGTGTGTTTAGAATGAGAGACTTCATCACTCCCCATAAATGTTTTGATGTAATTCCTATGGGAAGAGTTCTTTTTTACAACATCATCAAAAGATTTTTGGGGGTTGATAGGGAATGGTGTAGCACTAATTTCTAACCCATATGGCGGAAATTCAATTAAAGAAGCTAAATCTAGCAAGGATGGACTCATCATTCCAAATCTAAATACAAAAGTATTATAGTATGAAGTCCAAAAATAAGAGGTGGCCCCTAGTAAGTTTTTGTCACAATGAATATCATGACAAGAAAGTCGGATGGCACCATGAATGCCAACAACTTAGGGAAATGGGTTTTTTTATCATTTGTGAATCAAACGAAGTGTCATATATATGTACATACATAAAATATATTACAAAATTTCATTTTGGCCAAAGTCTTGGCCGAGATCTCACTTCGGCCAACGTCTTAGCCAAAATCTCATTTTGGCCAACGTCTATGCCGAGATCTCATTTGGACCAATGTCTTGGCCGAGATCTCATTTTGGCCAACGTCTTGGCCGAGATCTCATTTTGGCCAACGTCTAGGCCAAAGCCTCTTTTTGGCCAATGCTTAGGCTGAAATCCCATTATGACCAACGTCTTGGCTGATTTATTTGTTTTAAGGTTTCATCTTGGCCGATTTCGACCAAGATGTCTTTAGTTGGTAAAAGATGATTTCTGATATTTTTTATAACAAGATGCAAGTGCGGATGACAGACCATGAATCTGAACTAATATTCAAAATTCGTAGATAAATCAAGTTACCTAAATGTCAGAAGAGATAAATTCAAGTTTCAAAATTTGAAATTCAAATCAACAATGGAGATAAGTATATCAGATTTTGTGATTAAACTAAGGAGAGTCTATCCGTGTGAAGACTCTACTCCTATAAAAGGAGACCAAGTAGACATATGGTGAGGACCGCAAAAACATCCAAAAAATCAAGCCTCCAACTTGTCAATCTAGTTTGGTTCTTGAGTTTTTACTATTCAGTATTTCATAAACCAGTTCACTTTTATTTTCGTAAGTCTTTTACTTTAGCAACTTTCAATTTACTCTTTACAAACTTTAGATTCAATTACTTAGAGTTATTCTTTTTTTACTTGTTCATTTTTCTAAATAGTTATATAAAGTTTGAGTTCTTTGTTAATTTTTCCTAGTATTTCGATTCCAATCTAAGTTCTTAGCTTTTCATTGCAAGTAAGAGTAGAACTCTAGAGGAGATTTGTTCTCTACTCCTCACAATCGCTCTATGATTATAAATTAGATAAACATTTGGATATCTTTTAAATTTAGTTTTTTGACCTAATTGTGGCACGCTCACGCACTAATTTATCAGGGATACAAATTTTTGGCTTGGACCGTCATCGCGGTCTAGATGTATATCGACCCAGCAAGTAGGTCTAGATTTTTAGCCAAACAATTTGTTTGTATAATTTATAGTTTGTAGCAATTTTATAATAATGGAGTTTGATTTGATTTTATGCCCAGTGTGCTTTATAGCATTCAAAGATCCATTTTTTAGATTTTTTAAGAATTTCCCAGATACGCCCTTGTTCCTGTCCCCCGCCCTATTTCTTAAACTATTATTTTCTCTCTACTCCCCTTTTCTCTAACTAAAATCTCTTCTTCTTCAACTCAGTCCAAGGCACCATTGTTATTTATGTGTCACTCTCTCCCCTCACTCCCTACCCCCATATCTTTCACTCTCTCGCATTTTCAAAGCTCAAGATCGTTGCTCTCCGTTTCTTTCTTTGTGCTAGTGAAACTCAAAATTGAAGAAGAGATGGGGATACGTATATCTAAAACATGCTACAAAGAACATGAGTGCTCGGTAAAGGATGGATCAAAGAGAATGGGAAAGTTAGGGGGTTTTGTCTTTAGAGAAGTGTTTGGTAATGGAGATAGTTATCCATGATTTAATAAAATGACATGATTTTGACTATTCAAAACGACATCATTTTGAGGAAAACTAGCAGAGATTTAACAGAATGTTTTAAATGTGAGTCTCAAATAGTTTAAAGTTTAAATTGTAACGTTTTATAGTTTAAGGTTTAAAATATCTATTAGTGATAGTTCAGGAATAAAATTCTAATTTTCCCTTAATTTTAAAAGCGGGGCACGTCACATAAAATCATCTTTGTAAAAGATAATTTCACATGCACGAGGATCGTATAAAGCCACTTCAGAAATCATATTTTGTACAGATGATTTTTGAAAATAAAAAATCCTCTTTACAAAAGATGATTTCAACTTTAATTTAAAGCTGAAATCATCATTTGTAAAGACGATAATACAATTAACCATCTCTGCAATATTTTAAGAATTTTCTCCATCTCCATGTCTATCAAACTTGAAACCCCACCCCACCAGATTACTTTGCTCCCCTTTCTACCCAAATTAAACAATCAACCAAAAAATGCAATCATTTGTAAAGTTCAATCCAGAAATAAAGAGTAGCATAACCCCCACCTGATTACCTTACTCTCTCTTCAATATTTTAAGAATTTTCTCCATCTTCATGTCTATCAAACTTGAAACCCCACCCCCACCTTATTACGTTGCTCTCCTTTCTACCCAAGTTACACAATTAACCAAAAAATTTCATTCATTTGTAAAATTCAATCCAGAAATAAAGAAATGACTCAAGTTTTTAGAACTTTGTTACCAGCTGAGCTGGGATTTTGGCAAAGAAATTTTAGGGTTCGGCATCTTGGGGCCGCTTAGTCGGCGGAGGGTAATCGAAATTAGATAAATCTCAAAGTTGGAGAAGTATCCATCAGTACTCAAAGAAGCTTTCTTGGATGATGACTTTTAGCAAGCCATCGACCGTACTAGGCAGGGGGCTGAATCTTCAAGAATTTTCTACATCTCCATGTCTATTAAACTTGAAACCCCACCCCCACCTGCTTACATTGTTGCCTTTTGACGTTGATGAAAATCGTCTTGTGCAAAGATCATTTGCATGTGGCTAAATCTACTGTAGTTTTAGAATTAAATTCAAAACTTATTTATTTTAATCATTTTTTAAAACTATTGCATGTGTGTCAAAACCCCTTAAAATGTGAAAAATTATTAAGATATTGCATAAAAGGTTATATAGATTATGAAATGTTAGTATAATTCATAAAAATATATTAAATCTCATTTAAAAGTATATAATTGATTCAAATTCTAGTGTTTTTTAATAATAGCTTTTAATCAATAAAATATTTTGATTTTTTAATATTTTTATGCATACTAATTTCATTTAATGCATCTAAGATATATTAGGATAATAAAATTAAATTATGCAATTGATTGTATATAAAATATTAGTTAATAAATATACATAGCGCTACATAAATAGTTTAAAATATTTAATTATTACGTATGTAAAGGATAAAGAAGTTTTGATTGTTGCACGTGATATAATGTCATATGAAAAATTAGTAAGATAGTGAAAAATGAGTTATATAGATTATGAAGTGTTAGTATAATTCGTAAGAAATATATTAGATCGCATTAAAACATATATAATTTATTCAAAATCCCGTGTTTTAATAATAATTTTTATTAATAAAATATTTTGTATGCGTCTTGATTTCATTTCATATATTTTAAGGTGTATTTTGATAATAAGTTTAAGTTATGCAATTGATTGTATACAAAACATTAGTTAATAATTATTCATAGTGTTACATAAATAATTTAAAATATTTACTTATAATGTATGTAAAGGACAATTTAAAAATTTATAAAACAGTTAGACAAAATTGTCTAAAAAGTTAAAAGTCTAATTAATCATTTATTTTAAAATTATTAGTATTTAATCTCAACACATATGAAAGAAGTTAAGGAATTCCATGAAACAGTGAAGCTGCTTATGTCTAAAAATGTTTCTCTCCACTTAACCTCATCATATACCCTATAGATAAGAATACAAATAAAAGAAGATGTTAGACTTATGAGCTGTTTTTAACGAAATTTGACATTTTTATAGGGAAAATATTAAGTTGTCATTTTTATTTGAAAATTTTATACTCAACTTGGTGTATGCTAGACCACAAACTAGCCGAAATATTTTGCTAGAGTATGGTTTCTAATTTTAATCTTAACCTTAGAGTGTTAGAATCTAGCAGAAAACTTTTGGCCTATCAACGGGCAACTCAACATTCTCCCTGCAAAAAAGACACATTTTGTTAGAAACATCCCAAGAGTCTAAATATCAGTTTTTCTCTTCTCGATAGTACCCACTGCAATTTCTCGTTTATTTTCATAAAGAATTCTTAAACTAAATTTGGGAAGAAATTCATTTGATAAGTTTTAAATGTTTTGCTAAACTGACGCGAGATGAAATGTGCAAGGAACAAAAACATTTTCACAAGTCTTTTGACCCTTACACGTTAATCTAAAACGTGCGATCAATTTATTATGGTCCATATTGAGTTAAATGAAAAGAAATTATATAACATAAAATCCCAATCAAATATTAAAATGAACAATAATTTCGAAAGGCAAGAAGTTGAAACAGTGGTTAATGCCTCCAACATCTATTCCATGAAATCAAAGATTCGAATCGTAGTACTTTCAAATCCCTATAGAATTTATTGAGTAAAAAAAGAAAGAAAACAATAGTTCCACAATATTCTCTTCTCTTTTATTTTTATCACTAGTCCAATCTAGACAATCAAAATCTAATTGGATGGTCTAGATTGAACCAGCTACTCTTTACCTATAGAGAATCTCACTTCATATAAATATCCCTATAAGATCTCCTGGGGAGAAAATTATTCATTGAACAATCTAAGATAACGTAGTTATGTTTTGAATCAAAAGTACTTGAAATTTGTTCTTATGTACTTTGCATCATTTTTTTATTTGTCTAAGTTTCATGCAATGATTAAATTTAATCCATAACTCATTGGTATCCATGTTGGAGCTTAAACGTAAACTTGTAAGGAAGAGAAATGCATTAAAAACCCTAGCTTAATTTTCGTGGAAGGCGGAAGTGATTGAATGAGACTAGTGTGGACCCAGCTGGTTAGTCACTCGATCTTTCTTAACCTCGACCAAGGTTCAAATGGCACTACTGACCTTTGGAAAGCTAGTACATCTATTATCTACAACCTAGAGTTCCGTTTTGGAAGATCCTAACTTTGGCACCGAAATACGTGTGGTTGGGTGCATACAAAAAGAGAATTATAGAAGAGTAAAGATCACTTGGGCCAAAACACATGATGAGGCACTCACATGAATGGCTTGGGTTGATAAACCCTTCCAAGATGCTCCTTAAGCTAAGGCCCAAGAGGTCGCCAATAGGGCGTGGTCCCAAACATGTCTCGGACCCTGCTAAGCAGGACGAAGTGGAAAAAGGCATTCCAATTACTCCAGCTTTTTCATAGCTTTATTTAAGAGAGAATATGGAGTAAGGCTGAAAAGGCTATGCGGCTTCACCTTTTTTTTTAAATGTATGTTGATTGAACTAATAGATGTAGGGTGAGGGCTTAAAACCCCTATTCATATAGTCTTCCTGGACACATCTTTTTCCTCGGGGCGGACAGATTTTCCTATGAAGAAATATGAGATTCGAGCCTTTTTTGGGGGAAGAACATCGAGTCATCCTTTTTCGTTGAATGTCTCAGGCCCAATTTAGAGAAAGCATTTCTCCTTTACAGCAGGGTCGGGGAAAACCATTCAAGCGCTGAGATGGAGATGGCTTTGCTGCGATAGAGGATGAAGGAGAATCCGTAGGTAACTGGTCGTTACTAGAAGATAATAAAGATCCATGCTGCTCTTTCTTATTAGAAAAGTGAGGTGCAAGTGCATGCTACTCAATAGAGGGTTGCGACCCTGATTTCCTTGGGACTCTGACTCCCCTTAATGTACGGGAGGCACAGGAAAAACCACTGGTGAAGAAGATCCAGAAGATGTTGATCCAATAGGCGCCTACTAAAATCAGGGGGAGTAGAAGAACTCGTGCTCATGTAAGGTAAGATGCCAAGACGACCAGAACGAGAAGAAGGATCAAAACATCAAAAGCCTTTCTGAGCCAAAGCTTTCCCCTTTAATAAACATCTAGGTGTGGTCGGGTGCATACAACAAGGGAATTGTAGAAGAGTAAAAACCACTTCGGCCGAAACACATGATGAGGCACCCACATGAATGACCTGGGTTGATAAACCGTCCAAGATGCTCCTTAAGGTAAGGCCCAAGAGGTCGCCAACAAGGTGTGGTCCCAACCATGTCTCGGACCCTACTAAGCAGGATGAAGTGGAAAGAGTCATTCCACATTACTCCAGTTTTTTCATAGCTTTATTTAAGAGAGAATAAGGAGTAAGGCTGAAATGGCTATTCGGCTTCACCATTTTTTTGAAACGTATGTTGATTGAACTAATAGATGTTGGGAGAGGGCTTAAAGACTCTATTCACATAGTCATCATGGACACATCTTTTGCCTTCGGCCAGGCAGATTTTCCTATAAAGAAATAGAAGATCCGGGCCTTTTTGGGGGGCAGAAAATCGAGTCATCCTTTTTCGTTGAATGTCTCGGGCCCAATTTAGAGAAAGCATTTTTCCTTTGTAGCAGGGTCATGGAAAACCATTCAAGCGTCGATATGGAGATGGCTCTGCTGCGATAGAGGATGAACGAGAATCCATAGGCAATTGGTCGTTACTAGAAGATGATAAAGTTACAGGCTGCTCTTTCTTATTAGAAGAGCGAGGTGGAAGTGCATGCTCAATAGAGGGATGTGACCCTGATTTCCTTGGGACTCTGACTCCCCCTGATGCACGGGAGGCGCAGGAAAAACCATTGGTGAAGAAGATCCAGAAGATGTTGATCCAATAGGCGCCTACTAAAATCAAGGGGAGTAGAAGAACTCGTGCTCATGTAAGGTAATATGCCGGGACGGCGAGAACGAGAAGAAGGATCAAAACATCGAAAGCCTTTCTAAGTCAAAGCCTGCCCCTTTAATAAACATCTAGGTGTGGTCGGGTGCATACGACAAGGGAATTGTAGAAGAGTAAAAACCACTTGGGTCGAAACACATGATGAGGCATCCACATGAATGACCTGGATTGATAAACCCATCCAAGATGCTCCTTAAGCTAAGGCCCAAGAGGTCGCCAACAGGGCGTGGTCCCAGCCATGTCTCGGACCCTACTAAGCAGGACGAAGTGAAGTGACAGCTAGGCCTCAGACCACGGACTGGGTCTAAAACGTCCAATACTGCCTGGCGTCACCATAAACCATGGAATCTCACCACAGAATACAATCCTGGTCTTCGGGGTCTGAGGTCCCAACTCCTATGTTTGAAGCCACATTGATGGTTGAGGCTTATCCTCTTCTTTCGAGCCATGGCAGACTACGTACATGAAAACACCAGCTAAGGGAATTCCCCACAAAGAAAGTCTTAGCTACCTCATAAGGATTGGGCTTAAGAAAGCAATCCCCATAATTATGGACATTTTCCATCAACACACCTCCTCTACACCACCTTCCTTATTAGAATAAGGAGAGGAGATACATTAAACATGGATCCAAGATCACTTGGAGTCTGTATAAATAGATGCTGCCTCTACTCATTGATGATAATGCATCTTCCCATTAGCTAAACTATTTATCCAAACATCTATTGACTTGATCGTCAAAGTAAATTAGGCTAGGACCACACCAATGTCGAGTTAATTGTCAGTATTACTCCGTTCTTGCAGGCCAATGATATAACATCAAGAGACACGTGACGCCACATTTGATCGTAGATTCTTGTCATCTATAGGAATGATGGGCATAATGTTTCTTGCGTATTGAGTCAACCCTTCCTCCTGAGATAGAATGAAACTGTCATGCTGAAACAACTCAGGCAGAGGAACAAAAGGATCTCATATGGACGGATAAAAGAAGATTAAAAAAAGACTTTCCAAATGGCCAACTGTTACTTTCTCTACTTTGCTTTTTGAAGCCATATCTACTTTCTTTGTTGGACTACAGTCAGCAAAACAGAACTAGATTTTGAATTCTATGAGAAACGAGAGGCAATCCAAAATAGTTAAAACATGGTCTAAAAGATTGTGCCGTCAACCAAGAATATTGCAGTGTGTGTATAACACGGCATTTTGAAATAGATGATGGTTGGGAATGAGATTCCCACTCAATCAGCTAACTTTCGACAAACTCTCTATTCCTCAACTTTTGCTCTTTATCCTTACTTTCTTATATGAAGGTATTGGAGGACAAAAGAAGACCAATATTAAAGGGTGGGGGTTGGCAGAAGAAGACCAATATTAAACAAGAACTTTTGATCTCTACGAAGAAAGCAATGGATAAACATTCATCCTTGACAAGATATCATCTCCACTCTCCACGTCTGAAATGTTTTCTGCATTAAAAGATATTCGTAGAAAACACAACGTTGAATGATGCAATCCAAGAGAATCCTACCATTTGTACTTTTGAATATACATGCAATGATAGCGATGATCATTAGCATCGCTATGAATTACCTCTGCTGCCCTTCCTCAATCCTGAACAAGCTGAAAATCTATAGAACTTTTATCAACCATGCTTTAGACAGTGCACGATTCTAGTCTCTGACTCTATGCCATACATGTGGAGGGTGGGGGTTGGGATAAAACGGCCGGACTCATCCAATTTCGTTCATAATGACAGTTAAAAGATGGTGTCAGTCGATGGATAATTAAATAAACTAAATGTGAAACTATATTCAGAAAATGAGCATAAAATAGCACATAATATATTTATACTTTTTACGAATACAAGATTGCTCAAAAACTCATCATAGCAAATCCATGTCTCCTCAGAACAAGACTCATAACTAAAGAGTAATAAGAGTTGAGCACTGTTAAGGACTTTGTCTCACCAGCTTTTTGGGGGATGGGGTGTTGGTAAGGAGTGTTGTAGTAGTATGATGTCATACCGTGACCGTTAACCAAAACTGATTCCACCCATGAAGGTCTTGGGATCAGGACAGCTACCTGAAAACTGAGCTTGCGAGAAGTCAAAACCAGGTCTGCAACAAGAATCTGTCTTTAGAGCAGAACAGGTTTAAAGAGACAAAAACACTGATGGCGAACCAAGGCCAAATTTCTTAGATAACACTTTGCCAGTAGTTGACGCTCGAGTACTTCAATAAAAAATCAACCGTACTGTCATTTTTTTCAGTTATATTTAAACAGCAGGTTCAATTGATCAAATAAACACTAAAACTATGAGGCGCTTAATGCCTTATGTCAAAAAATAAAGAAAAAACAAAACTCTATGTTCCTTTATGTATGTAAAGTAGATAAAATCAGCCCAGATACATTACTCGACACTCATAATTGGTCGAGTAGGTTAATGAAACCTCAGTAATTTGGGTTATCAGCATTTTACACTCATAAACTTCCAAATATACAATAATATTGAACTTCTAAAATAATCAAATTTGGTCCTCCACACCTTATTTCCGTCAATTTTCTAATACTAAAAATTGCCTTATTTGCGTCTTGATTACTGGTTGGGGTGTTTTTTTATTGTAAAACGTCCGAGAAGCTTACTATTGGATTTGAATGAATGACGAAAATAAGGCATGGAGAATCAATTTTTCCTATTTCAAAATTTTAATAAGTAATGTTTGCTCATTTAAAAATTTATGAGTGTAAATGGTCAATAACCTAAAGTTTATAGATGTAAGTTGCATTTAACTTTATTATTTATTCAAAAGTAACTATGACTTTTAGTTTAGATGATCATAATGAGACTTTATCTCCATGTGATTTGAGCCTTCCCATAAATTCTTCATTCCTTTATGACAAAAACTATGGTGATTGATGTAGAAGGAAGCTCTTTGATCATATGCAGGACATGGTATGGAGCAAGCTTCAAGCTCAGAAAGAGAAGTTGATTTGTGATGCTGAGAAATAAGTCCTTATTAAAGCACTTAGTCTGTCATATGTGGGGGGACCAAAATGAGTTTGGGCCAAGTTTGAATCAAGCCCATACAATGGCAGTAGGTCAAACCTCTGAGTCTATCAGACTCCTCTATTTGTACCAATCAGATCCAATGGAGGCGGAAATCACGTCGACTGAAACGAATACGCTTAGGCCTTTAGACTCCCTAGTTGTCTGATAAGAGCTGAAATCACATATCATTTAGGAGCAGTTTGGTTCGTGAGCAGTTTGGTTCGAGATTTCTAAGATTACATATAGTTATGTGATTAATGAAAATTATATTAGTGAAAATTATATTAGTGAGAATACATGATTATTATGTTTGATAATGCATTGGAATCTTATAGCAGATTAATGAGAATGTAAGATTCTTGTATTTGATTTGTAGAATTTTTCTAATGGTAGGATGTATTTGTTTGTGTGTATGCATAAATATATATATGTGTGTGTGAAATTATAGTTTTATAGTTTTTTCCTTCTAATATTCTCAAGAGATAATTATATTTAATTAAATAATATTTTGTATATTATAGAAAACCTAATATTCATAAAAATTTAGATTACAAAAATTTTAATGTATAAATTTAGATGGAGTTATTGAAAAATATAACATTCACCAAAAATATAAATTAAAAAATCTAATTATAATATTTTTTTTAAAAAATAGATTTAAAAAGTGACATTAATTTATATTTTTAAAAAAATATCAGATTTAGACAGAACCATGCCCAAGCAAAATTGGGTAAAAAAAACTAACTAGGAAGTGAGATTTGCATAAAATCGAAAATTTATCCATGAAATTACTAATATATATATATGAATACCAGACATAATTAATGAAGAATATTTTGAATACTTAGCAGATATTTGTAGAAATTTTTTAATGGTAGAATGTATTTGTTTGTGTGCATGCATACGTGTGTGAAATTATAGTTTTATATTTTTTTCCTTCTAATATTCTCAAGAACTAATTATATTTAATTAAATAATATTTTGAATATTATAGAAAACCTAATATTCATAAAAAGTTAGGATTACAGAAATTTAAATGTAAAAATTTACAGGGAGTTATTGAAAAATTTAACATTCACCAACAATATAAATTAAAAAAATCTAATTATAATAAATTTTTACTCTTTCTAGGCTGATAATTGAGGGAAAATGCAATGGAAAAAAAGATTTAAAAATGACATTAATTTATATTAAAAAATAGATTTAAAAGGAACCAATGCCCAAATAAAATTGGGTTAAAAAAACTACCTAGGAAGTGAGATTTGCATAAAAATCGGAAAAAAATTTCATGAAAATTCTAATATATATATGTATATATATATATATATATATATGAATACCAAACATAAATAATGAATAACATTTTGAATACTTAACAGATGATCAAGTAGATCATAAATATGAAATATACCCAAAATCTTTAGTAAATAAATTTATAAATCAACTTGTTCTGTTACTTTCTTCAAGCCTCAATATCACGTAAAAACACCTGAAAAAATATATGTTCTTGGGAAAAAGCATGAAACTTGTCAATTACTTTCTCATAATGAAATTAGAAGATTTACGTATAATTCTTTTAGAATCAACATACCATGTTGATTTATTAATTTCTTGACTAGAGATTTTGGGCATATTTCATACCCCATGATCTACTTGAAAGACTGGGTATTAGAAGTAAGAATTCAAACAGAAATTTTTTTATTTGAAGTAAGATTAACACTTACAAGATTGAAGAAAATTAATGGACAATGATTAATTAGTGCTCCCGCTCACTAGTTAATGTTGATAAAAAAGAAGAAGAAATGAATGATTAATTAGTGCTCCCGCTCACTAGTTAATGTTGATGAAAAAGAAGAAGAAATTACAAAAGAGGAGAAAGAAGAATGCTTTATTTTCAAACGCTCCAAGTGAATTTTAGGATATAATGACTGAAATTTTTAATCAATTTACTGATTTCTCAATTGTTTACATTAGTGATGTTCTCATTTTCTCTAGATCAATAGAATAACATCGGAAACACCTTGAATTATTTGCTAGGATATAAAATAAAATGGTTTAGTTATCTCTACAAGTAAAATTAAATTATTTCAATCTAAGATTAGATTTTTAGGATTTGAAATATATCATTCAATTATTAAACCAATTAATCGAGTCATACAATTTGTTGATAAAATTCCTGATAAGATCCTAAAAAACACAATTGCAAAGATTTCTAGAATCATTGAATTACATATCTAATTTTTACAACAATTTGAGAATTGATTGCAAACCACTTTTTGAAGGACTTAAAGAAAATCCCCCTCCACGGACAATTGTCAATACCAATTTAATTAAAAAAAATTAAAAATCATGTTAAGACACTTCATTGTCTTGGCATCCTACTAATAATTCTTTTAAAATTGTTCAAATTGATGCACCTGAATTTAGATATGGAGGTATCTTATTAAAAAAAAATGTCGAGAATCTCCAGAGCACATTGTTAGGTTCACATCTAGAACTTGGACTCAATCACAAGTAAATTTCAGTACAATCATGAAAGAAATTTTATCTATTGTCTTCTGTATACAAAAGTTTCAGGATGCCCTATTGAAAAAACAATTTTTCTTGAAAATTGATTGTAAATCTGCAAAGCATGTTTTGGAAAAAGATGTTAAAAATAGTGCTTCCAAACATATTTTTGTTTGATGGCAGTCGATTCTTAGTATTTTCAATTTTGACATTGAATTTATTCAAGGCATTATTAATTCAATTCCTGATTTCTTTACTTGTGAATCCTTACAAGGTCCTCAAGATGGGGTCTAGGCCCCAGGTCTCAAAAGCTGTAATTAAAAGGGAGTCATCAACTCCACAATTGGCCCTTAAGGTCCAAATTAAAGAGTAGTCTTCTACTTCAGACAAACCCAATTAACAATATTTTGGTCCATTATACCCAACTATCAATCAGCCTTGGTCAACTAATTTAACCAATTGTCAATTACTAAACATTTTGATCCACACTTAGTCAATGAACCAATTACAAAATATAAAAAATCATCACTATATTTCAGAAGAAACTCCAGCAAAAATCTCTTTCATATTGAGTACACATTTACTCATTTGAAATATCCTACTGAAATAGAAAAATCTCATTTCCTTCTAAATTTCCAGTTTGTCCTTGATCACAAGGACAAAAAATTTAGTTTCTACGGAGATATTCTCTTAAAAACAAAGACCGTTAATATTAGCCCAATAAAAAATTCAGAAGGAAGAATCATCTATCATTCATTCTACATTCTTAAAATTATAATCATGGAAGAATGGAAAGCCCATCCTTCTGGTCTCAAAGTTCTTTTAAATAAAAAATAATATAATTATTTTGACTATATTAATGCTTGGCACATGATTTTCATACATCAAAATTGTGATTCTTCTCACTCTTGGTTTTTGAATTTTGATAAAAATTTCAAAACTAAATTTTCAAAATGGTTATTAAGATGTGGTTCAATCCATGGCCCTGTCTCAAAATTATTTCCAATTGAATTATAATAAAGTTTTAATTTATTTTTGAAATTATATAATCCCTCATCAATTGAGGTTTCTTTTTCACAATTACTCTATTTTACAAATAAATACAAAATACCCTGCATCTTGAAGTGGCAGTATTCAATTGACGAAGAAATCATCATCAGACAATACTATGTTAAATGTGGGATAAATTCAATACCCAAAAAAATAATTGCTCCTATCAACCATGAATTTGATAATATTCACCCTCAGTTGAAATTGGTCAATCCTTCTCCTCAGCCTCCATTAAAAAAATAATGAGCCGATTAATTTAGATCCACAAACTAAATCATCTAGTTCATCCAAAGAATCCAAACCTGAATCAAAACCCTCTTCAAAGGGAAAATCCAAGGTCACAAAATCAAAATCCAAATTGAAGCAAAAATTAATCCAGAAAATGCTTCTCCTCCTAGAAGACAATAATAATTCTGACTCTGAATCATCCGTAGAGTCACATCACCGAATAAAGTCAAATATCCAGAAATGCCAATCATCCAAAGCTTTCCCTTAGCAATTGGAGGATAAAAATAAATTACAGGGTCGCGTCCAAACACAATGAACTTACGACATCTTCAAGACTCACAAGACCCATTTGACAGTATTAATACGAGTGAAGATGAATAAATAAAAATAATTTACCTTTGGCAAAATTCCATTTGATCAATAAATCAAGAAATTTGAAATTCAAATATCATGATGTCCCTCCAGCATAATGCAACGGCTATGATGATTTCTTCAACATGAATTAATAACCAATGCATAATATCCAAGATAACAATTATCAAATGATGACAATAATGACTCTCCATTATACGACAATAGTCACAATATATAAGATAACAATTATCAAAGGATAACAATAATGACTCTCCATTATAAGATACTAGTCACAATGACTTTTCAAGACAACAATCATGACTACCAAGAATGAAGACACGAAGTCCAAGATAACAATTATTGAAAAATCTTTGTAATTTATCTTTTTCTACAATTATTGTATTAGTTGTCAAATAATTAGGCAATTATTTGTCCTTTTACTTTAATTAGTCAAAAGTAGAAATGTAAAATATTTTTACTTTTGTAGAATAGAATAACGCAGGTAAGTGATAAGTTTCTGATGAACTCTATTTTCCTTGCTTATAAATAGGTCGTCTTCTCTCATTTGTTTCAGAACTTGTTTTGAAAATAAAACATTGTTCAAGAAGAAAATTCAATTAAAAACTTGTTTTGAAAGTATTTTTTGACAAATACTTCTCTAAGAATAAAAATTATTCAATAAGAAAATTCAATTAAAAATTGTTGATAAAAGTAAAATTCAATTGTTTAAATATGGTCAGTATGGTCATTTTTTCAACACTTGCCAAGTAAGAAATAAAACTAATCAATTGAAGAAGATAAACAATAATGATTTAGAATTATAGAATCAATAGATTACTATGAAAGTAGTAATGAAGATTTAGGAGAATTTGAATCCCTTGAATCTGACAAATCAGTGATTCTCTAAACATCTCTATGGGATGTAAGGACAGCTGTTATCAGAAAAATATTAATATTTTAAATAAAAATAATGAACAAAAAAATCTCATGTTAGATTTAATTAGTAAAATTGAAAGTCGTGAATTAAAATAAGAATAACTCGAAAGACTTAGGAAGATAATTCAAAAGAAAGATAATAATACTGCATGCCTTTCATAAACTCTTGAAAAATTCAACAAAGTTAAAGGAAAGAAAAAAGAAATTACTTCACAAGAGCTTCAAAAAGAAATAAAAAATATTAAAATTGAAATAAATGAATTAAACAATTCAAACATAGAAATAACAAGATAATCAAATCTTTTAAAAATAGAGAATTGAATTAAAAATCATAAATCCAGTGATTTAAGAGAACTTAGTAGATCCTCAATTTTTGATAATGAGGTTGAAGAAACTATTGTCAACAATCAAGCTGATGATAAATTCATCCAAATCTTTAATGACATCAAAATAAAAAAAATGGCACACAGAATAATAGTTCAAGATTTTGATTTCACTTCAATGACTCTTGTTGATTCAGGAGCTGATTTGAATTATATACAAAAAGGAATCGTTCCTGTCAAGTACTTCAAGTAGCCAAAAGAATATTTGTCTTCTACCAGTGGTACTGGAATGCATATTAATTATGAAATCTCTAAAGTTCATATTTGTCATGACAATGTATATTTTAAAACATCATTTGCCTTAGGCAAAAATATGACAGACAAAATTATTTTGGGTCTATCATTTATTTATTTATTGTATCCTTTTACCACAGAGCATGATGAGATAAATCTGTCAAATTCAAATTTCTTTCTTTTTCTCACAATGAAAATTGAAAACTTTATAACAAAATTTTATTTTTAAAACTATAAATTTAATTTCTTGTAAAGAAAATCAATTATGATTTTTACAAGATGAAATAAAATTCAAAAAAATTGAAAAACAATTTCAAAAATTTGCTCTTAAAAAACAAATTAAAATCTTTAAAGAGAAAATTTGCAAAAATTAGTGTACTGATATTCCTAATACATTTTGACAAATTCAAACAAATGGAATTGATAAAAAATAAAATTACATTTGGTCGTTATGAATGGAAATAACGCCATTTGTTTCAAGTATATTTCAGAATATAATGAATGAAATCTTTAAAAAATTATTGATTTATTAATTATTTACATTAATAATATTCTTATTTTCTCTAAATACTTGAAACAATTTAAATTATTTTCTAAGATAATAAAACAAAATAGTTTAGTTATTTTTACAAGAAGAATCAATTTGTTTCATCTAAGAATTGATTTCTAGGACTTGAAATTTGGTTATTTCATTATTAAGATAATTAATCAAATCATACAATTTACTTTATTAAATCATTCTTTTTAAAAATTGATTGTAAATCTGCAAAACATGTTTTGGTAAGAAGGACATTACTTCCAAACAAAATTTTACCAGGTAACAGTCGATTTTTAACAATTTTAATATTTAATTCATTCAAGGTATTAATTCAATTTCTAACTTCCTTACTTATAAATTTTTACAGGAAATCATTTCAAGATTCTGCCATAATAAAATTTGAAGATTCTAACCTATTAAAATATGGGAAGGTATGACCTGGAATACTTAATCAAAATTCATTTAAAATAAAAATATTAAGGGTAGGACAACCGATTTTTGCTTAAAACTCTCATTTATTAACTATGGACATAATGGATTTGAATATCCAATAAATGCATGGATTAATGAATTGGATATAATTTTAGAAGAAGTTGGGTTGAATCATGACTTCAATGTAGTTCTAATTCAATAGTATGAGAAATGTGAAAAAATAGGTTTTCACAAGAATAATGAAATCTATTATGATAACAGAAAAAATTTTACTGTGAACATTTTAGGACAAGCAAATTATAAAATTGAATTTCTATACAAAACAATCAAATAACTTTTTATACTAGAAGGAACTTTCTTCGTCATGCATGATGGATTTCAAAAGAGTCATATTGTGGAATCTTTAACCAAAAGAATCAGTATCATTTTTAAAAATCATGTAAAAATGATGAATGGTTCGATTGTAGAAGAGTATTTGACTCCGCAATTGGCCTTTAAGGCTCAAATTAAAGAGGAGTCTTCTACTCCTAAACAAACCCAATTAAGAATACGTGGATCCATCATGTCCAATTATCAATTAGTCAGGTCAATCAATTTGACTCATTCTCAATTATTAAACATTTTGATCCACAATTAGTCAATCAACCAATCACAAAATATAGAAAATCATCAACATATTTCAGAAAAATCCCCAGCAAAATTTTTTTTCATATTGAGCCGCCATTAGCTCATTTGAAAGATTCTGCTGAAATACCAAAATCTCATTTCCTTCCAGATTTTCACTTTGTCCCTAGACACAAGAAAAAAAGTCTTAGTTTCTATAGAGACATTTTCTTAGAAATAAATTCCGTTAATATTAACCCAATAAAAGGTTCTGAATGAACGATCATCTATCATTCCTTCTATATTCTCAAAATTATAACCATGGAAGAATGGAAATCTCATCCTTCTGGTCTCAAAATTCTTTTTAATAAAAAATAAAATAATTATTTTGTCTATATCGATGCTTGGCACATGATTTCCCTACATCAAAATAATGATTTTTCCATTCGTGGTTTTTGAATTTTGATAAAAATTTCAAAATTAATTTTCCAAGATGGTTCTTAAGATGGTGGTCCATCCATGACCCTGTCTTAGAATTATTTCTAATTGATTTTCAACAAAATTTTAATTTATTTCTAAAAATATACAAACCCTCATCAAATGAGGTTTGTTTTCCCTAATTATTCTGCTTTACAAATAAATATAAAATATCCTGGATTTTAAAATGACAATACTTAATTGAAAACGAAATTCTCACTAGACGGTATTACGTTAAATGGTGGGATAAGTTCAATATCCAAAAAATTATTGCCTCCATTAACCAAGAACTTGCAAATAACCACCCTCAATTAAAATCGACAAAAGATCTTTTTACTCATGCTCCATTAAAAATTAATGAGCCTATTAGCCCAGATCCATAAATCAAACCATCCAGTTCAAGTTCATCTAAAGAATCCAAACCCGAATCAAAACCCTCTTCAAAGGGAAAATTCAAGGCCACAAAATCAAAATCAAAATTGAAGCAAAAACTAATAAAAAAAGATTCTCCTCCTAGATGACAATAACAATTCTGACTTTAAATCATCCGTAGAGTCAAATCACTCAATTAATTCAAATATCCAGAAAGATCAATCATCCAAAGATTTTCCTCAACAATTGAAGGTTAAAAATAAATTACAGGGTCGCGTCCTCCCACAATAGGCTTATGGCGCTTTCTAAGATTCACAAGACCTATTTAACAGTATTAATCTCAATGAAGATGGATGAATAAAAATAATTTACTTTTGGCAAAATGCCATTGGTGGAATAATCAAGAAATCAAGAAGTTTGAAAATAATATCATAACGACTTTTCAGCATAATGCAACGATCATATGATCTTTAAGACAAGCGATAGTGACTTCTCCAAAATCAACAGTCAAAACACAAGAATCTAAGATAACAATTATCAAGGACTCCGACATACAACAATAGTCATATGACTTTCCAAAGACAACAATCATGACATAGCAATAATGAAGGCGTAGAGTCCAAGATTACAATTATCAAGGAATCTTCACATTTTGTCTTTTTCTGTAATTATTGTACTAGTTATCAAATAATTATGTAACTATTTGTCATTTTTATTATTCTTAGTCAAAAAGTTGTAATGTAAAATATTTTTACTTTTGTAGAAAATAATTTTACATGTAAATGATTGGTTCTTAATGAACTTCACTCTCCTTGCACATAAATAGGTCGCCCACTCTCATTTGTTCCTCAAAACTTGTTTTTCACTCTTAACAATTTTGAGAGAAAAACTTATTTTGAAAACAAAACATTCTTCTTCCTCTTCTTTTGTAATATCTTCTTCTTTTTCTCCAATATTAATTAGTGAGCGGGAGCACTAATTAATCGTTGTCAATTAATTTTCTTCAATCTTGTAAGTTTTAATCATACTTCAAATAACAATTCTACTGTTTGTTGTTGTTTGAATTCTTGCTTTTAATACCCAGTCTTTAATTTCTTAAATTATATGCAATTCCGGCTCTTTTGATATCAGAGCCAAAACCTAGTAAGGTGTTTTACTATTCTTAATTAATATGCATAATTATTATTCTTTGCTACCCAAGCGGATAATTCTTATCGCTATTGTTACTTAATTGCTTCTTTGAATAATTATACGCAATTCTTGCTTCTAATACCCAATCTTTAATTTCTTAAATTATACGCAAATCTTTGTTACTATTTGTTGTTAAATTATACGCAATTCCGTAAATCTTTGTTACAGTTCAATTAAGTAATTGACAACGATTTATCAGTGATCTAGACCCGTATTGTTAAACTGATCCAAGTATTATTAATTGAGTTTGTTTAGGAGCAGAAGACTCCTATTTAATTTGGGCCTTAAGGGTCAATTAAGAGATTTGATGAAAAGAATATATCAAATAAGGCACGAACAATTCAGGTGAATTCTGAAAATGCTTGCGTTCTGTAAGAAGAAAATTGCAGAACTGCTCAATAAAAATATTATTAGAAGGATAAAAAATCTCTTTGGTCTTGCTCGACCTTTTATGTCCAAAAGGCCAATGAAATTGAACGAGGAGCTCCTCGATTAGTAATCAATTACAAGTCCTTTAACAATATTTTGGAATGGATAAGATATCTAATACAAAGTAAAAGAGACTTAATCAACGAACTTGGAGATGTTGTTGTATTTTATAAGTTTGACATGAAATCTGAATTCTAGAAAATTCAGATAAATGAAAATGATAAATACAAAACCGCATTGTAACTCTATTTGGCCATTACGAGTGAAACGTAATGCCTTTTGGTCTATATATTTGAGATTATTTAATGAAGCATAAAAAGACAATGGGAGATGAGAGAGAGGGATGGCAGGTGGGAAAAAAATATGAATGAAGAAGGGACATGCTTGATACCTTCTCTCTTGAGGAGCTATCAGATTGCTCATGTGAGGGGGAATCTGATCCTTCCAAGCATCAAATGCCCTCTTAAATACTCTCAAACAACCAAAGGAATCAGAAAAATTCTCATTCATCTTTCATTCTCTTCTCAACTTACCCCAAACCAAACGGCCCCTTAAGGAGTCAATGATTTAATGGGAATTCTGAATCGAAGAAGAGGCATGTCATAATAATTAATGAGTGGAAAATGCCTCCAAAACTTATTTTTCTCGATCAGTTGAGAGAATAACCATAAAATTATGCCCCAAAATAGAACTAGTATTGTATGGAGCCCGACTTATAATGGAGTCTACTACACTAGCCAAGAAAAAGTAAACTAAAGTTCATTCATCCCCTAATTCGAAAACACAACAATAAGAATTGCAACTTTGGTTTAGAAAACATCTTCTCTTTGATAATGATCATATGGAGTTAATGATTTAATCGTAGATAAATACTGAAATATATGCGAGGGTAGGGGCATTGTGGTCAAGTGGATCAAGGCAATGGATTATGTGTCCACCACGTTAAGGCGCTTTAGTGACCCGTTGAGATATATCCCTTCCAGTCCCCCCATGGAGAAATAGAACTAACTAAACCATAAGGAAAATGGTCTCAGTAAGACAATCACGGTCCGTATAATATCATCATGCCCAACAATATATGATCATGTTACCCATAATCTGGGTCATCAGAATCTGCGTGACATTATCAGACTGGCCATATGACATCATTGATTCTACATGATGTCATCATGCCTAATTTGATGGACTCATCCCACGAGATAGAGTAATCATATAACAAGGGCACTAATGGTCGTTTGATATATAATTGCGAGTAAATGATTTTCAGAATAATATTTTTGAAATATAATTGCGAGAATGTAGTTGTCTTAAAAGTTAAGATTATTTTGTTTGATAACAATTAAGAATGTTATGTTATGATTGTGAGAATATTAAATTATTTTATTGGTTTTGATGAAACGTAGAAGAAAATGTTATAAATAGTACTGAAAATTCCAATTTTACCCTTCTTGGACAAAGAAACGTGACTGCTCTACCCATTAGTTTTACCATTACAAATGTGCATTTACACAATTCGGCTAATACATCATATAATCATGGGCATATAACAAAATGCAGAGAAAAATCCCATGAACACAAGAAGAAGAAAACCCAGATTAAAATAGTCATTATGTAAAACACAACTTAAAAAGAAAACATAGGTGACTGTAGAAGAGAATATTATAAATAGTACTATGAAATTCCAATTTTATCCTTCTTGGACTAAGAAATGTGACTGCCCTACCCATTAGCTTTACCATTACAAATGTGCATTTAAACAATTCGGCTAATACATCATTTAATCATGGGCATATAACAAAATGCAGAGAAAACCACCATAAACACAAGAATAAGAAAACCCAGATTAAATTAATCATTGTGTAAAACACAGCTTAAAACGAAAACATAGGTTAAAAAAACTTTTGAATTTGGAAACCCCCGTTAAGGAATACCCATTATTAAAGAAGGGCTTTCTCCGTGTCTGAAGCATGGAGATAAGGGCTCTCTCCATGGTTCAAAAAATGGAAAAAGCCATTAAAATTTTCCAGGTTTGAATCATAGAGAGCTCTTGAGCTTTTCAATTCTGATCAGAGAGCCAAAAAAAATTCAAGTCTAAACTAGAGAGTCTTCATTTCAGCAAGCGCAACTCGGTGTTGGGCTTGTTCATGGTCATCAGAGCTGAGCTTTGGTAGATTTGTGCATGAAAAATTCATGGTTTAGAATGGAAAATGTTGTGTTCATACTCTGTACTTAGGGTTCCATTCAAAGAGAGAGAGAGAGCTAGCTACCATCTATGATGATGGAGGGAAGATAGAAAGAAGTACGTAAAGTTGTTCGTGAGTCATGAGTGATGGAGGGATAGTTTAGAAAATATAATAACAAAAATTATTTTGAGATGCAGGCTATAAGAATAGCTTTTGATTTATCGAATATCTTAAAAAGTCGGGTATCTTTACATTTTAGACATTTTAAACTCTAAAATAGTTACATACTAAACAAGTCAATCCTGAATTTCTCCTTGATCTCCAAATATATTGGCTTACTTTACCTTATACAAAACATACTAAGAGTCTTGGAGATTTCAAGATAAGTCTTTAACCTATTTGATGAGTCTCGTCTCCTAAAATATAAAATCACAAATAAATAATAATTAATAAATATGTGAATTTCATACAAATTACAACTTTCGCTAATTCATATGAGATAACTGCTCTCTAGCTCTCTAGCTCTCTAAAAGCTTTTAAGCGTTTCATATCCCTGATTATATGTTGACTTCATAGTCAAAATGCATTTAACTAGACATCACAGGTCTTAAGTTGAATCTTTTAGGATCTATTTTCTTTTTGTTCGTCTACAAATGAACAAGAAACGTGTGATATTACTTGACATTTTGTGGACGGGCCCAAAATCATTTGGGACCAGACTAGGCACAAACCGTTAAGATCTGGTTGGCCTGACACCATAAACCACTCTATGGGTCAACAGTTGGGACACACATCGAAATTGGGCCTAGGCCAGACCCAAAACAACATGGTGAAATGAGTCTATTATATAAAACCCACAAAGAGTCAAATTTATGTGACATATACCCGCCACACCTATTTATTTTTTACTATAAATACAAGGTGCATTTCTTCTCAAAGGTATTCATTTTCTAGCTCTTTAATTATTGCTCTGCAAAAACACTCTCACTGACTTGATTGTCCAAATTTAATAGGCTAGACACTAAATTAGTATCAAGTTGATACTCTTACGATCATTTTTCTATTCTTGTTCATAGGTCGATCATCAATGTAGCAGCCTACGAATGATGACATTTGCTAGTAGATTTCTTGCAACTATAGTTTGGTGCTATTTGCCAGAAACTTTATGTCCCTCTTTTTATTTGATCGCTAAGAAATTGTTTTCACGTTCTGTAAATGCAATGGAGAAAATTAGAGCATCGAATCCTAACCAGAACAACCCATTCAAGAGACCTTGGGTGACAATACATTAAAGGCTCAACTTCCTTCCACGCCATTCTTTACCAAGCTGAAAAAAAATAGCCTCACCCTCATGAGGTTCAACCCCACCAGATCAAGTCTCAATCTCTATCTGTTGAGGCTCTGTCACATGCCATAATAACCTTTCCTCATTTCATCGAAGTTTAGCTTCATCCTACTGTAGCTCAAACCTTCTCGTGGACCTCAACACCTTAAGATCTATCCATTCCAGCGGTACTACATGTCCTGATAATGCATCCATGTCATCATTCTTCTTGTGGAACATATGGAATTCTTGACAAGCTCCATGGTTGAGATCAAGCGAGATATGGCTGAACTTAAGAGCATAATTATAGAATATAGCGCGGCGAAAGTTTCCCCAACACGGACCCATCAGTTCCAGGCTCCGTCTCCCTAGTGCGTCTAGCGGCATGACCCATAAATTCTGGTGATGTGAAAATTTTAATTGTACTCGCAAGCACACAAATTGTTAAATGATTTTGTCCACGATGGTGGCTTCGTTCAACATTGCTGTATTTGTTCACAAATCTTGCTGATTGACTCATGCAATTTTAATTAAATTAGGAGCTAATTTACTGGACTAAAAATTAGGGATTCATATATTTTTCCTTCTTCGTTTAATATTCATTTTCAGCATTATTAGCATGATTTCTTTTCCATTTATGTTGTATATTTTTCCAGCTATAAATACATGTATACAATCACAATGGAATATAGAGAACTTAATTCTTTTCATGGTACCAGAGCTCTAAAGAACACACGTGTGTGTTCTAATTTCTTTTTTTTTTACCACCACATGGCTTCAGCATCTTTGTAGAAATGATGAACCTGTCTGGTTCTGATCTTTGGGAAGTGATGAGCTTCAGAGATGATGAACCCTTTTTGGTTCTGATCTGTTATTGAAGATAAAATTATGTTTGTTTACAATGAGGGATGATGTATATATACAAGTGATTCTAACGGTTGCCTATGATCTCCTATGAATCCAACGGATGCCTACTTGTAGCCTGAAATCATTTTTTACCAGAAATGGTTAGACATCTACTGTGTTTGGGAAAGTCTCTGTTCTGCTTCCCTCTTTTGCCTATGATGAAGATTTTCTTCTGAGGCTGCAGCTTTTCCTTCTTCAACAATCTTCTTCTTTTTGCCATCATAGCTTCCACTCCCATGTCCTTTCCTTTGAGCAACATCATCGACTATGCGTCTCTCAGATTAGATGAAAACAACTATTTACTATGGCGAGTCAAATTGTTCCCATTCTTGTAGCCAAGGATCTTTATGGCTATGTTGATGGATCAATTACTCCTCCAACATGGAACATAATGCGTGGCGTAAGACTGACCAATTTGTTTTAACTTGCATTAATGCAACTCTCACACAAACCGTCCTTGCACACGTCCTTGGGCTTCATGGTGCAAACACCACCGCATGCCAAGTTTGGGAAAGCCTCCGCTCAATGTTTTTGGAACAAAGTCAAGGCGGCTTTGATCTCCTCAATGGTGACATCCAAAATATTGAAAAAGGTACATCATCAATCTCAGATTATCTTACTCGTCCGAAGCACATTGCTGATTCACTAGCTGCACCTCAACACCTAGTTTCTGCTGAAGAACTTGTTAGTTATGCTCTCAATGGATTGGGGGCCAGAATATTCTAATTTTGTCGTAATGATGGAAAACCGAGAAACACCACCCACATTTTTAGAACTTCGTTCTCGTCTTTTAGCCCTGAACAGCGTTTAAAACGTTCCACTCATCATGCAACACCAATGACACAGCTTTGCTATCCACATATATTCCAAACACGCACCATTATTCATCATTCACTCAAGATGGAGGATCCAAGAATGGACCTCATAACTATGACCCATTTCCTAATTCTTACCAAAATAAATTTGGTAAAGGTCGACAACAACAAAGGCCCAATAGATTTTTTCCCTCTCCAAATCATGGTCATGGCCCAAATCCTAAAAGACAATGATATGTAGGGAAATGTCAGATCTGTCACCAACCATATTGCGGTCAAATGTGCCTTTCGTTTCAAGCAAAATTACAACCCCAGCCAAGTACAACCATCATTTGCGGGCATGAATATTACGGAGGCATCTCCAAGGAGCCTAAATTCTTATACATGGTATCTAGATTAGGAATGTAAGAAAAACCGACCAAACCGCATTGGTTTGGGCGGTTTTGTTACTTCTGATTGTTCGATTCGGTTTCAGAAGTATAAAAATAGGATGATTCAATTTGGTGTTCGATTTTTATGAAAAAGCTAACTGAACCAAACCGAACCGCACTTCTATATAACCCCATTTGTCCTAATTTCCCCTTCACTTCACACAGTCTCACCCTCAGCCTCCCTCCCTCATCGCAAAATCACGGAGACACAAGCATACCCTCATCGCAAAATCATGGAGACAACATGCTTAGAGGTTCCCTCTCTCTCGAACACATCATCTCGTAGTCATCGAGCTGCTTCATCACAGATCCAGCGTGACGGCTACCATCGTCGCCATTGTCGTCACTACAACCGTCACGATTAGGTCCTCCTCTGCCTCGGTGGCCACCGAATAACTTCTCATAGGAACTCCATCGTCGTAGAGCCACAGGCTTTTCACCCACTTACCGTCATCGCAGAGCCAACGAAGAAACCCCAACTTTCTAGATCTTAGTTCGTCACTTTTCTAGATCTTAAGTCTCATCTTTTCTAAGGTTTAATTTTTATCAGTTAGCCTCGTCTCTATCATTATCTTTATTTATTTCTCTCAATGTCTCTCACTTTCTCTATCTATCTCTGTGTGTTTCTAGGACTTAAATTGTATCTTTTTTTCATGTATTCTCTGTTATTTTTGTAAATATTTTGTATTCTCAGTTGAAATGCAAATATGTCAAAGACTTAGTTGAGATTGATGTTAGTTTTGTATATGTTGTCGATTTGGTTGAGATTAGTTAGAAATTAAGTTGAGATTTGATTGAAATTTGATGAATTTTTCTGCTTTGTTTTTCATCTTACAGTTCGGTTCGGCTCAGTTTTAGAACATTGGGTGGTTTGGTTTGGTCGCTAGTTGTGTAAAATGGCATGTTCGGTTTTGCTCGGTAAAATCCCTTAAACCGAGCCGAACCGAACTGCTTACGCCCCTAATCCAGACACTGGTGCGACTAGCCATATGATAGCCGATATGTAGGGTGTAAGTGGTTCGGTTCTGCTCGGTTTAGAGTCTAAATCGAACCAAACCGCAAAATCAATATTCATGTATTATAAACTGAACCAAACCGTTGTTATAGTGAAAATCGAACCGAGTCGAACCGCTCAATGACGGTTCGGTTCTGTCGATTTTGCGGTTTGTTCAACAATGAAAAATATCTTTCAAACACATTCAACATTCATCCCAAACAATCCAAAATCTAGAAGCAAACCCTAAAACTTTTACAATACCTAGAGAACAATTACATGAGTAATGAGTAATAACTTCATAATCAATGTTAAAAAAAATTCAGAACCAAAACTTACAATAAATCAGTAAAAAAAATCATCCTAAACCATAAAAAAATCTAAACACAAAAGAGAACAAAAATAAACAAAATGCACAAATACTAACGAAGGACCAAACATCCATCATATTTAAAGTGATTTTTCTTCCATCTAGCTATAAGGTTTGATTTTCCAGAACCAACTTCGATCAAGCGTCCATTCTCCCACTAACAGTAGCCGCAAGCTTTGATTTTTCAAAATCAAGCATCGAACCGTTCGTCTTCGTCTTCGTCTTCTTCAAAGTAACCTTTTCTCTGTGAAATAGCATGAACCAAAAAAGAAAGATGGATACCATAAATAGTGATCTGGAACAGAGAAAAGAGAGAGAGAGAGAGAGAGAGAGAGAGAATATAGAGAAATAAGAGAGACATAGATTGAACATAGAGAGAAAAAGGAAAGATAGAACGAAGAGAGAGAGATAGGGAAGAGATGAAGATCCAAGAGGGTGAGAGAGGGAAGGGGTGGAGAATTAAGAGGCAATGAGAGAGAAGCTGTTGTGCAAAATATGGTTGGAGGCTAGGGCTTGAGAAAGTGTTCCTACTTAAAGGCGATATGTCAAAAATGAAAAAATAATGGGAAAATATAGGGGCTAAAAATCAAACATGCGTGCCAAGCCATTTGACGTCTTTCCTCGAGAAGCTTTCTCCCACTATGCTAGCTACTGACTTGTTATAATGTATACATAGCTTATATATATGTATATGTGTATGTGTGTGCGCGCGCGCGGGGTTCAGTTCCTAGCGATTTTCACAACATTAAACCACAAACCGAACTGAAAACTATGGTTTTTCCCTTCTTTAAAACTGATGCAAATATGAATAATATGACAAACCGGCCGAACCTATAAGATTCAGTTCGGTTCGATTCAGTTTTTCAGTTTTACTTACACCCCCACTAATATGCCACTACTTCAACATCCTCAAGAATATCCAGGTTCTAACTCTGTTATTGTTGGTAATGGAGTTGGTCTTCCTATCTCTCATACCGATAACATTTATTTTCACTCATTTGGTTCTCGATTCAAACTTGAAGATGTACGCTGTGTTCCTGCTATTAAGAAAAATTTGTTATCCACTACTCAATTCACTATTGATAACAATTGTTCTTTCCATTTTTCTCGTGGGGCTATTGTGTCAAGGATTTAGTCACGAGGAGAGTACTTCTCGCGGGACTAGTTGAGAACAACCTTTATCCCCTCCATTTATGTAGAGACTTTAAGAAACCAACTGATGCAATTTCAACTAAGACAACATTTTTCAGTTCTAAGGCCACTCTTAACCGTTTGGGACATCCTAATTTTCAAATTATTTCCTCATTATCATCAAATGAATGTTTGGAATGTTTTGGTACTCATAATAAGAAATTTGTTTATGCTTCTTGTCAAATGGGAAAAAGAAGAAAATTGCCATTTGGTTCATCCACTAAAAGTTCTCTGCATCTTTTTTTTAATCCATTGTGATATTTGGAGTATTGCACCCATTCCATCTATTTCTGGTTATCACTATTACATCATTTTCATTGACGATTTCAGCCGATTTGTATGGCTTTACCCTATGAAAGTCAAAAGTGGTAGTGTTACATGCTTTCTTCATAATTTTAAAAAGATGGTGGAAAACTTATTGTCTACGAAGATCAAGTATTTTTAGTGTGATAGAGCTTTGGAGTAAATGAAAGGATAATTTAAATCAATCCTGGATGACAATGGAATCATCATTCCTCAGACCTCATGTCCTCACACTCAACAATAAAATGGTGTCACTGAGCGAAAACACCACCACATTATAGGATTGGGATTATCCTTAATGTTCCATTGTCCAATGCCCAAGCAATATTGGTTGAAAGCTTTGACCACAGCTGCATATCTTCTTGATTTGTTACCCACTCCAATTTTGAACTCCAAGTATCTAAATGAAGTTATTTTTATGATTCACCCTGACTATTCTTTGCTTCGTACTTTTGGATGTGCTTGTTATCCATATTTGCGACCATATTGACAAGACAAATTGAGTCCTAAGTCTAGCCAATGTGTATTCTTGGGGTACAATAATTAGTACAAGGGCTATCAATGCTTGGATCTCAAGACTGAACCTGTTTACACCTCTCGGCATGTTGTTTTTTATGAATTTTTATTTCCTTTTTCCGTTGGGAAAATTGAGTCTCCAACATTAAACACATCAATCATGGATCAATCTTTCCATTCTGACCATATCAAGCATTGACTAGTTTCCTTCAACTGAAAATATACCATTTGCATCTACCACCCACACATACCCATTATCTGATACTACCACCATGCAGACCCATTATCTGATACACCTCCTTAAAATCTTATAGGTGATATTCCAAAATCTGATCAACCCATTAACTCTTCAACACCCACCCATTCTACTCTTGAATCATGCTTGTACTACTAACAGAACTGAAAACTTTTAACAGACAATTTAATCCTTCTCATTCTTAATCAACGTCAAATACCACTTAACACCAGAGTCATCCTTAATCTCTAAATCACCATATTCAAAGTTTACATATAATTGAATTTCTAGAGCTTCTAAGCTAATCTTCGACACCAACAAACCAATTAAATCATAATAGTTTAAGTTGTCATCAATCGATAATGGTTTCAATTTGTAGTCAACAAATTACTTGATGACATTTCAATGCCCATGATACAAAATAAAGATAAGGAGTGACATCTGAAAAAAAATAAAGAATACTAAAAAATATAAATGTCCCACTTCACCCAAATTAAAACATGTTTATTACATAGAGATAAAGGGAGAATAAGACATGAATTTTGAGAGCTACTGTATACTTTCCACTTCAAAACAAAGACAATTACTTCAATTTGATCACCAAAGATTCTATTTATATTTAATCAATTTAATATAGGTGGAACCCTTTATATACTCATTCACAATTACCACATTCATCAAATATGAGTCTCACATTGATGATTATACTATGTTACATGGAAAACATATATAATTAATAATTAGATTTGACACTTATAAGGCTTACCTACTTAATATATAACAAAGATAAGTTTAATATATCCACATGTCTAAGATTTAACATATAAGGCTTATCTACCTCAACATACAACAAGTGACAAGTTTAATATATTTTAAAAAAGATTAATATATCACATGCCCAAGGTGCAAAACGTGAGAAAAGAGAGAGAAAGGGCTAAGCTAAGATTGAAAGAAGAGAAAAATTGACAGATGTCTGAATCTAATCGTTCTTGGAAAAAAAATGTTAAAGGCCAGTTAAAATAATGTGTAACCATCGATCGTTCATTCCCTATCTTATTATAGAGTTTAACTGAAGCATACCGGTGAAGATCGTCAGATGAGATATTGATTCAAGGGGAGAAGAGAAAAATTAGAGTCGATACTTGATTATGGATTCCTTTTAGCTTCAATTTGGAGCCTCCAATATTATTTTGCTATTAAATGTTCTGGATTAGGAGATTGAATCTAGAGAAATCTTGAAATCTTTGAATTGAAAATGAAGGTTGAAAAACATAACCAAATTACATCTATGGTGGAGGTTGGAGAAGATGGACGTGGTTTTTTGGTTTTTTTTTCAATAGAAAGTTAGTTAAAGGGTAAAATAGTAAGTTCAATAAAAATAAAAAATTTCTAAATTTAAATAGGGTCATTTTTGCATCGTGTGTAAATTAATGGCCGGTATTTCATATTATTTAACAAAGCAGGTCATGTACTACAATTTTCATAAAAAATAAGTAATTGCACTAAATATACAAATTTTGAAAGTCAATTTAAGAAATAGCAGGTTTTTTTAAATTATAGACAAATAACAGATTCTTAGTGTCATGCCATTAACTAGTTGTTGACGAATTAGTAGTTGACGATTTTAACTTTCGATTTACATATTTTATAACCAAACTTGGTAAAATCATTGCATTTAATTAAATATTCTGAAATTTATTATCTTTTAATTCAAACATTATTTTTTTAATTAAATTAAATGACAATCAATGATTGATTCTAGTTTCCTTTTTTTGGTAATTATGATAAAGAAATACTATAGTTTCAATCAATGATTCTAATTCTAAGAAATATAATAGTTACATCAATCGAATGTTGATGAATTCATAGTTAATGATTTTAAACCCACCACCCTTCCCTTTACGTACGTGAATTAGACCCTTGCTCGGGGTCGGGCAAGATTTCCAGTTGAGGAAAAAAAACCTAAGCCTCGTATATATTACCAATCAGAACTTTTTATCGTCCTAGAGCTAAAGACCTTGGCTATTCAAAATAAGAGGAATAACCGACCCCTTCTTAGGGAAGAGTTCAATTGCTATAACTTTTGTTCTCTTATAGCTAGAAATGCTTTCTTACTTAGCTTAGTTCTCCTACCCCATTTGATTTATAGATTTCATAATCAATTTTAGTGGGGTCATTGCATTTAATTAAATAATCTAGAATTTATTGTCTTTCAATTCAAACATTATTTTTTATTTTTATTTTTAATTAAATTAGATGATAATCAATTATTGATTATAGTTTCTTTTTAGCTAATTCTGATAAAGAACTATTCTAGTTTCAATGATTGATTTTAATTTTGATAAGATAAATAGTAGATTTTTAGTAGCACGTCATTAACCAGCTGTTGACGAATTCTGATAAGTTAAACGTTAAATATCTAACATGTTATATATAAATGATGATCAATTTAGTTAAAAATTATTGACTAATTAAAAAACTTCTATTGATCTAGATGTATTAAAATTCTGCTATTTTTTAAAACACTCCTCAGAATGATCTATTATCCAAAATTTTCTAAAAAATTGGCCTATGAGTGACTCATAAGCCACAGGCCTAATGGGCCAGTATATCTTTCGTTCATTACTCGGTACTCAATACTCATACCGTTAATATTCATTTCTTTCCCACGGTGATGAGCATGAGACTTTCACTTTAATTCTAAAAAATACGAGTGTTCACGGATGATTTGATCAGAATTTGATGAAAAATTAGATCGAATAAAAAATCATGATCTTCCTGTAAAAAGAACCGGATCGATCACTATTACCTATAATAAACCGAACCGACCAAACCGAATACTAATTGATCGGTTCAGGCGAGTTCTTCGGTCTAGAAGGCATAACTGCAGAAGATAACAAATAATTGCGATTTCTGAAAGTATCATTCTAACTGCGATTTCTTCACCTATTTTGAGTTAAAAGACAGTAAATAAATGCAGAAAATTCACACCCTTACTCTCCCCGTCTTCCACTCTCTTCGTGCACTTCGCCCAAATTTCACAAATAAATGCAGAAGATTTCTGCTAGAAATGCACAAATAAATGCGGAAATTTCTGCCATAAATGCACAAATAAATGTGATTTCTTCATCTGTCTTTCACTCTCTTCGCGCTCACTATACAAATTTCACACCCTCACTCTCTCCCTCTCTCGTACTCCGCCTCTTCTTCCTCTTTATCGGCAACTCATCCATGGCTTCCATCGCAAGCTCAACTATCTCCGTTCTATCTCGTACACCGTTGTTAGTTTCGTGATATTGAAAGATAAATTTGTTTCTGAAATTGAAGTTGAAAAAAAACAAAATGATGGAAAAATATAAATTTGTTTCAGGGAACGCTTCTCGGATGAGAGGAGGAAAAGGAACGAATGGGAATGGTAGGGTTGGTCGTTGGGACTCGAGTATGAGGAGAGAGGAAAGGCTTGAAAATAAAACACTATATATATATGAGGAGGTATATGGGTGGTCCGATCGATTCGGTTCAAAATGGACAAATTTTAGACCGAACTGAACATTCATTTTTTTTAATTCAGACCGAATTGATCATTTAAATTAAAAAATCGATTAAATTGATCATTTTCGGTTCGGTTATTTTTTAACACCCCTAAAACAGCTACATGTCGACGCGATGATGAGGAGTCACTAAAAAAGTTCAGTTGGTCAGTTACCAACAGAGAATTCCACGCACAAGCGCATGTAAACCGATATTCTAACAACTCGGCCTGAGCTTAAGGATCGTCGTCCAAATCAGACATGAAAGACCTGAAATTTATTATCGTAGCTTCTTAACTGAAATCACGGCAAGGCAGGGATTTGGAGATACGGGAAAGCCTTTGCCCTAAACATCCAGAAATAGAAAGAGAGGACCATTCCGATTCTTTCTGAGAAAATGCAGCGAAATCCGTTACCTTCTACCATTCTGCCATGGGATTGCCGCCGAGGACCATCCCTCGCTCCCCCACCTCTCTTTTCCCCTCCGTTGTCGCCTTGGCTTGCCTTTCGCTCACCATTCTCGTCGTTTATAAGGTAAAAAAATAGTTCCCTTCTGCATTTGATTGAAACAGTTTCTTACGTGCTTTGTTTTATGTTCTTCTCTTTTTATTTGGCTGCGTAATTTGGTCGAACAGGTGGACGACTTCGTTTCCCAAACCAAGACAGTTGCTGGTCACAACTTAGATCCCACTCCATGGCACTTATTTCCACCCAAGACGTTCAACGGAGAAACCCGACAAACCAGAGCTTACAAAATCGTCCGTTGCTCCTATCTCGCATGCCCCTATAACAACAATACTGAACCTGAACAAATCCATTCACATAGTTCACAAGGAAGAGCAAAATGCCCGGAATTCTTCCGGTGGATTCACCGCGATCTCGAGCCGTGGGCCAGGACTGGAATTTCAAGAACCCAATTGACGGAGGCTCAAAAATTTGCTTCTTTCCGGGCTGTGATTGTTGGGGGCAGACTTTTCGTCGATATGTATTATGATTGTGTACAGAACAGGGCAATGTTTACGATATGGGGTTTGTTGCAGCTTCTCAAGAGGTATCCAGGGTTAGTGCCTGATGTTGATATCATGTTTGATTGTATGGATAAGCCTAGTATCAATCGGACTGAACACGAGTCAATGCCACTGCCGCTTTTCCGATATTGCACGACTGAGGGTCACTTCGACATTCCGTTTCCTGATTGGTCTTTCTGGGGTTGGTAAGAATTTAAAATTAGAGAAACATGTGGCTATTGCTAATAAAATAAATTCGAATGCAATGCCTCGGGTTAATTTTGAAGTCAATTATCGCATGTGTTTTAAGTTCACTACTTTATTATCGATCAATGACAGTTTTAATTGAAATCTTATTGCTTGCCCTCTTATCTTAATTGAACTTTCTATTTTATGAACAATGGCCACTGCACATGATTCACCATAGTGTTTCAGAAATTTATTCGTTATCAGTAATGAACGTCTATATAGAATGTACTTGTTCAGTTGTTTAGCAAAAAATTCTTGCATTTCTTCTTGCTTGCATGTAGGGACTTCTTTACAGAGATGAGTTATAGAGACTTATATTTGTAGGAATTAGCTCAATGCTTCGCGTTATGTTACATACAGTAGTTATTGTATGTAGGGACTTCAAGCTGTAAGCCACTATGATTTAAGCATGCTATTTTTAGCATCGCCATTAATCTGTAGTGTTAGAACCCTTTTTTATTAAGAATTTGGATGTCGGTTTTACTTGAAAAAGAAAAGTGGTTTTCTTAAAGCTGTTTTAGATCATGAAGGATGTACTTATATTGGTTTTACTGTTTACGTATGGTTTAGTATGTCAACATAGTTATGTGCGGTGACTCTGCAGGCCAGAGACAAATTTAAGACCATGGGATGAAGAGTTTCAAGACATCAAGAAAGGTTCTGAAAGACTAAGTTGGTCAAAGAAGTGGCCTCGTGCTTACTGGAAAGGAAACCCAGATGTCGACTCTCCTGCTCGCACAGAATTGCTCAAGTGTAATCATTCTAGGATGTGGGGAGCTCAAATTATGCGTCAGGTTTAACAAGAATTTTCCATTCGATCTTATTTTGTTCCCATATATTCAAAAAAATAGGTTAAAGTACCCATAATTGTGATTCTCTGTTTCTTTTTCTTCTCTTATAAATCATAGGATTGGGAACGAGAAGCAAGAGATGGATATGAAACGTCAAAGCTGTCTGATCAGTGTAATTATCGGTGCGTATACTTCTTATTGTGATTTTCCAAGTGTGAATCAAATACATGATTCTCATGCTTAGTTGTCCATGGTTTTAACTATGTATCATAATTAACAATTTCTCTTCACCCGCAAATGTGAAAATATTAGTATTCCTCATCAATTGTCCAATTTTAAGCACATATACTTTTTAGTTCTTGACATATCATTCTGTAAACTGATCCCATATAGAAGTTTGGTTTAAGGGTTCTAAATCTTCGACCAAGTATCATTCTTTTTATTTTCAATATTAAGCTATAAAGCTCTATTCTCTTACCTTTTTTCGTGCAGATACAAAATCTATGCTGAAGGCTATGCTTGGTCAGTAAGCTTAAAGTATATTCTATCATGTGGTTCTTTGGCCCTAATAATCTCCCCAAAATACGAAGATTTCTTCAGTCGCGGTCTTTTTCCCCAAAAGAATTATTGGCCTATTTCTTCTTCTGATATGTGCCAGTCTATCAAGTATGCTGTTGAATGGGGAAACAGTCACTCATCTCAGGTACTCCACTGTTCTTAACTGCATCTACTATGAATTTAGTAAGGCGTCTTCAATTGTTGCATACGAAATACTGAAAAATTGATGATGCAAAAATTTTGCGATTCTGAGAAGAAAAGTACGAGTGATATGAACATGAGCCGTCATTGTTTAGAATTGTGGCTAAAAACAGGCGGAGGCAATTGGAAAAGAAGGGCAAGTTTTCATGGAGAGCTTGAGTACGGATCGGGTTTACGACTACATGTTTCACCTCATCAAAGAGTACTCAAAGCTGCAAAATTTCAAACCAGTTGCACCATCCTCTGCTCTAGAGGTGTGTGTTGATTCACTGCTATGCATTGCTGAAGAAAAGCAGAGGCAATTGCTTGAAAAATCAACTGTTTTAGTCTCTTCTCAAGCATCCCCATGCTCTCTCCACCCACCTGATAGTGGTTTTATCAAGAGATGGATGCAACAGAAGATGAACATAATCAAGGATGTGGAAGAACTGACTGCACAGATCCCCTCAAAGTAGAAATTTTCGGAATGAGATACTTCCACAAGTCTTAACCATTGATGTTGATTTTAAAGGTCCAGATCTATTTATCTCAACTTTCCGGAAAAAAAAAAAACTTAAGAAGAAAATATCATCGTCTTCACTTTTTGACATAGACTATTAAAAAATTTTATGGTCTAGATTTATCTAACAGAATCTATCGTGTTCTATGAACATAAAAGGATTTGTATATGAGTTTTCCCTAGTCAAAAAAATGAGTCGTGATGCCCGGCTTCTTCGTCCACTGTGTTTTTCTTCAGTCTTTTCACCATTGATATGCTTAGCAGTTAGCATTAGTTTACAACAACTAAATTCACTTCTGGGTATAGAATAGAATCTTCACTGTTTAATTCAATCTAAGAGCAATTGCAGTACTAAAGATATTTATGAATTGAGAAAAATCTTCTTGTCTTTTTGAAGGAGAAGTTAAATGACAGTTCATTATAATTGAAAAGTAGCATTGACTGAATGAAAAAAGAAAGAGAGAGATGAGAATTTAGAAGGTGAAATGTGAAGCTATTGGATGGAGAAGAAGAGCACATCGTTGAACGTTGGCTATAAAGGCCAAGACCAACCCACTAACTGTCAAATTCTCAGTCCCACTTGATCAGCATTTGTGTGGAAACCATTGAAAGTTGAATCCACCATTTGTTTATTTATTTACTTCTACTTGGGAATCAACACTATTGCCTCATCATAATTATATTTTACACCTATTATTAACATCGTTTGTTTTTATTTACTTTATTTCATTTGATACACTGATGGGGCTACATTAGCTCCAGTGGGTACACGTCACACCACTCAACTTTTTGTTTTTATAATTTTTTTATCTTGCTAAAATTTTAAGAGTGACTCTAGTAGTATTTAGGTTTTAGCCTTTTTATTAATATATATCAATTTTAGTCTTATTACTTTTTTAGTTTTAACATTTTTATTTATAATATTTAATTTTACTCATCTTACTCTCTTTTATCTTTGAAATATCTCATAAATACCTTACTTTCATTCATTCTACCTCTATCTGACTCTTTTCTCTAATAAAATTCATAACAAATCCACTGAGCAATTCATAAAGAGTCTATGGATAAATGATTTTTTTGTTACTTTGAACAATATTTATTAAAATACTATTAAAAAATGAATCAATTGTACAACATTTTCGAAAGATGAAAATTGTCCAAGGCAATAATTTTTTATTTCCAGAGCAATTGTAAGTTCGAATTTAATGAAAATTTTTCAAATGCTGTTTTATGTATTAGTATTTTCTCTCTTTTATGTATACATACATAAATACATACATACATACTAGAATAATATAAAAAAATATCACAAATATGATTGGTTTTATACATCAGCAACTCTACTGAAATCCGAGTCTTAACCCGTTTTTATTCATGACTGTTAAATTAAGGTTTTGTCCCAATAACATTTTGAAATTGTTTTGTAAAAATGTTTTTGAATAAGACAATTTAGCATTTTATAATAAAATTATAAACACGTTTAAAAATGTGGCGCAGGGCAAGGACCCTTAGCCACCGTTCTTTATTTCTTTATTTCTTTATTTCTTTATTTATTTTTTCCGGTGAAGCTGTAGCCACCACTCATATATATAGCCATGCCGCCCACTCGACCATCTTCTATCCTTATTTCATCTCCTCCATTAAACGTCTCTCTCTATCTCCTTCCTTCTAAACTCATCCTTGTCGCTCCAAATGGCTGACGGTGGAGTAGTCACTGTTTACGGAAACGCGCCAAACGGCGCTCTCTATGAGACCACCAAGAAATCTCCCTTCTCCGTTAAGGTGGGCCTGGCTCAAATGCTCCGCGGCGGTGTTATCATGGACGTCGTTAACGCCGAGCAGGCCCGCATCGCCGAAGAGGCTGGCGCCTGTGCCGTGATGGCCCTTGAGAGGGTCCCCGCCGATATTCGGGCCCAGGGCGGTGTGGCGCGGATGAGCGACCCACAGCTCATCAAGGAGATTAAGCAAGCCGTCACCATCCCCGTCATGGCTAAGGCCCGTATTGGACATTTCGTTGAAGCCCAAATCCTCGAAGCGATTGGCGTCGATTACGTCGACGAGAGCGAGGTCCTGACATTGGCAGACGAGGAGAACCACATCAACAAGCACAATTTTCGGATCCCATTTGTGTGTGGATGCCGAAATTTAGGCGAAGCGCTGCGAAGAATCAGGGAAGGCGCAGCGATGATTCGGACCAAAGGCGAAGCGGGTACAGGGAATGTTGTGGAAGCTGTGAGGCACGTGAGGTCCGTGATGGGTGACATCAGGATGCTAAGAAATATGGATGATGATGAAGTTTTCACTTTCGCGAAGAAAATCGCTGCTCCATATGACTTGGTGATGCAAACCAAGCAGCTGGGGAGGTTGCCCGTGGTGCAGTTCGCCGCGGGCGGTGTTGCGACGCCTGCCGATGCGGCGCTAATGATGCAATTGGGGTGTGATGGAGTGTTTGTGGGGTCTGGGGTGTTTAAGAGCGGTGATCCTGCGAGGCGAGCCAGGGCGATTGTGCAGGCTGTTACGCATTACAGCGACACTGATGTGCTGGCGGAGGTGAGCTGTGGGTTGGGCGAGGCTATGGTGGGGATTAATCTCAATGACCCGAAGGTCGAGAGGTATGCGAATCGGTCAGAGTGAGCGTCGTCTTCATGTTCGACCAAATCCTACAATTACATCTACCCAGAAGTCAAGTCACTGTGCAAGAAACATATAGGCACAGTATAGTAGTACTTCATATTTTTTGTTAGTTCTCTATTTTATGTTCTAAATACTTATCACAGAATTCTGAATTTAATTAGTAATTTTTGTCATAAACAAAGGCTTGTTTAATTTATAATCCTCCTTTACTGATGTCTCAAAGTGTTTGTCTTGGCAATTCTGGAGAAATTGGATGTTGTTGATATTCGTACTCCATCGCATGTGTTATTGCTTATGGTGAACCAAACGTTCTCGTACTTCTATACTTTCATGTCTTGCTTAAGTTCTTTAGGTGTTTGAAAAGTTTATATAACTTTGAACCATGACCCACGTAGAGACATGTTTATTACTTTCATATCGACTTTTATAGTACTTCTGCTCATAGTGTTCGTTAAGCTTTCTGCCTTCTGCAACTATCAATCACTCATTCGTCGACTACAGTATACTTTTTTATTATTTAAATTTCCATGGTCAGATATTGCTCTGAATCCCTGGAAGAAATTTCTCTATTCTTTCCCTCCTCTAATCTTATCTTATCTTATCTATTCTTATTAATCTTATCTTATCTATTCTTATCGTCTGTTTGGAACTTTCACTTGTACGGCTGTATCATTTGAAGAACAAAGTACCAAACTGGGCATTATGTAATGGAAGTCTCTCTTTAATGAGTAATTGAAGTTTATGTCAAGAATTTTTCTACGGTTGCAGTAATTACACCATTGGATTATCTCACATAACCACTAATTCAATATTGGTTTTTGTTGGTGAGGTGACACTTATTTCTGATCTGAGCATTCATCAGCCTGAGCTTGTCAATGTTGGGATTCCTATGGACTTCGCTTCTGCTTCCAATTAATTAGCTATCGTATCCGGTGTCTCCAATTAATTAGCCACGGTATCCAATGTGGGTGAATGATATTTTATTATGCAAGTGCTAGTTTCTTTGAACAAAACTGCTTTGAGTTTATTATGTTTGGGCTTATGACTTGAACAAAATTTTGCTTCTGGTCTGTGATGTTGAAACTACGTTTCTCATTGCTGTTGCAATTACTGTTCTCCCTAAAGTAATGGTGTTTCTATTCTTTGGAGAGTACTGAAATAGAGATATAGAAACGTTCTCAATCCCTTATGTATTTTCATCTTACCTTTTCCTCTTCATTTTTGTGTCTATTTATCTTTCGCGTTATTTTCTTCATCTTCTATTTGGTACCACAGAACTTCTCTTAATTCTTAAAACTTGCAAGAGTTAGGATTTTTAAACAGCAGATCATACCGAGTGTTTAATCCAATTTACAATTTCTATAATTGAATGGTGATTTAACTATCGGACAAGTCCGAGAATGCAAGGATGAAGAGAGAAAGTGAGAGTGAAAAAGATGGGGAGAGAGAGAGAGAGAGAGACTCAGTCCTTACTCTCCATGTGTTAAATCCAATCCAATATCTCTCCCTCTCTAAACTAATGTCTTTCTACGTATTGAATCCAATATCTTTATTCATTATGAAAATGCTAGCCATTTTACGTGATTGGAAAGCCAGAACGTCTATCAACAGAGAAAAGCAAAGCAATTCATAAAGAAAGCGGACCACAATTTCATTGTCACCCCACTCGTGTTTCACACCCTCTCTCTCACCCTTCTCTCCCTCAAACAAGAAGAAACAATGAGCATATGTTTCTTTCTTGTGGCTGTTAATATCTTATTTTACCTTCTTCATTAATTTGTTCTCCATTGATGTCTCAGGTTCCTTGTCCAACATGCATGAGCATATATTCCTCCTACTTTGCTGATAAGTCACTCTTCATCTATGTGAACCCAATCTCTCTCTCTCTCTCTCTCTCTCTCTCTCTCTCTCTCTCTCTCTCTCTTCTCTCTCTCTCTCTCTCTCTCTCTCTCTCTCTCTCTATCTTTCTCTGAGAAAATAAGGAACAATATCAAATACATAGTCATAATTTTTGTCTTAGTTTGCCAGAGAAGATGTCAAGTAAGCAGACATTCAAGGTCTGCTTCTGTTGGAAAAGAAAATTTAAGATAAGGGAAGCAGAACCTCCTGAAGATATCCGATTCCTATTCAATAGATATTCAGATGATGGATTTATGAGCTTTGATAATCTCCAACGCTTCTTAATCGAGTTTCAAGGTGAACTGAACACCACCCAGGAAGATGCTCAAGCCATCTTCCACAGTCTAAGGCATCTCAACTTCTTCCATCGAAGAGGCCTTCATGTCGAGGCCTTCTTTCGCTATCTTCTCGGTGACCTTAATCTTCCTCTCTCTCCGTCTTCAAAGGTAATCTCGTTTAACCCATATATTCTACCTTTGCTTTATGTTTTACTTGTATTGATTTGGTGATGAATTTGTTTGGATTCAGGTTCACCAGGACATGAATGCTCCTTTGGCTCATTATTACATATTTACAGGTCATAATTCCTACTTAACTGGAAATCAACTCAGCAGTAAAAGCAGCATTGATCCTATCATAACCGCGCTAAAAAAAGGCGTTCGAGTAATCGAATTGGACTTATGGCCCAACTCTGACAAAGACGACGTTGAAGTCGTTCACGGAGGGTATGCTTTCAATTTGAAGAGATCATATCTAACTGTAACAGTTTTTACATAAAACTGTATGTTTTAACTGTTTTGATATCTTACAGATTACAGTTTTGGAATTTCTGATTTCATTTATGTTTCACATGTAAGAAAAGTTGGAAAGAAATTCAAATTCAGCTTACTAATTGTTGTCCAAAACTATAGGACACTGACAACGCCAGTGGAACTCATCAAATGCCTGCATGCCATTAAGGACAATGCCTTTGTTGCTTCGGAGTATCCTGTTGTAATTACCTTTGAAGACCACCTTACACCGGATCTTCAAGCCAAAGTCGCCAAGGTGAACTTTAACTAATTCCGTGAATATATCACTTCTTTTCGGTTAATTCGCCACTGAGATATCAATATATATGTCAGTAGATGGTTACTGAAATATTCGGGGAGATGCTTTTTCGCCCCGAGTTAGATCACTTGGAAAAGTTCCCCTCCCCCGAATCTTTAAAGAAGATGATCATGATTTCGACCAAACCACCAAAGGAGTACATGGAAGCTCAAAGCAGTAAGGAAAAAGAAAGCGCAGGGAATCAGAAAGATGCAACAGAAGATGTATCTCTTTCTGATGATGAGGAAAACGAAGAGGAGCATGCTATTCCGGAATACAGGAGTCTGATCTCGATTCATGCAGGGAAGCCAAAAGGCGGATTGGATAATGCTCTCAGTGATCTTAGCAATGTTAGGCGGCTTAGCATGAGTGAGCAAGAGCTCGAAAATGCTGTAAGAACCCATGGACTTGATATTGTAAGGTAACCAAACTATATATTATACCTTTTGAAATTAGTGAACATCATATTATGTATAATATCACTTTGATTAGCTAAGTAAATGACACTCCACTTCTCAGGTTTACGCAGCGGAACTTGCTGAGGGTTTATCCAAAAGGCACACGCCTCGACTCGTCTAATTACAATCCTATGATTGGATGGATCCATGGAGCTCAAATGGTTGCTTTCAATATGCAGGTTAGATATATATCTTCCAACGGCAGCTGACGAAGTACCTAGTAATGATACAATTATCATTCTTTTTAAATTTTGTATTTTCCGAAGGGGCATGGGAAGTACCTATGGATTATGGAAGGAATGTTCAGAGGCAATGGAGGGTGTGGTTATGTGAAGAAACCAGATTTTCTATTGACTGTTTCTCCAAACAATGAGGTTTTTAATCCTAGATCAATATTGACTGTTAAGAAACGTCTGAAGGTGAGTAGGCACAAGCATGCATATAACTTTGTTTCACACAAGCGTAAATGCTTATGTTGTAGCTATGACAAACAGGTAAAAGTATTCATGGGGGAAGGGTGGCATTTGGATTTTAGACCTACACACTTTGATATCTACTCCCCACCAGACTTCTATACAAAGGTATGATATGGTAAAAACATTTTGCTACACTATAATTTTCTTAAATAACACATCTACCATTCGAACTTAAAAAAATGACACAAATTCATTTTACATTAAAAAATGTTAGTTTATATGTGAAAATGTAAGATTATCTCTAAAACAGATCGATCGACCCAACTATTTTTTGACCCGAAACACAAACTATTTTGGGTTTGATATAAATTAGGCGACTTCAATTTTTAATATGAAAATGATTTTTAACGTTTTCCGAATAAAAAAAAAATGAAGGGTAGTTTTGATGTTACCATTTATTTAAATGGCGTCCGGTTTGAAATTTAATGATTTTGAGTTTTTTGTCATAAAAAAATAACATAACATGAGATCTGAGTTAGTTTTTAAACTAGAGAGATATACATGTCATTTAAGCAGATCACGAAAGATGTCTGAAGAATTTTACTAAATATAGATTTATTATCATAATGCTAGGTTTTTAATGACAGTGTCAAACTACTCTACTGGTTTTTCAGGTCGGGATTGTGGGAGTTGCGGCCGATACGGCGACGAAGAAAACGAAGGCAATTGAGGACCGGTGGATACCGGTTTGGGATGAGGAGTTTCTGTTTCCTTTAACTGTTCCTGAATTGGCCGTGCTTCGGATTGAAGTTGGTGAGTATGACACGTCCGGGAAAAACGACTTTGGAGGACAAACATGTCTACCGGTATCGGAGTTGCGAACCGGGATTCGAGCGGTTCCATTACATGATGAGAAGGGAAGGAAATACCAATCTGTGAAGCTTCTGATGGGATTTGAATTCATTTAGCTGTATGTGAATTGTGAATCAAACTTAAGGTATCTAACTGTGATATTGGCATTCGGTTGATTTGTCATTTATACTAAAAGGCCGCAGCCTTCAACACTGAATGAAGATGAATGTTTGGTCATTTTAATTGTAAATTAAGTGCTTTTCTATATCCATCGAAATTTCCCTTCCGATACAGAGAAATGGTTTGGATATAGGGAAAGTCTAATCTTATATGGGTAATGAGTGCATGTGGGGAGTAACGGAGTATATGAAAGGAATCGTGGCAGCATTTTTTATGCTGCATCTTGACAAATTCGAGAACAACCTACTTCGTATAAATTAGAAAAATATATATTTTGAATGGTGAAGATTGAAATCTCGTAATCTTCTTTATTATTTCTTGAATGATCAATTAAAAACACCAATGGGTAGACACTCAAATTCAAAAACATTAAAAAAAAAAATCTTTGTTCTCATAGGTGAAAATGAGAGCATGAAGGTTTTTTATTTGTTTCTATCAAAGAATTGAATTAACAATTTTATATCTTTTGCAAAAAAAAAAAACATTGTCAAAAGGCAATGGTTACATAATGTAACCATTCAAACGTACGGTTGGGAAAACTTCCAGTATTTTTATTAATATATATTTTTTAATAAATTAATTAAAATTGACATTTTACCTTTAAGAAAGAATAAGATTAGACTAGTTCCTTAAATCACTTGATTTGGGTATTCACGACGTGTCACTTATTGATTAAACAAATCTAGTTACAGTGTAACCCAAATTCGAGGATAGAAGTGGGACCATAAGTATAAAAACAATCTTAAATATGATTAATTTCACTATAAAATCATAATTAAACTCAATGTGTGTTTTATATTACTCGACGTAACTATCTTTGACATATTCATTATGTAATGTCCATCCATAATATAGTACAGTGTCTAATTATTTTAATTACGATCGGCCTAATATATATACACTTATTGGTATCCTTAGGCACCAATTATGATAATTTACATACTTGATGCCTAAAGTAAAATTATCAAAATTTTCATACTCCACACGAGAAACTAAACGCTTAGTTTATTGAGACCACATAAATGAATTATTTAAGAGATACTCTGTCATCTAATCTATGGAATATGTTGACTCATAAAATCTCATTCTTAGTAGATCAAAATAACTAAACTATTAAATATGAGTTCATAACGCTCTCAAGATTGAGAGCACTCATAAAATAATAGCAATGAGTCTTGACTTTCATTTGATTGTATTTTACTGAAAATCATGCTCATTAGTCATTTTAATGCATTCAAAATGTACTAGTACATTAACTAGGTACTCCACCTAGTGACCAAGGTAAATCACTCCACATAATAAAGTTATATACTACAGTCTTTTCTTCGTAAATCGCACAACTTCATTAGACCGTGTAATTAAGTATTTACAGGTTATAAATAATTCTTGGTTAAATGCATTGTTCCCATGAGCTAAACTCCATAAGACCAGCAAACCAAGTATTATCATGCTTGTGAACATTTTACAAGGATGTATTGAACAAAATATAAGAATAAACTATTTACTATTAATCAAAATTAAATGTCTCAATAAATACAATAGAATTTCAGTGTTTTTAGGGCACAATCTTAATAGTATAGAGCTTGATAAGTTATTTTGATGATTAAACCAGCGTGAAATAATTTTTTTTACAAAATATTATACGTTAAAAGTGAAGGGATTATTGCAGAAAATTTTAGATCTTGAAAAATTCAAGAAATAACCATGAATACAGAAAGAAAAATATCAATTGACGTGTAAAAACCAAAACATTGTAGTCTTCTCTATTATTTCTCGAACCGTCAACCAAAAATCAAGCTAGTGGGCACTCGAAAATAAAATTAGTACCCAGTTCCTCAACTCTCTCTGTTTGGTAAAAATAGTCTGAGGAAAAACATAATTGGAAAACTCAATTTCTCCAATTTCCCTCTTTTAAAAACATTTTTAGGCCTATTTTGTTTCGCTCTATCATACAATTCTGGTAGCAAAAGAAATTACTTTGGTACCCTTGTGTAATCATAGACAATAAGTTTATATTATTATGATGTGACTAACATACATGATTTGAAATTATATAGTAAATTTTATTAATTTAATTAAAATTAACTTTATTAAGTTTAGTCTAGCATTTTTAATTTAATTAAATACTAAACAAACGTAGTTAAAATTCATGTTTAAATCGCACATCAATTTTTTGCATAATATAAATGAAAGAGCATTTAAGTAACTTCTCATTATTCACAAAAATTTACAACAAAATTCAACAAATGTCAAACATAGCAATCAAACATTCAATCATCATCTCATTGATTAGTATATACAATCAAAATGTGGCAATCATATTCTTTTCAATTTTCACAAGTTGGGTCGCCACCAATTCAATAACAATGATCATTTTAGATTATGAGAATTGAATAAAAAATTGAAATCTTTAATCTTTTTCTCTGTTCGGTAAAAGATGAAGCCCAAGAGAGACCACTGAATTAAAAAAAAAGGAATTGTAGTTTATATCATCTTTTTAAGGTTATACATGCAAAGATGATCATTGCAGTTTTTGTATTCAAGAATGGCCTTTTAAGGTTTTAAATGGATTGGTTTCTTTTAGGAACAACAAGTTTTCTTTAAAGGTCTTAAATGTGTGATAAAAAATCATGTTTGACTATATTTGTAGATAATGATTTTTTTATTAAAAGAATATTTGTGAATAGTTGGATAACTCAATAAGTATGGTAGTTATATGAGTAGCTATAGTATTGATTATTATTTATTTAATTAAACTATATACTTCACTAATTAAAACGTCATGTGAATCTGTATCATATAGTTGTTTATGAAGAAATTCTTGTTAAAGTTAAAGAAGAGTCCTTCTAAAGTAAAAATGTTAATATACATTGTGAAGTAAACTCGTACAATATGTATTATTAGCAAGAGTTATAATAGAAATACAATGTTTTACTATGATTGTGTTCAAATAATTAACGCAATCGATGTAGAAACATACATTGTTTACTACGATTGAGAACTAGGATCTTTAACTGAAAAGGAAAATGGGTATGGAATAAATTGACCACTTATCGACCGGGAACAAAAGGGTTTCCCAGGTAGCTCAGTAAATCACATGGAATCATATTGTCGGCATTAGTCATTGCGCCTACAACGCCAAAGACTTGTCCACTGTTATGTATGTCAGTCATATATCTTTATGAGATAGCTTTTGATAATAACAAATCATTGAAATTACTAATAAATTTAATCAAATTTGTAGAGGTTATTTAAAAATTATCACAAAACATGTAGATTGAAGTCATGAAGATATTTATTTTCATTATAAGCTCACAAAGCATATATATTGAAGATAATGAAGATATTTACATTCATATAATTTGTAGAGAAAATTATCAATTTGACCATCCTAGTTTACACTTGTTTGCAATTTGAGTATCGTAGTTTAAAAAGTCTCAATTTGGTTATCCTAGTTTACTTAACGTTTCAATATGGTCATTATGTCACCCTCCATTAATAGATACACTGACGTGTTACATTAAATGATGACATACACATTAAGTGATGACTTAATACGTTAAGTGATGATGTAATATTAAAATAATATTTTATATTTTTCAACTCAAATATTATATATTTTGATTTTAGCAAAAATATCTCTCCTTACTTTTATTTTTTAAACAATTTTTTTAACTTTTTACACTCTCTCGTCAGTTAAAAGTAATTTTCTCTCTCCCCTCCCCATCATCTCTCTCGACGAGCTTCCCTCCCAGCCTGTATCTGCAACGAAATAACGAAGCATCATCCCTTGTTTGTTTTATTATGCAGCAAACACTATGAGATGAAGCAAAGTACCCCATCTCCCCTCTTCGTCCCCTCTTGACCGAACGAAGCTCCTCCCCTCTTTGAAGAAATCTTCTTCGATGCCCATTTCTCTTTGTCCCTTCTTCGAAGTAAATACCTTATCTGTTCAATTTCTGCAAATTTCTCTTCGTGCGACTTAGGTAAGTTTTCTCTTCTATTCCTCTCTGATTTCTATATAGCTTTTCATTTCCTCTGATTTTTGTAGAAAATCCCAATTAATTTCCAGTCCACGATTTTAGTATGATTTTTAGTATGATTTTAATCTGCTTTTAGGTATGGTTTTGTTTGATTTTAGTCTCGGTTTTACTCTGATTTTAGTCAAATTTCATATTTCTGAATAGCCAAGATCTAAGTTTGATTTTTCTTAGCTTCAATGCCAGATTTCGTTCGGTCAAAGAGGTGACGAAGAGGGGAGATGATGTGATATTTTTCTTCAGAACAGAAGGGATGAAGATGGGGTATTTCACTTGCTTCGAAGAAGGGACGAAGTGGGGAGGGGATTTGGAAGAAATGAGCCTTCGATGCTTCGTTGAACAAAAAAGCACGGAAATATTCTTGATAAAATAAAACATATAATATATGAGTTTGAAAAATATAAAATAATATTTTAATACCGCATCATCATTTAAGTTATCACATCATCACTTAACGTGTTACGTCAACGTGTTCGTTAATGGAGGGTGTCAGAAAGATCATATTGAAACGTTAATTAAATTAGGATGATCAAATTGAGACTTTTTAAATTATGATGACGAAAATGAAAACAAATGTAAACTACGATGGTCAAATTGATAATTTTCTCTAACTTTTATTAGGAGCTTACTCATTTTATTTTCATTTATTAAAGATCAATTTATTTAGGGATACATATCCTTAAACTAACCGTCCATCCATAAAAAGCTTAACACAAAAAATCATATACTCTCTTGCACAATAGACAAAAGACATTAAATGGAGATAATGATAAATCACAGACAAAGTAATTTTCAGTTTCAAATAGATAAAGAGATATGGAGTTTACCCAAAATAGTTTTGAAAAATTGTATTATTTTAGATAGAAGTATTCCTTGCATTTTTTGTCAATGATTTTTTGTCCTCCTTGTTTAGAATGGAGTGTCATTTCTTGTGTCTAAAGGTTTTCTAAGATGAAAAAGGTCCGTTGAGCGCCTCGCGGTTCAAAATTCAAAAATTCCCCTCCTAAACCCTAACTTTCTTATTCTCTATAAATACAACTCATTTCTCTTCACAAAACACAATTAATATCCATGAGACTTGCTTCTAAAATTATTCCAAAACTCTCCTAAATCTCTTCTAATATTTTGAGCTTTATACTTACAAATTTCTTGAATGAGCAAGATAAGGTTTATTAATGGCTTGAAATCTCTTGGTAAGATTTATTCTAATGTTGAAATGGTGAGAAAAACTATTAGATGTCTACCAAATAATTGGAGACCAAAGTGACTATCATTCAAGAAGCTAAAGATCTCAACACACTTCCTCTTGAAGCATTTATTAGCTCATTGATGACGAATAAAATGGGACTAAATGAAAATGACGAAGAAGATATGCCAAAGAATAAGAACATTGCACTAAAACCAACACTTGAACATTATAATAATGAGAATGATGACTATGATGAGGAAGATAACATAACCCTACTCACTAGACGATTCAAGAAATTCTTAAATAGAAGTAAAAATGCTCTAAGAAAATATGACAAAAAGATACCTCGAGACACACTCACGTGCTATGAATGCAAAAAACCAGACATATAAAAGTTGGTTGTCCAAAGTAATGTCCCAAAGAATTTCAAAAGAAGAGCATTCAAAGCAACTTAGGATAAGACCGCCGATAGTGACTTCGATGGTGAAGAAGAGGAAGTTGCAAACATATGTTTCATGGCACTAGAAGATGAGATAAGTTCTTCTAAGCTAACTTTAAATATAAACCTAGTTATGAAGAACTTGAAAAGAGCTTTGTAGTGAATGCGAAGAACTTCGATTAAAGAACAAAATTATGAAAAACAAATTTTCAAAAATTCAAGGAGAAATAAATGCTGAAAAAGATGGTATTGAATAGTTGTTATGCAAGAAGAACTTAATGAATTTGAAAGAAGTAATGTATGAGAACTTGTTACTAGACCCTCTAATCACTCGGGAATTGGTACTAAGTGGGTGTGTAGAAATAAAGTATATGAAAATGATATTGTTACTAGAAATAAAGTTAGATTAGTGACACAAGGATCTAATCAGGAAGAAGGTATAGATTATGATGAAATTTGAATTAATGTTGCTAGGCTTGAGTCAATAAGAATGTTATTAACCTTTGAATGTTTCAAAATTATTGTTTTATATAAAATGGATGTTGAGAGTGGCTTTTTAAATGGATACATTATGGAGAAAGTTTATGTAGAATAATCTCCTGATTTTCAAAGTTTGAATTTTTCAAATCACCTGTATAAACTTAAAAAGGTCGTCTGTGGAATAAAACAATCTTCTAGAACTTGGTACGAAGGCTAAGTAAACTTTTTATGATGATAGATTTAACGTGGGTAAAATATATAACACCATCTTCATAAGATCAAAAGAAAATGATATCTTAGTTGTCTAAATATATGTAGATGATATAATTTTGGGCTACTAACGAATCTTTGTGCAAGAATTTTCTAAATTCTATGAGCAAAGAGTTTGAAATGAGCATGGTGGGAGAATCAAACTTCTTTCTTGGACTGTAAATTAAGCAAACGAAGGACGAGATCTTCATAAATCAAGAAAAATACACCAAGAATTGTTCAAGAAGTTTGACATGAAAAATGAGAAGACTAGTAATACTCCCATGAGTACCGCACCACCACAAAACTGGATAAGGATGAGAAAGGTAAAGATGTCGATATAAAAAAATATCGAGATACAATTATATCTCTACTTTATTTAACTGTTAGTAGACCTAATATCATGTTTAGTGTATGTTTATGACACTACAATAAAAATTACTACGATAGAGGCCAAAAAATGATATCACAGGATTTCGATAACATTTCTGAAAATGTGATATATACCGACATTATTAAAAGTCCGTTATCTATGATAGCATTTTTTAAACGCTATAAAAAAGCCTACGATAGGGTTTTTAAACGCTATCAAATGCTTTTCATAGTGTTTTAGACATGATGTAGTAGGTCTTTTATAGTATTTTATAAATCCTATCGTAGGTCTTTCATAGCAGTTTATAAATGCCATCGTAGGTCTTTCATAGCATTTTTCATAACTTGTTGTTTTGTAAATGCTATGAAATACTTTTTATAACTTTTTTTATTACTTATACTTAGAATTGTACAAATGTAAAAAATAAATAAGTTTTTAGAAAATATCACGAAAGAAAAAAATCACATATCATTTTATTTAATTAGTCAAAATTGTTACATGCTTGATGAGGAGATGGTGGCGCAAGTAACTGTCTTGGTGATACTTCAGGACAAGATCAAAGTGTTGTACCAAAGCATGGTTGATCCATTCAGATGAAGGAGCAAGACTCATATTTCAAATAGTATAATTTAAATGATCAACAACTAAGAAATGACTTATTAGATAAGGAAGTTAAGAATAAGTGTTGGAGTTACAACATTCCATGATATAGTATAGTCGTTGGTGGAGAGAAACCAAATTCTGTCATTTAATTACAAACCAAGTTTATTATCTTCTGTCTTAAAATGCAACATTTAACAAGCATCCAAATTCATCTAAACAATGTCTTATAAGACCATAACAAAGCTTAAGTGACAGAGAAGGTTCATAGCAATACTAAGCCTTTCAAATCCATCCATTCTCTCACAAAAAGAAAATGAAAATAGATTAAATATGAACTACACAGAAGTATAAGAATTACATTGAAAAATACATATCATGTAATAGGATATCTCAAAATCATTAGGATATTTGATACTAAATCTACTACCAAAGTTTGGAGTTTAGCATGTAGTTCACTCCTTATGCATTAGTTGATGGAAAATGATCCAAATCAAACATAGTACCAAATGTCCAAAAAAAGACTTCAAAAAACATACCAAGGTTCATACCATAAAACTAATTATCAAAAGATACTAGTAGGACCAACCCACAAGCCAAAGTTTTCTTCAAATAACTTCCATGCGTTCCCAATCATATTTTTCAAAAAATAGTTTGCATAGCCCAAAGAGTATCCCATTCTCATCACTATGTGAATCATGCATACTAAGTATTTGCTGTGATCTCGATGGACAAAATAATTGTTGTAGTTCAATAGCATGCATATATCATAATAGTTCAAGAATATCCATAAGTAGCAGTAAGGTTCAATTGCTCTTTAACTTGATGGTTGAGGGGAAACCCTACAAACATGGCCAAACAAGAGTACACGATGATCTTCAACAAGAATGTGGGAAACAAGAAAGTCAACACGTGCAGTTTGCATAAGGATCTACAACCATTATAACAAGACCATGATATTTGCAAGTTTGTAAAAGACAATATATAGGCATTGGGGTATTATAGGAACCATAAAGTAATTGTACGTGTTGTACAAAATCATATAAGCTCCTTGAGAAATAGGGGTGTGCAAGCGTCCCGATAAAACCGTCTCATCCTGAAAAACCATCCCGTATCGAACGAGACGAGATGGATATTTTGTCTTAGTTGTGACGGGACGTGACGCAAAATTTTTGTCCCGTACGAAACTAGACGGGACACGGGACAAGAGTCCTTGTCCTAACTTTGTCCCATCCCGTCCCGATATATATATACTCATTGTATTTTTTGCAATTTAACCTGAATTCTTTTGATTTTTAACCTTTATAACATAGTCTAAATCTCAAAAAAGGCCCACAACAATCCAAAATTAAAAAAAAATCAAATTCAGCCCAAACACAATCCAAAAAAAGCCAAATTTTGAGAAAAAACTCATCCTGTCCCATCCCGTCCCGCCCCAATCGGGATTTTCTCTTTATACGGGACGAGACAAAAAGGTCCAAAACCCATCTCATCTCGTCTCATCCCGTGCACACCCCTACTGATAAAGTACATCTTCCAATTCAACATTAACAACCTGGACATAGTACTGAATTAATTTGATTTTTTTACTGAAATTTAAGAAAGTAGACACTAACTTTTCTGATATCGGTAAAGTTAAAGCAATTACTAATAAGATATTACGTTGAATATGTTTGTCTTATTCTAGAAGGATAAACATATATGCTTTCAAGCTTTTTAATGTGATGACAATTTAACAATATAACTTCATTGAACTGCACAAAATAGATATATGATTCACAGATTTTAGACCCCAAAGAATTTTTCATGATTCTTTTCGAAGCTGTCTCTTAATCCAAACACAAAAAAAATGAAGACTAGCTCAAATGATTAAAGAGAGAGAATAAAAAGTTGAGACAGGTGAAGAATCGATCATCTAGTCGCTATTGTTTGTAGAAATTTTTCAAAAAAATAAAGAGGATCAATCTAATCTAAACAAAGGGAAATCAATTGAGTAAAATAACTATTAATGATTAATAACACACGAAAATTAATGGTTAATAAACCTAACGTACAAGAACAAATCAACACTCAACACTCATCTATGAGCTTTTTCTCTCCACCCAAAAAATCTAATATGAGTTTTGCTCCCTCAATTCAATCATTTTTCTCCCTATGAGATATATACAAAGAAAGGGCAGAACTAAAAAGAAAAACTACAAAACGACATCTAAGAAGCACATTCCTTAAGACTAGAGAATAAACATAAAATAATATTACAGTTAAAGTGGGCATTTAAAAGTTGCAGTACCAAAGGATAAAATTATCAAATATTTAAATTAAAAAATATGAAAATCAAAACCAAATAAAGTCTAATGGGATTATAACAGTACCTATAAATTTACTTATAAATTTACAGCATTGAAATAACATTTACCTATAAATTTATAGCATTCAAATGCCTTTTACCTATAAATTTCGCTTTACAACCATTTACCTATTTACCTAGAAACGCAAATGGAACTCCAAATTCATCCTAGCTTCAACCAAATCACTCAAATCACTCCCTCAGACTTTTAACATCAATCTAGTAGCTATTGCTATACAACTTATCATAAATTACAACACATCAGAAATAGGTGCTCGTTAAGGTCATTATTCTTCAAGTAAAAAGACAGAATTTATACCAAATTCTAAGCTATTATGCAATGTGTTCAGGGAAAGAATATGTATTATTAACACGTCCATTATTCTTCAAGATGCTTACCGGTTGGTCGAAAAAGTCTTGGTTCATCGTATATTGTAGTAAAGACAAATGTTTGGTTTGTTCCCTAACAAAGATTAAAAAAACAAGAAAACCATGCAATTAAAAAACTCTTTGAAAAAATCTCCTTCGGGAATGTAAATTGTTAATGCAATTAAACTGTTGAAGCTGGTCAATTACTGCTTATAGAGACTTGTATAGTTTGTGCACGGATGAAATATTTAAAAATATAATACGTTCTTGGTAAAGAAAAAACTTCATAACCTCAAACAATTAATGAATGGGTCAGCAAAATCAACCTTCACAAAGAAAGCATCAGCATGCATGAAGGTCATCACAGTACTAAGGTCATAGTGATTTCCCTCTTTAAATCCATAAGTGTAGCTTCGATGGCTAGTCCAAGACCCTGCTTAAGGCCTAACATTTATTAAGTACGTATAAATTCCTCTATTTTTTTACACTTCCCTACACATGCACACACCTATATTGATTGTGAGTCTCTTTCTAATTCTTATCCAAAAAAAATTAACAAACTTAAACTAAAAAAAGAACTTACTTGAGCAACAACAATGCAGAGGAAAATAGTGAGCGAGCTTAGGAAAAGGGAGCAACACTAAGCCTTCAACCTGCCTTATTGAAAGGATGAAGGGAAGCACAAAATAACCAGAAAATTTGTGTGGGGGGGGGGGGGGGGANGGGGGGGGGAGAAAGATAGAGAGAGAGATGAACAAACAGATGTAGATAAAACCATATATGAAAGATAAAAAAAAAATAAAACACCTTAAATCAATGCTACGAGAAATAAGCAGAGAAAGATTTATCTTAATCATAACAACCAAAAGAATGCCCATTTCATGTTCTCAACCAGATATCTTCAAACGTGTTTCAAACCACTAGATAAATGAGCCATTATTTAGAACAAATTTTGCAAAAGAAAAAGTTTGAAAATAACTCTGTTCAATAGATTGATACCATGGAAGAGGAGGAGACAACTCTCATTATGAGAGTTATTTTGTGCTATTAAAAGATTTTTTTTTGTCCGAAAGAATCACATTTACAAACTATTAAAAGATTTTTTTTAAATATTTATATGGATTAACTAAATTTGGCATTCGATATCTAAAAATGTAACAATCTTGATTTAATTGGATATTCTAATTCAGATTTTGCTGAGAGCTTAGCCAATAGAAAATATACAAGTGGTACATGTCAATTTTTAAGAGGGACACTCACTTGTTTCTTGTTTTAACACAAAGTAAAATTTAGTAGCACTATCAACAGTTGAAACCGAATATATTTTTGTCGGTAGTTGTTATGCACAATGTTTTTTGGTCAAACCCACCTATCTAGAAAATTAACACCAAGGTTATATCGTCTCACTTTGTTAAGGAACAATAATATGTACACCCACAATTCTACAAACTTTCTTAGACATAGGAGTGGAACTAAGGACTTTACCACAAAATACTTTCCTATTTCTTTCCAACCATAAATAATAAATATATGAAGTGAAAAGAATTCTAGAACAAATAAACTGATACATTGTATTCACTTTTAAGCCTAGATGCTAAGAAAGAACACTATCTAAATCCATACCATCTCCTATATAGTTACATCAATCAGTCAAGAACTTAAGAATTTGGGAGGTGGTAGGAAATAAAAGAGCATTTTATTTCTCTCCAACCATATAAGGTTTCCCAGAAATATGACACAAGAAGGAGTGATATAAGGTTTCCAAGAAATAATTCTATCCTTAGTTCTAAACTTATTCAAAAGATCAACTCAGGAAATAAAAGGGCATTTTAGAACATAACCAGAATACCAGATAATATCAGTCGAAGGAAATTTATCTCCCTGAACAGTCAAAGCATCACACGTAGAACAGATAGAAAAAAGCCATTATTAGAAGCAAACCATACCCACTTATCTTTATCACAATGAGGATCGATGTTAAGGTCGAATCCCCAATGTGAAAAACAATCAGCAACATGATGGAAATGTCAAGTCCGAACCCCATTCCTTATATAGGAGACGAGAGGGGTAGAAAGAGGTAAGCCATTGCTTTCTACTAAAGCCTTACCCCTACATTGAAAGGAATACCACTCGGATGCCAAGGATTTGTGAAAAGGAAAATGAATCTCCCCTAAAGAGCAAAAACCAGCAATTTTATCCCTCACACAAACTGGTTTCCTCCATGACAAAGAAGGATCAGCAGACAGCTTCATAGTAAAGATAGAGTGACCTTGGGGAGGTTAAGATAACACCAAGCTTCCCAAAATTAGTCTTTGGTCTTACAAATAATCTTCCAGAATAGTTTAGCCACCACAACCATATTCCAGATAACAGTGTCTCTAATGTTGAGACATCCCTCATCATAAGAAGAACAAACATAATTCCAAGATACTTTAGCACCTGATAAACGTTACTTGTCCAAAGAAATTTTTTGAGAATTGCATTAATGAGCTTCATAACTTTCTTCAGAAGGATCAACAAGCAATCCCAAAAATCTGAATGCCAAGAAGATTGGACTTGATGAGCTGCAATCTACTAGTAAAAGTGAGGTGCCTATTCTCCCAGACTTTAGCTTTGAAAATAATTCTATCAACCAAGATATCACAGTTAGTTTTATTAAGCTTTGTATAAATCAGAGGAATACCCAAACATCTAATGGGAAGGGTCCTGAATTTCTGGACTAACCCCTGAGAAAAAAATGTGACTCTTAGCCATATTAGGGTTAAGACCCGAGAGAAGACTAAAGATATCAACGGTGGCTTCCTTAACAATCTGGCTAGCATAAAGGGTTCCTTTGAAGAAGACTAACATATCATCAGCAAAACACAAATTAACCAGCTTATTTTTCTTACATCTCCAATGGAACTGAAAGCCAGAAATAGAAGAAGCATAATTCAGGATACTTGTGGAATGTCCATAGCTAACACAAATAGGATACCTGTGAGAACCCCCTTTTGGTATGATTTTTGAAAATGTTCCTATTAGATGTGACAAAACTAGCGTAATTAATGTTTTCAAAAACTTTATTTTACATTCTCGTACTAAGCATATAAATCTTGGACATTATTTTATTTGAGATTATGTGCAAAAATGGGATATTTCACTAGAGTTTGTAGACACTACAAATCAACTTGTGGATATTTTCACAAAACCATTAAATGTTAAAAGTTTTTGTAAAAATAGACTTTCCTTGGACATTTTAGATATTAGTTAATTATTTTTCTACTTACCATGTCAAAATAAAAGTATTTTTACCTTATTATTATTGGTTTATTCTTTTTTATGATAACAAATGTGGAGAAAATAGAATATGCTTAAGAGTTATGTCTTGATCTTGACGGGTAAGCATGTATTTAGAGGGAGTAGATTACATTTATTTATTTGATAAATTATCATTTTTGTATCAAAGATTTGTCATCATAAAAAGGGGGTGTCATCATTATATCTCTATGAGATAGCTTTTAATGACAAAAAATCATTGAAGTTACTAATAAATTTAATCAATTTTACAGAGGCTATTTAAAAAGTATCATAAAGCATATAGATTGAAGACCATGAATATATTTATTTTCAATAGGAGCTCACAAAACATGAAGATTGAAGATAATAAAAATATTTACTTTTACATAATTTTTATTAGGAACTTACTCATTTCATTTGCCTACATTAAAGCTCAATTTATTTAGGTATATATATATATATATTCTTAAATTAGCTCTCCATCCGTAAAAATTCTAAAATCACATTCTCTTTTGCACAACAGATAAAATACATGAGATGGAGATAATGATAAATCACAAACAAAGTAAGTTTCAATTTCAAATAGATAAAGTGATATAGAGTTTACCCAAAATAGTTTTGGTTATATTTTATTATTTTAGGTATGAGTATTCCTTACCTTTTTGGTGAATGATTTATTTATCCTCCTTGTTTAGGATGAAATGTCCTTTCTTGTATCAAAATTTTAAATTTAAACTTTTCCCTCCCAAACTCTAACCTCCTTCTTCTCTATAAATACACCACATTTCTTTTCAAAAAACACAATTCATAGCCACTTGATTTGCTCCTAAAACTCTTCCAAAACTCTCTTAAATATTTTTTAATATTTTAAACTTTATACTTGCAAATTTCTTGAGTGAGCAAAGATAATTTTTTGTGATCTTAGATTGTAGATTCTATTCTTTTGAGAAAGTTAGTTTTGATTACTTAATATTGAAATGCATAGCCTTGTGAAGTTTGGTTGGCACTCATAAATCAATTGGGTTTATAAGACTTGGTCTTCTCCTTAAGAAGATCGTGGGATTACAAATCTCCAAAATGGGGCCTTGGAGTATGGACGTAGAGAAATGATTTCCTGAACCACGTAAGAATATCGGGTGCCTATCTTCTTCTCCTTCTTCTCTTTTTATTTTTTGCTATTTATTTTTTGCACTTTGATTTCCCGTACTTACTTTTTACACTTTAATTTTCCGCACTTAATTCATAATTTAAGTTCCGCACTTTAAGTTTCCGTAATTTATTTTATATACTTGCTCTAATTTTGACATTTACATTGTCGAAAGCATTATTTACTTTAATACTTTTCTCTATTACTTATTTATTTATCTTTTCAAGCGTTAAACTCGTAGAATTTTAAAGTTCATTCTTGAACATTCATTTTTCACTTCAGTGTGAAAAGTTTTTAATTTGAACACGATCGCCCAATTCACTCTCATCTTGGATTGCATATCGATCCTACAACGTCTATGGTGCCAGAATGTCTCTACGAGGCTGCTGTGGAGGAATGGGGTGGGGGTTCCCTCGTGATGTGGGCTTGCACGAATCAGGTTTCCGAAGAGGGATAAGTCTAAATGGTTTTTGAAGGGTGGGTTATGAACGAGTTGATAGGCGTTTGGTGACCAAATTAGATAAGTTGAGTTATTTAGGTAATTTGATCAAAATTTAACGGAGGTACACCCTCCAAGGGGGTGTGAGTTTCAATAGTCCATACCTAAAAAACAAATAGGGATGTGAGTGATATTTTTGAACTTAAGAAGATTATGAGTGTCATTTAATAAAATTTCAACGGATATCATTGTGATTTTTCTTAAAATATTCAAATTATCTTATCAAACTCATATGTAAATATAAATGTTAATTAGGAAAATTAATATTCAATATAAACGCAAGAAATATTTAATAACAGCTTGTATAACACAATTTGAAAAAAATGGCCGAAATCTCGATAATGTTTTTTGTAACATATCTTAATGGATATATCTGAAAAATTCAAATGAAAAAATTCAAACTGACATCTTCTAAGCGATATAATAAGAATGTCAAATTTCATTACAGATTCTAAGAAGAATGAGTGATATGACTCGAACACACAAGCTCTAAAGTATAAGTGTGAATGTTTAACCAACCCCGCTAACTCATATTATAATGAATGAGATAATAATTAACTAACAAACAAATCATAACCAACTACATTTAAAAAATGAAAAAATAAACAAGAAAGCTAGAATTTATGTAATCCTATAAGTTTATAACTAATTAAACACCCGGATTAGGGGTAAAATGGTTACCTAGTAAAACATGGAAAATAAATAAATTTGAGAATAATGATTTATCACTATAAATTTTTACAAAAGTACAAGTTGTAACAGTATTTTGGGAAAAATAATTTGTATAGACGGCTTTGTACATAAAATGAAATTAGAGGGGGTGTTGGTATATGTTTTTTGAACAATCCGTATGAGTTTTGAAACATGAAGGTTATCCGTGTAATTAAGGCAAAATACATTAAATGAGATATTGACACAATTATTTGAGAAAAAAAGCTCGAAAAATATGATAAGAAGATGTTAATCAATGAAGACAAGTTCACCTTTTCAGATCTAATCTAACAGCACAGGCTTCCAGTCTAGTCTAATTAAAATGTATTCATGTAATTAAGATAAACTACATTGAATGCTGGGAAATTTACCAAAAAGAAAAAACTTGAAATGTATGCTGTGAAGATGTTAATCATTGAAAATAAGTTCAGTTGAAGACAAGTTCAGTTGTCCAGATCTAATCTAACGACACAGGCTTCTAGTCTAAGAACTAACTTAGAAATATTTACACTAGTTTCATTGTTCATCTTGGAATCGCCAATCAAGTGGAAAAAGAAAAATGTCATCAAATAAATGGATACCATACCATCCCATCCCATCCCACATCAATATACAATTGTGCAGAAATAAATCATTTACCTGCTCAACTCAAAGAAGATTAATGGGTATTATCCGTAACAAAAAAAATGTTAAACTAAACAAATAAAAGATTACAAAAACAAAATCTAGGACTAAAACTTTCATTCAGAAGGAAAAGAGAGAGTGATGAAGTTGTTATTGTCCTGGCAAAGAGCAAATGCTCTTTCCAAATTAGCAACAATGTCAATAATGGTAGGCCTCTCTTTCCCTTCCAACTTCACACAATGCATTGCAGTGTAAGCCATCAGCTCAACAGCATCCACTTCATTCATCTCTGGTTGTCCAATTCTCTTATCTAATATGCTTCTTAACTCTCCTTCTGATATTCTTGGCCCTGCAAATTCCACCACCCCTACTGGACCACCCCCATCTTCATCTTTGAACACAGCTTTCTTCCCTGTCAAAAGCTCCAACAACACCACCCCCAATCCATACACATCACTTTTTGCTGTCAAAACATTCGAAACATAATACTCAGGATCTATGTACCCGACTGTCCCAACCGCCTTAGTTGACATTGCCTCGTGTTCAGATTCAGGGTTCATTAGTGATAAACCGAAATCGGATACTCTTGCTGTCCAATTCGCATCTAATAATATATTTGAGGATTTGATGTCTCTGTGGATTATGGGTGGGACTGCGTAATTGTGGAGATACTCTATTCCTCTGGCTGCGTCTAATGCAATTTTGATTCTCATTCTCCATGAATTCAAAATGCTGCTACTTTTCTCTGTGTTGTTCTTGTTGTGTAAATGATCATGGAGTGCACCATTGCTCATGTACTCATAAACTAATAGTCTCTCTTCGTTTTCTTCACAGTATCCCACTAGATCCACCAAGTGTTTGTGGTGAAGCCGTGATAGAAGCACTAGTTCTGAATCAAACGCACTTTCTTTCTCGAGAAATTTCTTTGCTGCTTTCGAATTGGTCATGTCTGCCCTTTTGATGGCTACTTCTCGGCCGTCTTCGAGCTTCCCCTTGTAGACTACGCCAAAGCTCCCGGCACCGATCTTGTTTTCCTTAGAGAAATTATTTGTTGCAAGAGCAAGCTCTGATAGGGAAAACATCTCAGTTCTGTCTCCATGCTTTGATGATGACTCACTTCTATCTCGTCTCAATATAACTGAGCTTTGATATGATGAACCGCTTCTGTCTCTCCTCAATGTTCTGGAGCTTTGGCGCTTGCTTGAAAATGAAATTAGCTCAGAGACAATAGAATCAACGTGGGGCACAGGAGCAGGGTCCATGTTGGCATCAATAGTTGTTGGTTGGACAGAGTTGTTACCTCTGTTGTACAATAAACCAAAGAGCAAACCACTCCATAAGCAGTACATAAGAGTACAAATGCTTACAAAAGCCCCAACTGATCCGACAATCAGATAAGCCAAGTTAAGCTTGTTTCTGGCTTTCGACGGTGCAGAAAAATGCTTATTTAGACCGTCTGATGACGGGGGAGCCAATGGAGGCAATGGCACTGCAAGCGGGAGTTCAGCCTGGCATGGACTACATATATTACCAAACCCATCACAGAAAATACCTGAATTTGGATAAACACCACAGATGCTACATGAAGATTGAACACAAGGGCCAGGAATTATCATACCCAATGGAAGATTTTTCAGTGAATTATTATGCTCATTAAACCACCCTGATCCCCAACAGAAAATAGTTAAATTACTTGTTATTAGCCCACAGACGAAATCTAAACCAGCAACAATAAACTCAAAAGGAATATTAATTATTAGGTCATCATCTGATTTGAATCTGTTTGTTTCTCCCCAACATACAACCAGTCCATTTCTTTGCCTAATAGCACAAGTGAAATTTGCTCCCAATGCCAAACCTGAAAAATGATGAGCTGAACTAAAAGGAACATCCAATTGGCCAGAACCATTTCTTCCCTTACATATCAAAACCCCAGCTGTCGTCAATCCGCAAGCGTGAGATTCTCCGGCGACTAAGCTTGACATTGACAAATTCCCAAATTGGGATTGAATCTCTGCTCCAACTACATTGTAACCCCAACATAATACAGTGCCATTATTCTTCAAAATCCCACACGAAAACCCACTACCAGATGTAATTGTTTGGAATTTCAACGTCTCTCCAGGTGACGGAAATGGAGGCGGTAACAGTGACCCATTTCTGTTTTCTCCCCTCCAGCATTTGGTTATGCCGGAGTTGACCGTTGTCGCACAAACTTGAGCATCGCCAACTGTCAGATCAGTCAATGGGTCAGTGGCACTGTGATATATACGTTTAGGTTCGAAATTCTTGTTTGTGTCCCAACAAAGGAGGCTGAGACCACCGGACCTAAGGCCGCAGAAGAAACTCTGGCCGCCGGAGATGGCTTCAAATGATACATTGGGTTGTATTAGAATTATTTCATTGTTCTGATAGCATAAGATTTTCTGAGTGGGTTTTCCGGCGATAATGCCACATATGGTGGAGGTTCCGTAGGTCACGGAAGCAGTTGAGGCGGATCCGAGGCCGTTGACTACCGTATGAAGCAGCAGAGATGTGAAGATGGTGAGAAAAGATATGGGTTTAAATGTCATTTGGGATATTGGGTTTTGTGTTAATGGAAGATTGTGGTTTTTTCTTCTTCATTGAGAGAGTAAGAAGGGAATGAGAAATTCCGTTTATTAGAGAAGAGGTTGATGATGCAGAAAGTGGTACTGACAAAGAAAGCAAGTTTATTAAAGAAAGAAAATATGCAGAGTGGAAAGGAAACTCTTGCCCCCTTTTGAAATTGGTAACGTGCTGATTATGATGAAAAGAGGATCTTTTTCTGTTATCATTTTAAGAAACAGTAAAAATTTAATGACTAAATTACATTGACCATTTCTTTTATTTTATCTTAATAAATAATAACACTATCATATTTTCTCATTTTAATAACGATTAACAATCATAAACTACCGTTTACTTTTTAGTCAAAATCAATTTAATTCCTCAAATTTTAACTTATTTCTCTAATGACACTTAAACTTTATCTGTTTCATCAAATAAACATCTTGATCGTGAATCTCAATTAAGTATGTTACTGTCATATGTCATTTTTCTTCCAAAACAACATTTGTCTTCTTCACGATCTTCTCCTCTCAAAAGCCATGATAATATCTCAGCTTCATTAATTTGTCAAAAATAAGTTCAACAAGTTAAGATTCAGCAAATCATGGCTTCATCTCCTCCAATTCGTTTTTATCTCCTTAAGGTTCAGTTTCCATTAATTTTTAAGTTGTGTTTTTTTTCATGAATTAGGGCTTTGAGCTTATTTTAGATACTTCATGAATAAATGCAAACATCTTTGTAAATTGACCACTTTGCTCTAGGTTGGCAGCCTTCAGTCGGTCACAGATCTCCATTGTTTTCATGAATTCGATTTCAAGTCATTTTCCCCACTGCCCACTGATGTTTGTTTTTATTCATGAGGAATGAAAGAAAAAGATGAAAATCTAATTTATGAAAACTGAAGGTTAATGAGATAAAACCAAATTGGAAAAAATGAAACCATGGGATGCTAAATCTTAGCTTGTTAAACATATTTATGGCAAATCAATTAAGATGGAGAATAAATCATAGCTGTTTTGGGAGGAAAAAATTATGAATGTAGCTTCAATTATAAGTTGAAAATACTGGAAAAAAATGACATGTGTCGTGTAAGTGATACACTTAATTGATATTCCATAGTCAGTGGAGTTCTTTGATGGACGGAGAAATTTTAGGTACCTATTAGGGAAGCGGTAAAATTTAATGGAAGTATAGTAATTTTGGATCAAAATACATTAGTATTTTATGATACTAACTAGCTAATAATTACACGTAACTCTCTCAATCTTAGTGACTCAATGTGGGATTGCTTGAAAAGAAAAAGAAAAAATGTTTTAAACATATTTTTAAATATTTGATATAAACATGTTAACCTTATAAATAAATAAAATTGTGAATATGAAAAATAATGAGGTTGAATTTGTTTCCAAAATAGGTAGGTGAGGACATTTTAAGAAGAAAACTGTAATAGGGAATCATATATTGGATAAGGTAAAAGTATATGAATATTTGTGTAATTAACTCATATTTAGCTGTTATATTTTACTATGATTTTAGTATGATGTCCCAAGATTCTGGGATTGCTTGATATTCTGTATAAATAACAGCAATCAAATTTCAAAGTGATATCAGATGAAAGAGTAAAAACTGAAACCAAAATTGACTTTTCTAAATTTGGAAATATACCAAAAATTGAGTCAAATTCAAAAATATATGTTCAATCACGGAAATTGTCCATTTCTGATCAACTTTCCTTATCAGTTTGTCAACAATCTTATGATCAGACAGGCTGTGTGACACTCATTACGTTATATGTTTAATCACTAGTTGTGATTAACTAGTAGACTAATGTAAAAATAATTTAGTTCTCATAAGCAACGCATCGAATAGACTTCACCTAAGTTAAAAAGAACATTTAAAATTCAAAACATCTAAGTGGTCTTGTTGGTGTAGGATCACGTGTCTCCACCACTTTAAAAGAATACTAATCTTGTTCGACTTACTTATACGATCCTGATAAAATATATTTTTAGTAATAGTCAAACTCATAGAATTTGAACGATTCAACTCAATGAAATGCATTAACTAAATATGTCACACTTAATGATTAATGATAAATAATTTAATTTATCTTGATTATCTAATTAATTTTGATCAAATTGAAAAAAAAAATTCATCTGACAGTTTAGATCTAAGTGATACTGTTCATTCACAAGAAGTTTGTAATAAACTTCAAGATTGGATGACGAGGCCCACATTCTCCAAAATGAATATTATTAAAATAATTGAACAAGGCAGCTGTATTACGGAGTACATTACAGTGACAAAGTAGTTGGTGGGGTGTAACAGTTCTTTTAATTTTTGCTAATAAGAGGATAAGAATTACAGAAATATTAGGCAAAAGCGACGGAAGAGGCACCCAAAATCATTTGATAATGACCTAAATTTTACATTTAAACAAAACGAGTTCACTGGAGTTTAAGTCATGTGAATCTAGTAAGCGTTTTACCTTGTTCCTCTTAATGATTATTCCAGCATCAGTTATGAAATTTCAAGGAATCTAACATTCGGTAAGTAATTATCAATTGACAATAATGACGTAAAAATATACAACTGGATCTTCCAAATATTATGGAAATACAATCTTTCACATTTTCCATTCGTTTTCCTACTAATTTTTAAAATCTAAACATGGCCTAAAAGTATGAATTTGTCAAAAGACATGTAATTACTTTCCTTTGGCTTATTGTCGTTCTTAATCTTCTTAGCTTTCAGTGATGTTTTGGCTTTCTTTGCATTCTTGTTCTTACCTTTCCCTTACTATTGATATGCTTCCTCTTATTACTTTTAACAACAATGGAAGAAGGTTTTTGTTCTGCAATATTTACCTCACCATCTTTAATCATACTCTTATTGAGTAACTCAAAAGTTTACAGTTCATTCAACAATTGAGTCATGTTGAATTGCAACTTGTTCATAACATAGTTGGGGGTGAACGTAAAAAAACAGGTATGAGCGATTCAAGTATAGTGCTAACTTGTGTTCATTCATCAATGGTCTCCCCATATACTTCTGCCTCATGTATTATATTGATCATGTTCAAAACATGTTTACGCACAGAAGTACCTTTCTTCATCTTGGTCGTCATGTAGCTCCTAGTAGTCTCATGATGACTTTGATCAAACATCGCCTATATAGATTCCCTAATCTCATAGGCAGTCTCAATGCTCTCATACTTAGTTCTCAGAAAATCATTCATGCTCACAAGCATGTAGCACTTCACTTTATTGTAGGATTGAATCCAAGTATCAAACTTGTCCTTAACATTCTTAGGCGCATTGGTAGCGGGTTCTTTAAGATATTCCTCAGTAAGAATAAATTTGTGATGCTCACAAATTAGCATCAAGTTTAAATTTGATTTTCGTCTTATAAAATTATCACCATTCAATTTTTCAAGTGCAAGTAAAGCAGTAATAGGGTTACCCATGGTAGACATATTAATAACTGAAAAATAAATAATACATAATTCAATATAATTGTAATAAATATCTAGAATTTGAAAAGTAAATGTGATGCATGAATGCAACATATTAAACACATAAATTATCATTTACTAATCCATAATAAGATAACCTGATAATTAATGTGCCGCCTTAGAATCAATGATATTAATCTTAGCCTGTATATGAGACATTCTTATCCTTATTAATTAAAACTTCAATTATCTTATATTTTCTCTTATAATAATAAGATATCGCTTATTTGATCAAGTCATAATTATCCACATGAAAACTTAATTGTGATTTTGTGAGTGTAACCAATTATTTCAGATTCCATGACTTGATTTAGAATATGCCGCTTCAGGATCAATCAAAACTAAACTACATCACTTAGTCCTATCCTTAGAAGTCCAACCTTGGTATTGATACAGTTTGAAACCTTCCTTAAGGGGATGAAAACAAAAGTCATCTCAAGGCCCTCACTATACCTCATGGTGTTGTACTAATATTGGAGACCATAGGTTACATTGACATGTTAACATTCTCTCACTCACTATTTTAGGATAATGTGTTTCTATTTTAACTAATTACTTAATTCTAAATTAACTACTAGTTAAAATAATAACTCCATAAATGTCAAATTAACAGTTAAACTAATCTAAGTAGTCTAAGTTCATTTAACCTTTTAAAGAGCTTAAGTCATAATTATGTGAACTTAGATTAACTAATTAATTACATTCATCAAACTTTGATAAAACTCTTTTAATAAAGTTGGTTATCCTAAATGTTATTATAGCCTTTAGAGTGGTGTGGCTACCAAGTTTTAACCAATTAAAACCTAGCAGTTTACATGCATTTGATTTCTCAAAACAATTCCTATAAACATGTTAAGACAATCCTAATAAATCATGTTTCTACTGATGAGATGCGTGATTAAATAAAATTGTTTGGGTTTCATGTATGACATGTGATCGATAAATACATAGTCATGTTATCAATCATATCAATATATATTTATTTAATAATTAAATAAAATAATAATGGACCGAGTGACTATTGGATATTTTTAAATTACAACCATTGAAAGAAAAAAATAAAATTAGAAAGAGGACTTTAAGGGACATATTTCCAAAACATCTCATTCTCCACTTAATGTCAATTTTCATAATCTTCAAACTTCGAACAAAACTATTTTAATTAAGAAAAACTATTTTTCTTAATTAAAAATTATATCTATAATTATCTTTTAAAATTATTGAATTTGACTTGGTCAATAAATAATTTATTGACTTGGTCAAACTTAGGTGAACCCCAATTAATTAATTAATCTTTAATTTTCATAAATTAAAAGTTAAAAATTAATTTTAATATTTAAAAGATAATGGATAGAGTTAGAGTTATCATAAAATTCTGCAGTGATAGGGTAAGTTGGCATCAGAGTTTCTGTGAAACTTCTCTAGATGTGACAACAACTGCCACCAATGATAAGACTCTCCCACCACAACCCAAAACCGTCCACCATCGTTGCCTACTACCAGCCACTGCCGTAAGACACGGCGGCGCCAATTTTCTGGTGGGCTTGCCGCCGGAACTGATTTTTTCGGTGGCGTTACCGCCACTGGAATAGCAGCAACGCCAATGCCAGAAATCCTATTTTCGAAGCCGGCGCAGAATTCCCAAGGAATTCTTATTTATTTTCTTTTTCCTCCACGTTCGTCCTGTGCGTTCTTCGTCTTCTCTCGATCAGAATAATTATAATTAAATATTCAAAATAAAATTATAAAAAACTCCTACGCCCCCAAACGGCTTACACAAGAACTAAAGAAAAATTAAAGAATAAAAGTCTAACCCAGTAATCACCATATAATTAACGATCCACCATTTAATCATACATTCAAAAAACAAAATCATCAATTTATTCATACATATCAAATATATTATGAATAATGTAAGAAAACCCATAGAGTATTTAATATATAAATATATAAAAACCGTTATGATACCAATTGTTGGAAATGCGGCGCTTGCGTGGCGGAAGCGTAGTGGCTTTTAAGAAATTATCAAAAATGAATCGTATGTTTTCGATAAAATGAAAATAAGCACGACACAACGGTTGCTAAAATAAAATTTTTCAATCAATGATCAATTATATATTTACATATTAAATCTAATACATACATGGATATGAATCATATATCTCTAAGATAAACATGAGATCTAAAGATTTATTGAAAATGATTAATTTAGTGAGACAATCTTCTAAGAGAATATGATGATTATTCTTTTAGAGCTTTTTTATTAACTTTTTAATCACAGAAAAAATTCACCCTGATAGCAATTGTGTTCTTCACTTTATATCAACACTAAGGCCAACAGAATAATATCTATATATTTTTTAGATAATGACATATCATATTTTTAGGGGTAAACTAAAAATAATATATAATTCTAAAATATATAATTCCAAAATTAATAGATAAGATAGTTGCAGGGATCCACTATAATTTGTGCAAATTGTATTACCACATGGCACTGTAGTTGCCGTGAACCATCACAGTGCCTCACGGCACTACTGTACTACCGTGTGGCACTACAGTATTGTACGTCCACTACTATAGTACCACGTGACACTACAATAGTTCATGTCAATCTCTGATTTACAATCAATGATTGACACATGTCAATTACTGTAAATTAAATATGTATTTTAATAAGATAAATATCTAGATATTAGTTTATTCAAACTTAACTATATGATTATCTCTTTCAACTATCTTATCAATTAGTTCACAAATAACACATTTAGTTGATTCAAATTTTGAATTATTATTTAAAAATAATTTAATTAATTAATTATTAATAATTTAATCACACATAATTATCTCATAGTTATGTACTTGCCCTATAGTAAAAATTTATTTTACAAGTCAGTCATTTTCTCATATCCTGAAATATTCACACCCTAGACTGCGTAGTACAGAAGTGACTTGGAGACTATGATCCTATAATCCTAAGCTCCAATAAATCATATAATTAATTAAACATTTTAATTAAATAATGGTATTCATGAATTCTATTATTACTCCACTATAAATATGAAATTGCACTCTTAGAGATTATATAATATATTTAGACAGTATTCTCATGTAGTCCTTTGATATAATCATTTCATGTAGTTCTGTCCTCTAACTATTGGTTTGTAAATTAAAGTTGATCAAAATTATCATTTTTACCTCTTAATCCTTAAGTACCATTAATTTACTAGTAAATGACTAATTTATTTTACAAACAAACCTTAACGAGTGAATCAAAAGATTCAATAGACATGTATTGGAGTTCATGACAATTCATGATTTAGACTGATCTATACATCATCATCAAATTGATGTGTATTAAATTTTTATGATAAATTATAAGTTAATAAATATATTAATCCACATCGGTCTTATCCTATATAATCTAATTATATAAAGTACTTTCACTAATATGTCTATCCACATCAGTGATCCGGATCAATATCACATGCATTCAAAATGCTTAGTGAATCTTACTAGCAATCATTTATTAAAGAATACTTTAATATGATGCAGACTATTTTATTCATTATCTATGATTCTAATCCTCTCATATTTATATAAGATCATAGTCTCATTAATAAATATGAAATTTTCTGATATTTATATATAAATTATTCAACAATAGTTCAAAAGAACAATTATAAGAAAAATATAATTTCATTAATTTCATATTAAAAATGTCTAAACGCATGGTTTGAGGACACCATGCCCAACAATAACAATATGGGGACTATAATTATGACATCCTTAAATATTGATTTATTTCTGTATTAATACAATATCAACTCAACACTTAACAATCTGTGCAGATTCAAAATTCTAATAGAGACAGAACAATATGAAGGCTATAATTTTGAAATAGCAAAATAATTTTTCATTCCTACATTAACAATATGAAGGCTATAATTCTAAGTAGATTCAAATTCCGATAAAGATTCACAGTATCTATGTACATGATTTATAGTGTGAGAGTTCCAAATATTGACATATTCACATCATGTACAACTACAACTCTCTAATAACAAAATAGACATCTTAAAATCTTGAGTTGTCAGTGTCACGCCCATGATAAAAAATATCAACCGTCATTTTCCCTTGAACCTCAATCATCTTACTTTGAGTACATTCATATAAGTCCTCACCCATGCACAACAACTCCATAAATTTTTACTCAAACATGTCACAATCGCACTTGTATGTACAAAATTTAATGAGAGTTAAATAACCAAATATACTAAATGATGATAGTTTATCACATATATAATGAGGCTTACCATATTTCTTGTTGTAAACTAAACCAGACCTCCTCCCCCCACCAACTCCTAAAAAAATCAATTTTCTCACAACAAATCAAAGAAACAACTTTAAAATGAGAGCATTAAAACAAAGTATCAAATCCATTAAATGGATAACCATGGTGAGGGAGTGTTGGAAAATAGAGCACTGAATAGCCCACAATTCATTAAAGCAACATTCTTCTCAAACAAACACTAACAAAACTTTTGGTAAAGCAAGAAAATAATCATATTTCAAGTTTATCACATGCATATAACCTCAAATTCATCTTCAACAATCTAAAATACATTTGCATCAACCCATAAACATGTTGTCCAAGTGCTCTATTTACCAAAAGTTAATATTTTTATGATTAAGTTTTTTCCTTGAATCAAGAAGGCAACCTCCATTAATGGAGTCTCCAAGTTTCCTCCTCCACCAAAACCCATTTGAAACTTACCTCAAACTCTCATTTTTTGTTATTAATTCAAAATGGCAAATAAAAAATTGAACAAAGATTATCGCAAAAAATTAGTGTAACTCAAATATGGCAATATAAAGTAATAGGTTCGATTCTGCCAGCACTCTTCTCAATTTGATTTTAGAAGAACCTCAAACTCACATGAAAAAGGAATTTCTTACTAAAACTTCATAATCATACTAAATTAGGAAGTTTGAGACTCAACTTACACAAGTAGTGAGGGTGAACGAAAATGACCGACGATGGCGGGAGAGTGATCGACGATGGAGAGGAGATGACGAAGAAAGAGAGATTGCTAGGTTGAAGGAGAGTGGATGGAGGAAGTCATTCTTTTAGGAGTGGAGACTACGAAAGTCAGATTGGGGAAATAGAAAAGGGATAAATAAGTCTTTTTATCTTTAAAAATAGCCAACTATCGTTGAAAATGGATTTGGGGTCTCAATATCATTTCTTTGGTTTTGAGAGGTCTTGGGCTGGAAATTTCTCCTTGATTTTCTTTTATTCTTTGCGTTCTAGTCTTTCCCTTTCCCTTTTATCTTCGATTTGGAACAGAGGAGACATGTAGAGATAAAGCTTTCATCAATGGTAGCTGAATATAAGTGATTCTCAATACCCACCCCCACTCACACATAACAGGAAGCGTAGATGTTATCTATATGCATCTTGGTCAAGTGTGATTTTAAGACAATCGGTGATATGCAATTTGGTTTCTCATAGATATATGGGTTGTCCTAATGCTTCCCTCTTGTATTTTTCTCAAATTAGGTGCCAATCAAGCTCAATGTGCATAGTACATTCATGGAACATAAATTTGAAGTAATATGTAAAGCGGCTTGATTGTCATAATAAAGAGGAGTAGCTTGAGAATGTGAGATCCCCAAATTGGTAAGCAAATATTTGAACCAAGCTATATCGCTACAAGTAAGATCCATAGCTCTGTATTTTGCTTCATAGGAAGATCATGACATAATGGATTGTTTCTTTGATTTCCAAGAGATTAAAGAATCACCCAGGAGCATGCATGAAAGCTTGAAAATGATCGCCTTGTATCAGGACAAGAAGCCCAATCTGAGTCACAGTACACATGAAGTTGAATAGAGGAAGTTGGTGTATTAAAAAGACCTTAGCCAATTCTGCCTTTCAGATATCGCAAAACCTTTTAACTCCATTTAAATGCTGATTTGTGGGTGCTGCCATATACTGACTGAGAACTTATATTGAGTAGCTTATATCAGGTTTGGTAATAGTTAGGTAAATTAACTTACCATTTAGCTTTCTGTAGATAGCAGGATCTGGTAGAGGAACCTAATTAGTAGCACAAAATATGGGATTTTAGTCCACATGATTAGGAATTGGCTCTGCATCAACGAGATTAGTTAAAAGATCCAAAATGTACTTTCTTTGACACAATTGGATGACCCTTTTTATCTTGCCACTTCAATTGCTAGAAATATCTAAGAATCACTAAGTCCTTGATCTTGAATTGTAAATGTAGAAAGATTTTTAGGGATTGAATGTTAGACAAACTTGTACTTGCAACTATTAGGTCATCGACATAAACAAGAACGATAGTGAACCTATTAGAAGTTATGCTAGTAAGAAGACTATAGTTAGATTCAGATTGTTTATATCCAAAGTTGACCAAAGATTGAGAGAACTTTGCATACCACTATCTAGATGATTGTTTAAGACCATATAGACTTTTTCGTACCTTGTGAACATGATTCTTAAGAGCCTTGTCAAAACCAAGAAGCAATTTCATGTATTCATCCTCATGTAAATCCCCATGTAAGAAGGAATTCTACACATTAAATTGGTGCAAATGCCAACCTTTAATTGGTGCAAGAGCTAATAAGCATCGAAATGTTGTTACTTTTGCAGTAAGTAAAAATGTTTCTTGATAGTCTAGAAAGTAAAAATGTTTCTTGATAGTCTAGAAAGTAAAAATGTTTCTTGTTACTTTTACTCTTGTTGTGTGTATCCTTTAGTCACTAATATGGCGTTGTATCTTTCTAGGAAACCACCATAATTATATTTCAACTTATATATCCATTTGACCCACTACCTTCTCCCATGCGGTAATGTAGGAAATTCCAAATATTGTTATCCTCTAAAGCGTTAAGTTTATTGTTCATAGCCTCAATCCATTTGGTATTCTATGCAACTTCTTTAAAATTGGTAGGTTCTTTAAGTGTAGTAATAGAAACATAGAAAGCTTGCAAAAACTCAAAAAGTTTGTTGTATGAGACATAATTGGAGAGATGATAAAGAGGATGGTTAGCTTTGGAGGAAGGATCCTGAGAAGTGAGAGAAGTACAACTTGCAAAATCATCAGCTATTGTGGTGCAAACATAATCTGTCAAATGAGATGAAAGTTTTTTAATTCTTGTAGAGTGCCTAGGCATTGGAAAGGTGGGGGTAGGTATAGGGGAATTATGATCTAAAACTGTGGATTGGTGGTCAAATGAGAGATTAAAATCTAGTTCTTTATGATGATCTATTGAATGGTCTGTTTCTGAGTCAGAGTCTAGATAAATAGGAAAAGTATGAGGGGCAGATTGTGATTGAACTTGATATATTATGATGGGATTAAATCTGCAAGGAAATTCAGTTTCAAAAAATTTAACATCCCTATAAATGAAAGTATCATGACTATCTATGTCTAAGAGCTTATAACCTTTTACACCAGATGGTTAACCTATAAAGACACACTCCGATAGCCCTAGAATCAAACTTAATACGACCCTGCACTAAGGTTAAAGCATAACACATGCATATAAAAGCTCTTAAAGACATATAATCATATTTTTTGTATAATAGCAATTCATAGGGAGATTTATTATTGAAAATAAGGGTAGGAGTTCTATTGATCAAGAAAACAGCTTTTTGAACAAATTCTTTCCAATATATGAGAGATAAACCTGATTGGAAACGTAAAGCCCGGGCAACATTTAGAATATGTTGATGTTTTCTCTCTACTTTTCTTTTTTACTTTTCTTCTAGGGGAGTTAAGGATATAAAGACCCCCTTCTTTTTTAAGTAAATTTGGCTTTTTATAGAGTAAAGAGTCAATTTCACCCTTTCTATTTATAGACCCACGGACTCCACAAAAGCATTGCTTACTTCTCTTTCTCTTTTGTTTTGTTTTCCCTCAAATTTTATGTCTTCTCTCTTCGTGTTTTTCATTTCCAGTCACAATGATGGTCTCTTTTTTCTCTCCATTTTATCATCCATTCACTCAATCTCTCAGTTTTTTCCTCCATTGATGCAAACTCTGACTCATATCCTCCACTAACACAACCCCTAAAATTATTGGGTTTATCATCAACAAGGGCAAGGTGGTTGTAAAATAAAAAAGGTGATACACTCCAAATAATATATTTGGCATAGTGGTGGTTGGATGGTCAAAGGAGTATATTACTAAAGCTTATGACTTTGTTGAGAATTATTTTGGTTAGATGTTAACTTAGTTTTTGTGCATTTGAGTTAGAAATTTCTAGTATGTTTATATAAAAATCAAACTGATTTATATGGATTGATATAATGAGTTTGGTTACATAATATTATACTGTAGTCTAGTATATTGCAGCCTAGATTGCTAGACTATAATCTAGTATATGGATAGATCACAATCTACTCATAATGTTTAAAATATTACACTACTGTGTTCCTTCTATTGGCTTATGCTAATTCTATTTATCCAGTTGGTAGTCGACAAGATTAGCGAGTATCAAATGATGTTAAATGTGTTACACTGTTGCCACCAAATAGTAGGCGACTATCTGGAAGATATATGAAGAAAAGAAAACCTTCGATTGGAGAAGCACGTAAACGAAAGATGTAAGGTAGATGTGGTGGGCTAGGCCATGATAGGCGAACTTGTAAAGAGCTGATTCGTTTCTCACCAAGACAGTCTGTGACTTGATGGTGATGATTTTTTGTTTAATAGATAAAAGCATTTTTATGTGAATGTTTCATGGTAGGATTTCATAGGTATTGATATGCTTTGTTAATAGTTGTAAAAATGTGAAGGAAAGATGAAGTTGTTAATGAATCAAAGTAATTTTTGTGTAAACATGCTTTGTAAAAATGTTAATAATGATAATGATAATTATGTGACTCAATTATTTGTATTATGTGACTCAATTTTTTACATGCCAGATTACTAGACTACATCTAGCCAGATTATTATGCTAGACCATAGTTTAGCGGTGTTTTATTAAAATTAATACTTCCTTGGCCATGGTCTAGTAGCGCAAACAAAAACAAGGTAATATGAAATCTATAATTATGACATCTCAAACAACTTGTATTAACAATATAAGATCATCTCAAAATAGAAATGATTTTTTCACGTGCCAGGTCGCTAGACCACGGTCTAGCCAGAATATTATGCTAGACCACGGTCTAGCAGTGTTGTGTTAAAACTAACACTTGTTAGACCATGTTCTAGCAAAGCAAACAAAAATAGGGAAATATGGGGTCTGTAATTATGACATCCCAAACAACCTCCATTAACAATATAATACCATCTCAAAATAGAAATAATTTTTCACGTGTCAGGTCGCTAGAGCACGGTCTAGCTAGAATATTATGCTAGACCATGGTCTACTAGTATTGTGTTAAAATTAACATTTGTTAGATCATGGTTTAGCAGAGCAAATAGAAACAAGATAATATGAGATTTATAATTATGACATCTTAAACAGTTGATCCATTACTGTATTAACAATATAATATAATCTCAAATAGAATAATATCTAAGTAGATTCAAATTTCTAACAGAGACAGAACAATATCTAAGCATATTCAAATTCCAACAAAGAGTCACAATATATGTATTCCATGATTTACAGTATGAAAGTTTTAATATATCAACATTGATTCACATCCTATATAACTAAAACTCTCTAATAACATGATAAATATCATAAAATCTACAGTCTTCAATGTCATGCCCATGATAAAAAATATTATCTGTCATCTTCACTCGCAGCTCACTCATTCTACTTTGAGTACATCCATATAAATCCTGACCCACACATAATAACTTGACAAACTTCAACGCAAACATGTCACAATTGCACCTATATATACACAATAAAATGAATGTCAAATAACCAAATATATACTAAGTGATGGTAGCTTATCACATAAACAATGAGGTATACCCAATTTCTTATTGGGGAACTTTGATGTGTGTAATCGGCCAAGGTGCATTAATGGGTGTTATTTTGGTTCTTGCTTTATAAAACTCACAATGGTGCAAAATGATGTGAATTATTGAAGCCACAGAATTTAGTCCACTATAATATGTTTCAGAATCCCAGGAATCATAAACGTTGATAGTTTAGGAATCAAAATTCAATGAAAGGGCGACCCAATGATTTTGTTTATAGTTATATACCGACAAAATGTTGTTGACATTGACCCATGTTTTGCCATATGTAGGCTCCAAACCAAGGACGTAGTCGACGAGTACATCCCTTTCACCTTACAATTAGATTCTAAACATAAATATCCTCATTTCAATAGACAAAAAGCAATGGAAAATCTCCATCAAATGCATATCGTAGATGTAAACTCAAAAAAAAAAAAATCCAACATGAACTCAGAAAAAATTCTAGTAAAAAGGCATGAAACATCCAGCATAAACTCATAACAATTCCAACTTGAATTCCACTAAGATTCCAGCAGAAACTGATAGCGATTCCCTAGAAACTAGAAAGATTCACAAGATGAACATTAAGAGACATGAGAAATACATTTATAAACACAATATCAGAAGGTGAGAACAAGGGGAAAGAAAGAGGAGCAAATTGATTTCAAGAGAGTGTAAGACAGAGAGATAAGCACTAGGTGATAGAATTTTTGAGCCCTAGACATAATGATACTAAATCGAAGCATACCGATTAAGATAAATACTATACTATATGAGAAGCCAGTGAGCATAGCAATTTTAGAAAAGATGAAATCAAAATCTACGAACCCTAAAAGATAAAATCAAAATTTATGAACAATCACGCAACTTTGGTGGAGACAAGGGTCTAGAACGGCAATCGCGCGACTTCGCTGGAGGACAAAGGTTTCGTAGAGACTGTCTCGCTGAGATGAAGGGTTTTGAAGAGACCAATGACAAAGAGACGAAGGGAATCATAGATACAAGTGACAAAGAGAATGTTTCATAGAGTGCGTTTCGCAAAAGAAGAGTTTCGCAGAGAGTGACTATCGAGAGTTGGGGGAGAAAGTTGAAAGTTGGGACTCATATGGAATTGTTAAACTATAAAGAGTAAATAATTCTTTTACTCTATAAAAATAGCCACAAATCTTTCTCAAGATCTTAATATCGTTGACCCAATTCCTACGGTCTTAGTATCATTAAAATCTTTCTTAAGGGTTTTTCCCTTTCTTCTATGCAATGCGTTTAACTCTTTCCCTTTCCACTCTCTCTTCGATTTGGAACAGAGAAGACATGCAGAAATCGAGCTTTCATCTATGGCAGCTGAATATCAGTGATTCTCAATATTCTTTTTGGCTTAGTGTTAGAAAAAAAAGATTTATTCTAAACAAGAAAAACACACCCCGAAAATCAGCTTTCCCTAGATCCTCTTCTGTAGTCGCTTAAAACTCAAGCCTTTTAAAACTCAAGCATTGTAAGATCAAGATCCTGCATGAACTTAACCTGCTTTACCATGGCAAAATTGTAGATAAATAACACCATCTATCAAAAGTGATACGTGAAAAAAACACGTCAAACACAAGCACTAAGCAACATGTCAACTTTGGACAAAAATGTCTAAGAGAAAATTTCCTTGATTGTAAAAAGGTCTAGAAATTTTCAAATAATATATTAACATTTTTATAATGGTGATTATTATTATTGTTTTATAATTTAAGAAAAATTAACTAATCATCAATCAACACTTGTAGATTACGATGCCATTTTGGGTATTGTACGGATAAAAATAATAATTGGATAATATTGTCCAGAAAATGTCTCTCCCATGATTCTAATCAGCTATTAATCATAATTCATCTATTAATAATTAATTTACGTATTATATAACGGTAAATTAAAATTGTAGTTAAATATAATAAATGATTGGATTAAAAGGTCAAAAAAGTTTTAGGTTAAGAGGTCGCTTTAGAGTTCGGAAATTGTAGTATGTAGCTCTTTAAATGTACCTTGGTATTCCTTCGATTTTAACTAAACTGACTAAGGTTCATTATGATATGCTTGTGGACAGGATTATCTCAAGAACTAAGTCCTAGGAGAATAAGCATCTTACGTTTGCAGGGAGGCTCGAATTGATTAAATCCATCCTTCTTCTATCCAGGGTAATTGGGGTAGGCTTCTTATCATGCCTAAGCATGTAATGAAGAAGAGAACATGTGCTTTAAGAAATTTCTTATGGACTGGTATGGTTGATCAAAACAAAGGGTATAACGTGGCTTGGCACACTGTCTGCTCTCCTTTTGATGAAGGTGGACTGGGGATTAATGACATTGTAACTGGAATGTAGCTGCTATTTCTAAACAGTTTTGTAGGTTGGTGACAGGAGCTAAGGAGTCTCTTTGGATTGCTTGGTGTCATCATAATATGCTCAAAGGTCACTCTATTTTCAGTGTTAAGGTGTCTGCTGACCCTTCTTGGGCCTGGAGAAAACTTCTCAAACTAAGAGAGAAAGTCTCTGAGTTCTGCAAGCTTCTGGTGGGCAATGGGCAATATGTGTCCCTCTTTTGTGATCCTTGGCACCCTGCAGGGATTCTTTTCAACAAAGGAGGTAAAGAGGTGGTTCTTAATTCTGGTTTGCATCTCTCTTCTAATCTATGTGTTATTATTAGAGATGGTAGTTGGTCTGTTCTAAATCAGAATCTGAGTTCTATTTTTCACCAATGGGGATGTGATCTAAATATGTTCCCTCCTGTTTCTGGCTTCGCTGACTCTTGGCTCTGGAAGCCTGATAATCAAGGGGTTTTCTCCATTAGATTTCCCTATAATGCTTTAAGGATTCCTTCTCCTAAAGTCAGCCGGTTCAAGCTGGTATGGTTTTCTGGTTTTATTCTAAACTGTTCCTTCGTCTCTTGGCTTGCTTTGCTTGACACTAAGCTCAATGAACATAAATGGGACCCAAATGTGGAGACTAGATGTGTTTATTGTACTTCTGGGATTGACTCAGTGGAACACATGTTCTTCAACTGCTCCTTCACTCATAATCTGCTCCAGAATCTTCTGGCTAGATATGCTGTTCACTGTACTGTAACTTGCTGGTCTTCTCTTCAAGAATGGCTTCTTCATACTACTTACATTAAATATGTTTCAACTCTTTCTATTAAGCTTAGTTTTAATGTATTTATCTACTGTATTTGGTTAGAGAGAAACAAGAGAGTGTTCTTAGGTAAAATTCTAGATTTTTCCCTCATTCTCAAGAAAATGATTATGATGATTAGGGAAAGGCTAGTTTTTCTAGCTAATTTTAGGAATTTTCAGATTGATGACTTGCTTTGTAATTGGCTGTATGCCCATTAGAGTTGTGTGATTTGTGTTTTTTTCTTGGTTAATAATATTTGCCTTTTAACCACAAAAAAAAAAACTTCACATGCAACAATGACCCTTACATCTATTATTATATGCAAGAATGATCTTTTTTTTTTTAATTTAAAAATTTCTAAGTAATAGTATAGTTATTATTTTTCCCTTTACTTCCTTAAAAACACATTCAAAAGTTGCCCTGACTAACTGCAAAATAGCCTTCTTCCTCCACCGAATCTCAGTAATTTGCAGAGTATCCTTCCGTTCCTCCATGGCCAAACTGATCGCAATGGCTGGAGTTGCTAAACATTCAATTAACTTCTTCTTTTTTTCGATTTTGTTGCTACTCTATTCTCTTGGTGAAGAATCGGGACTACATTAGGAGTTTTTTTTTTTATCAATCGAAGCCATGAGTATAATTTTTCCTTCATTATTGTTGATTGAAGGTCATGAGAATGAGTTTCAAATCTAACATTTTGATTTAATTTTCTGTAAACTAGACTTTCTATATTATATGCAGATATTTTTTATGCATACGGAGGGCTTAGATTTTGTAAAATCTGTTTCTTGAAATCAGAGCGCTAAAACCCTTCACACAAGTGCTATTCTTCAAGTCGGCTCATACCCCCAGTCCGTGTTGCGTCGCCTAGGTCACTGTGTTTGCCATGGACGAAGTAGATTGTCGAGCTTTTCTCAAAGACTTCAAGCAATTTGTGGCCAGTTTTGATTTTTGACAGCTTAGCTAGCTTAATTAATGTTTACATCTTTTTATTTCTGGTGTTTTCACTCTTTCAACTCTCTTTTTGGGGAGGAGGAGGACAAGCAATATTACAATTTAAAAATAATAGGAAATTTAGTGTCCAAAAGAATAATCATTTTAGTTTTAACTTTAGCTTTGGATGTTTAAATGTGATTTCGTTTTCATTCCTGTGAAATAATTACACTCTACGCTTTAAGACTGTCAGTGCAATTGTAGTTCTTAACTTAATTTACAGTTTGGTGAATATAACTCTCATCTAACACATAGTGGAACATCCAAGTAAATAAGAGGACATGCATGAACCCAGTTTAGCTGCTAGTTCTTCTTATTGATAATTTTATTTAAATAATATTTTTGTATTAATGTATAAAAAATATTATTTAGTGGAACGCTTAAATGCATATTATTTTTTAGACATTGAGCAAAATATGTGTGTTACTAGTATGTTTACAAATTGTAACATATTATTAACCTATGGATTTTGTAGAGGTAACGTACGTCGATGAATACCATTCCATTCCCATCATTGATAATCTTGTGTATCAATTTGCTATTTTTTTTTCCAAAAATGGGAAATATTACTTAGTAGAACAATTATTTTACTATACCATCTTGTTGATATTGAGCAAAAAAATATGTGTGGTTAATAATATGTTTATAAATTATAAATATATCAATAACATATAGAGTCTATAGATGTAACATACTGTGATCAATATTAACTCCAACATAGTAAAAAACCAACAGAGAATCATATAAATGTATGTTTAACTAGTACAAAATGTATTCCATATGTCAAAGTGAAAGTTACAAATAATATGAATAGTTTCAATTTTAAGATATTAAGTGCTATCGATCTCATCTCTTTTGAACAAAAGAACTTCTTACATATAGAATTGTAAAACTCAATTGAGTAAACATATCATAGTATTCTTCGCACATTCATAGTTGTCTAATCATTTCATACTCTGTAAAATAGTTTCTCAACATTACTCTTGATTATATTTGTATTGTCCTTGTTAAATATGATCATTTGCTCATAATTTCTGTGGAAGAGGCAATAGATGATAATATTGCACTATATCTTCTTTTTGAAAGTAGTTCTTCCTCCAATTGAAATTTCAAAAGTTGTTAAGTTTTGTCAAGTAAAAAAAATATATATTTACAAAATGCAAGTATAATCATTTCCTTTACAAGTAATGTAAACAAACTACATTGTCATTAACTACAAATATTATGCAAAAATTTGTGATAGACTTTGTTTTTAATTTGTTTTTCATCTTTTCAAAAATGAAGATGGAGCCTCACTATTGCTTTTTTTTAGTTGGAGCAATTTTTATGCCCACTTTATTCTTTGCTATTGTTTTAGTTTTCGTTGCTGCATATAAATTACAAAAAATCAATCATGTCAAGCTAATTTCTATAATATTAGATTAGATTATCAACGACTTTTATATGCCAAAAACAACAGCACAACACCAACAACTAGCAATAAGATTTCAACAACAATCAACACAATCACATACATAATTCATATGACCAATAAAAAATTGGTAAAAAAATCTTATTTTATTCTAAAAAGGTAGAAAATAGAAAAAAATATTGGACCATTCTACCCAATCATAATATCAATATACCAAATGTACCCTTATGACAATGAGTTTTAATTATTTCTTGGACCATTTTATTTAACCATAATAATCAATGTTCCTAAAAATACACTTATGAGTTATGATAATAAATTGGGACATTACCGGAACCCATGCAATAAATAGAAAAATATGAACCTCAATACAATTTGTTTCTACATACATTTTGAATAGGGAAACTTATATATTAATTTGTTATTAGAAAAAATTAGAATGTTTGAATTGGAATTATAATAATCGATTTGGAATTATGTGTAATAAGCCAATAAATTTATAACTGTATAGTACAATAATTAACTTTTGGATATCAAAATTGTTGATTGAAACTCTTATAGAAAATTAAGAATACAAATTTACCATTCGGTCGAAACGGTTGATAGATCAAATATTACTAGTATCGGTTAATATAATTTATATAACAATAAAGTATTTTCTATTCAATAATCATTTGTTTATAAACAGTTTGAAAAATTAAATATTTTTGTAACATTACTTAAAAAGAAACATGAATATCCATAGAAATAAATTTTAAGGTTATTTTTAAGTTAACAGTAATTTATTCATTAGAAAGTTATAAACAAGTAGATATTATATAACATTTTTATGCTATCAGAACATGAAAATTCATATAAATAAATTAAAATAAATATTTTTGAAAAAGATAAATTTTCCCTTAATATGATAGAATCTAAAAATTGACAATTGATCATGTTGTATTTTTCAAATAGTAATTCTATATAGTAAAATTTTAACAATATTATTAACAAGCTAATGTATTTATTATTACTATTATTTTATTTTAAATTTATATTTACAATCATTCTAAAAATAATGTATTTATTCAACATTATTATTTAATTTTAAAATTTTATGAATATTTTAACATGTTTAACATGTGCGAAGCACGTAATTTTGAACTAGTTCATTTGAAAGTCAAGAAACATTATAACAATGCAACAAAATGCAAATCTGATATTTACAATTATCATTTATCAGTTGTACAAACATAATGTTTACAATTGATGTAAACATGATGTTTATTAGTAACTAATGTAGACATGATGTGTACAAGTGATGTAGAACTTTCCCTACTGACCAGGAACGCTCAATCTGCAACAATAATGGGCAAGAAAGAAAGAATTGAGAGGAAACTAAATGAAAGAATGTGATTAATATTTGGGGATTTAGCTACATAGTTAACTTAGATTGTCTATACAGTATGTTATTAATATTTACAAAAAATGAGTTAACGAAGAACGACTCCATAAGACAAAAGACGATTTCCAAAAAAGTAAAATCGTCTGTACACGATTTTAGCTTGAATTCTCAGCAGAACACTAAATAGCAAACAAAGAATAAGATTGAGAACAAAGACGTCTTTGCACTAAATAGCAAACGAAGAGAGAGGTGGAATTGAGAAGAGAAGACTCTGTCCATGTTGGGGATTAAATTTTAGAGAGGAGTAGATGACAAAGACTGAAAAATTGGAAGGGACTTGGGAGGATGCACAATTGGTCCCCATCTTCTTCTTCTTCTCAATCTACTTCAAAACTCAGTTCCTCTGTATTATATTGCAGTCGAGGAAGAAAACCCACCTCAGATTATGGAAACCCATGTACCTTTTCTACATAAATCTCACTCTCCAAACAGGAGGAAGAAAACTCTCATTTGCTCTGCTGCTATTATTGGCTTTTTGTTGAAGGTTTAGTCCATGGTGGAGGCAGGTTCTTACGAAGCGGAGGATAACGGGTTGAGGGGTCTTGTCTGTCAATGGCTTCCATGGAGGCAGGGCCTAGACGACTCTTGTCTATCAATGGCTTCCATGGAGGCAGGGCCTAGACGACTTCTATCTCCCTAGACGATTTTCATTTAACTGGTGCAAAAGACGAAATCGTATTTATCAGACGATTTCCACAGATGTCGAAATCGTCTTTTACAAAACACGATTTACATTACGTCAAATACTATTTTATTTTTGAAATATTTTCTAAACATACTTTATTTTATGGATTTTTTTTAAAACTACTTTAATTGTGTCAAAACCCCATAATGGATTTGGGTTTGTTACTTTCTGAAACAAAAGGCTAGTTTTGGAAGTTAGTACTAATTTTTCCTATTATTCTAAAATATGGCTATCTTTATCGATAGTCCTTTAGATTTTGTGGGGATATTAATGGGATAAAATTGTCCAAAAAAGTCTCTCCCTTCATTCTAATTAGCAATTAGGAAGTTAATTATTATATAAGCATAAGAGTAAAATTATAATTAATCATAATAACATTTGGACAAAAGGTCCGAAAAGGTTTCTCCATTGATTATGTCTTTTAATATAGTATTGATTATTATTATAGATTATTGAAAATAAGGGTGTAAGACTAAATTCACATACTAAAATAAAGTATGGTCATTTTTTGGACCTCATCTAGTTTACTTAAATGATATAGAGACTCTATCTCGTTTGAAAATTAACATAAATCTCCAATGTTAGGGTTTGGTGACCAAAAAACTCAAAACTGTCAAAGTCAAACTAACAACGTTTAATTAACATGCAATACTCAAATTATCTCTCACTTTTTCAACGTTCTAAAAATGTCATAATTAATTTTTTTATTCAAACTCTTATGCACCTAATTTATATGCAAACTCAAAAAAGAGAATAAATATAGTTATGTTTTAGGATAGAAAAATAGTTTGGTCAGATAGGTTATAAGGATAATCTTATCTTTTACACCTAAACATCACATTTTTAGTAAAGTGAACTTATATGTTATTTTTCAAATAAGAACGGGTGTCTATATCATCTAATGAATTATAGGAGATTAGAATAATTTTTTATAAAAAAAGCTTAATTCATCTTCTATGCCTAAACTTTGACGTTAACACAATTTACATACATGAACTCTAAAATTGCTCAATTTATCCTTCAACTTTATTAATTCTCGAAAGCGAAACTTGAACATACTCATCCATTAAATGCTTAACGCCTGGCTAAGAAAAATGACCGCGAATGTGTTTAATAATTTATTTTTCATAAAACAATTAAAATTCTTACCTGTACGTATAATCTTTTCTTAGCTAGGAGTTGCATATTTTATACACATGTTGAGGATTTATTTTGTGAATTAAGAAAGTTGGAGGACTAATTTGACTCATTTTAAAATTCATGAATGTAAATTATCAAACCACCGGAGCTGAGGGATTATTTAGATAGAAAAACTTAAATAGGTCATTCTATGTATGAAGGATTCCTCCAAGTATTCTTCTCAATCCAACTTCTCTGGCTTCACCCTCCTATACTAAACCCTCTGACCTTACACCACAATCTAGCTCTCCACCAAAACAGAAACATAAAGCCTACATTGATCTTGATCCGGCAATCCATTCCTTACAATCTTTTCATATTCTCTCCAGCTAGGTTTCTGGAACCGATACCTCCAGCACTGCGGATAACTCTAGTCTTGCTTCAGACGAATGTCAAGCTGACATCTCCAAGATTGCTATGGTCCAACCAGGTGATATGGAAGAAGAACCCTCTGTGGATGATCTAAAAATGTCATTGAACATAAAAATGTTCTTTTTGCAATGCACGAAATTGTGGGAAATCAAGTGCATAACATAACTTGGAAATTTCAAAGTATAATCACAGTAACTCTAGATAATATCTTCAAATTTTAATGGAAAATAATTGAGAAACAATCATTTATGTGATATTTGAAAAAAGTTTAATAAAGTTATGAACAACATAATTGAGGATCCCTCTCCAATGTTGGGAGTTTTTCTTTCAGCATTGATGCTGTGATTAATTCTGATAATTGGATATGGTCAGATTAATCCCAGCCGTTAGATGAATATTAAGCTCAATTTCCTTTGTAACCGGAAGAATAGGTTTCCCATCTTATTCATATACTTTTCCACTTTCCCCCTTCTCCTTTGGCTTCAATCTAAAACCTAGGGCATGCGAAAGATCAGTTTCTCCTCCAATGCGAACGACCAATCTCTTTCCTCTCCAAGTTTATTCTGACCGTTTCTTAGAAGTCTCTGAAGTTTCCCCTACTCTCAGTCGCGCTCTCTTTCTCTCTCTGTTGTGTGTCGTCATGTTCCATGAGAAGCTGTGTGGCTAGCCTCTCGCCCATCTCGAACATCTCACCATTGAATCTCCTCTTTCCAAGGTCTACGAGTAGGCCTTTGCATATCATCCTTCCAATGATTTAAGCCCTATGCTCTTGTGAGTTTGAAATATTTTCAGATTTTTGTTTATTCTATAATGTTCATAAACAAATTTTAGGGCTTAAGTTTTTAGATAGAGCTTAGCTCCGAAGCTCTATCTGTTTCAGAATCTCTCTAAAAAAATCCACTTGTTAATATAAGTAGGTTTATGCTCATGTGAGTTCAAAATATTTTCAGATTTTTGTTTATTCCCTAATGTTCATAATCAAATTTTGGGGCTTAATTTTTCAGATAGAGCTTAGCTCCGAAGCTCTATCTCTTTTAGAGTCTCTCTAAAAAACCCCACTTGTTATAAGTGGGTTTATGAACCATCAACGTCAGTATTCCCTCTTGAAACTTCATTTTTGTTCCTATTTTTTGGAAGAACATGTTTATAACTGGTTATTTTTTAGTATTATTTGGTGGCTGAAGAACGTGTATAATTTTGGTAATTGGAAAAAGGGACCTATTTTTGGATGTGGTTACTGATGTTTTTTTTATAGTGGAAGTTATAAGGATATTTATTATATTTGTTTGGGTTTTAAAATTTTGCAGAGATCTGAGAGGATAGAAGAACAGATTGTACTGCTGCAAGGTAAACTAAAGCAAAATGAAGAATAAATTAGTTTGGGAATGAGGACAAAGATAGCCAAAATGAGTTTAGTCACTGTAATCCTTGGGTTAGTCTACTGCTATTTATTTTAATTTGATTTAGTTAGGCACAAAGACCTACTGTATTAAATCTATAATGTACTTCCCAAAATGTCCATATCTTTTGTTTATTCTCTAATGTTTAAGGGGGAGTACTGTGATTCCTCCGTAATCTACTTCAATTTGGCAGATACCCCAGATTTTATTTAATGTTACTCTCATAACTCCACATCTGAAATAATGGAAAAGTTTGGTGTGTTTAGGGATCAACTGAGGTTTAGATTATGCCTGAGGTCTTATGAGGTATAACTTCTGTTTGAGTGACTCAGTTCATGAAAGAGTGAATTTACAATTGTCACTAATAATTAGTTCACAAAAGGAAATTAATAGAAAATACTTTAATGAAAAAGTTTCAAGAAACTATCTCTTGCTGTAGAAAATTTAAAGGAAGAAAGAACTGATTATCATCTATTATTGGGTTATATATAGTGTTTCACTAGAGCCATGTTTTTACGACCTTTAAATAGGATACAAATTTTACAGTAACTGGGCATTCCCTACCTTTGACTATGTATAGTAGTAAATATTGATTCTGTATTACCATCTTCATTCATAGTTGAACAATGGGGGATTTATGTTTATCCCTTCTTGTCATGCAGAATATTTTTGTTCAAATAACAAATATGGATGGTTCAACAATAATTCTCTATTACTATCTTCATTCATAGTTTAATTATCTGGTAATCATTCATGCATTGCTCTACTGGGTTTCATCTTTGCTTGAATGAAGATAGTAATAGAGAATTATCTAAGCCTGCTTTAGGTATCAACTTTGCTAGAGATGGGAAGCAGGAGGACTGGTTATCCCTAATTGTTGTTCATAGTGATGCTTTATTACTTTTTGTGGCTTTCTATTTCGGCGCCAGATTTGGTTTTGATGAAGCGAACATGTTTCCTTTTGTGACCTACTGCATTTTAAGTTTGCGTGAGATGACAGTTTCTTTCTAGCGTCGCTTATTCTACTAATTACCTATTCCTTTGAATTTTTTAGGTTGTTCTAACGAGAATGTCAAATGTGAGATGCAAACTACTTGAACGAGTGATCTTGATTATTAGAATTGTTTCATTTAGTGAGTCCTAGGAATAGGAGATCCATTTATTTTTTAGTGTCTATTATCTTGCTATTCTTATTTGGTGTTATGTTGTTATCTAGAATAAGAAGATGGATACAGTAAGATCAGAAACTGGGATCTATGTTATAGCTGATATGATGGCTATAAGTTTATCATTCTGATTTTGGTATTCGCTTATATGATGACTGTAAGTTTATCATTCTGATTCTGGTTTTAATTGATATGACTACTGTAAGTTTATCATTCTGATTCTAGTATTAGTTGATATGATGGCTATAAGTTTATACATAACTTTTTCTTTTGCTTAAGATATCAAGGATCTTTATATAGCCTTGGTAAGACAATCTATAACTATATTCTTACATTATCAGAATGCTTTAATTTGCATTATTGTTTCAATAGTTATTACTCTTATTCTTATGCAGATTTCCAACAGGTTTGCGAAAAAAGTGAGTACAGAATGTCTTCTCTCACTATGATGATTAAAGTGCACTATTGGTACTTCAATTATAGGTCCTTAAAATGTTAAAATACTTTTGTATTCAAAATTCAGAGAGCAACAATCCTCTTCAATTCTGCTCGTCTTAAAGCTAGAAAACATGACTTATGATTGAAGAATCAGAAGTCTTATGATTCTTTCTTCATATTATTAAGATTCTTAGTTATCAGAAATGTTGGGAGATATGCCCTCAAAGCATGTGTATTGGCATTTTGATATGAAATTTAACGAGGATTACATTTTTCTTATGATTGTTCTTTTAAATTATTGTTGAATAATTTATAAATATCTGAAAATTCCAAATTCATTAATGAGACTATGACCTTGTATTAGTACGAGAGGATTAAAATCATAGATAATGAATAAAATTGTCAGTAACATATTATAGTATGAAATCTTTACTGAATGTTTGCTAGTACGGTGTTCACTAAGCATTATGAATGCGTGTGATTTAGATCCGGAGTATTGATGTATATAGACATCTTAGTCAATATACTTTATAAAATGAGATTATATATGAATGGACTGATGTGAATTAATATAATTATCAAAGTGTCGATTATCATAAAGATTTAATACACATCAATTCGATGATCATATATAGATCAGTTTGAATCCTGAGTAGCCATGAACTCTTATGCATGTCTACTGGATCTTTTGATTCACTTGTTAAGGTTTATTTGTAAAACAGGCTAATGACTTTTGTTTTGGAGATTCAATAATGTGGATGACTGGAAACATGATCATGTAAGATTTAGAATCCAAGTTTTCCTAACATATCGTATATTAGTTCCCTTAAGTGTTCATTCTAGAACTAAATGGTTATTGAGCTCAAATTTATAATAAGATAATAAATTAGCCATTCACTATTTGATTAATGATACTTAAGGATCAATAGGGATTTAGAGAGGTAAAACAGAAATTTTGACCAGTTCTAATTTACGAACCAATAATTGGAGTACAAAACTACATGAAATGATTATATCAGTGGACTACATGAGAATACTCTGTAAATATATTCTATAATCTTTAAGAGTTCAATTGTATAATTATAGTGAAGTGATAATTGAATTAATAAATAAGATTATTTATTTAAAAAATTTAATTAATAATCTAGTTTATTGGAGCATAGGATTATAGGTCCATGGTTCCCGAGTCACCTCTACAGTACGCAATATAGGATGCGAATATTTTAGGACGTGAGAAAATGACTAACTTGAAAATGAATTTTTATTTTGAGTAAGTACATAATTATGAGATAATTATGTGTGATTAATTAATTAAATTATATATACATATATATATATATATTTATCGATTATTTTTTAATTATCAATAAGTGAGACATAGAATATCTAATTTATGAAATTAGATAATTAAATTATTATTAGATAATAATTCGAATAAACTAAATCATTTATTTATAAAATAACAGATAATTTAGTTGATAGAGATAATCAAATATGTTAATTTTGAATTAACTGATATCTAGATATTTATCTCATTAAATATATATATATAATTTACACTAATTGTCACGTGTCGATCAATGATTGAGAATCATAGATCACCATAGACTGTTGTAGTACCATATGACACTCCATCAGTAGGCGTGGAACACTACAGTGCCACACGACACTGCAGTATGGTGTAACACACATTGTCGTGAGGCACTGTGATGGTTTAAGCCAATTGCAGTGGTGTGTGGCACTGCAGTTGTGCACAATTATACAGTATGTCCCACTGTATTGAAAAATTTGAAATTAAATATTAATTTTTAATTATTCCTAAATATCCGATATGCCATTATCTAGAAAAGATACATATATTATTCTAATGATCTTAGTTGATGAATAAGTTTATCAATTCATCAGAAAAATAGAAAAGAGAACATAGATAGTGTGAGAGTATTTTTTTCTCTGCGATTAAAAGTTAATCAAATCTCTAAAAGACAATCATCACGTTCTTTTAGAGAATCGTCTCACTAAAGTCTTTCTCAGTAAATCACTAGATCTCATGTGTTGAGTGCATCTAGAGACAAAAAAGTGTCTTGTAATATTCTACGTGTCAACACACGTCCTAGTACGTTGAAGATTGACTTAAAAGATTTTGGTGTGGATTTCGGAGTCTACTGATCGTTGGAACGATTTCGTGGGACAGGGGATCGATCGGTTTTGTAAGGATGCTTGATATAGATTACAAGAGGTATATGATTTATAATCTTGTATGTTATAGATTTAATGCATATTTATGTCTGTGGCCCGGTCAATGTACAAGTTAGAGGTGAGTATGAGTATTTTGTCACTTTTATTGACGATTACTCAAGATATGGTTATACTTACCTAATGCATAGAAAGTCTGAAACTTTTGGAAGGTTTAAAGACTTCAAAAATGAAGCTGAAAAATAATTAGGTAAATCATTGAAAACTCTTCAATCCGATCGAGGTGGTGAATACATAGATTTAGAATTCAAGGATTATTTGCTGGAGTGTCAAATCATATCTCAACGCATAGCACCTAGAACACCACAACAAATTGGTGTTACAGAGAGGAGAAAACGAACGTTATTGGATATGGTTAGGTCGATGTTAAGCTACTCATCACTGTCACTTATATTTTGGGGGACATGCATTATACACGGCTATATACATTTTGAATGTAGTGCCATCTAAGTCTGCTAGCAAGATGCTTTTAGAGCTATGGAATGGCTCCAAACCTAGATTGCATCATTTTTGTATATGGGGGTGTCCAGCTCACGTTCTTAGACCTAAGACCGAAAAGTTAGACTCAAGGTCTAAAGTATGCATATTCGTTAGCTATGCTCCAGAGACTAGAAGTGAGTACTTTTATAGTCACAAGGATCCAAATGCGTTTGTATCGAAAAATGTCACATTCCTTGAACACGACTGTATGGAAAACTACAAACCTCAAAGTAAAGTAGTTCTTGAGAAATTGGCGACTGATGAGATCATATCATCCTCAATTTCTACTGATAAATGACAAACCATAGAAACCACAGTTACTGCAAAGAAAACTTCGATACAATGTCGTAGTGGGAGAGTTGTGAGACAACTAGAACACTACAAACTAGAAGCACAAGTCCTAGTGTCAGACACTAATAAGGACGATCAATTATCTTATGAAGAAGCAATGGATGATCCTGAAAGGGAGAAATAGAAAAATTCCATGAACCAGGAAATAGAATCTATGTATTCCAATTTCGTTTGGGAACTTGTAGATTCACCTGAAAATATCAAGTCCATTGGATGTAAATGGATTTTCAAGAAGAAAAAAGGTGCAGATGGGAAAGTAAAGACTTTCAAGGCATGGTTAGTAGCCAAGGGCTATACACAAAGGGAGCGAGTCGATTATGAAACCCCTGTGGCCATGCTCAAATCCATTCGCATCCTTTTATCTATAGCCGCTAGTTTTGACTATGAGTAGGAGTGTAATCAAAGTAATTTGCTCGATTTGGTTACTTGTAACCGGTTCGGCCGCACCTATTAATATTTTTATAATATCAAGAAAATTTTAAAACTCAAAGCATCAATACATTCAATAATCAAATATAATATCCACTACTTCATACACTCATCTCCAATAATTTAAAAATATAATTCTATAAACTAAAGACTTTAGTTTTGGTTTATGGTTTATTTTAATTTCAATAATTAAAAAAACAAAAAATATATAAATATTATATGGTTGTAATCGGTTCAAATCACTTACAAATTTGTTGATAATGTAACCGAACCGAAATTGTGGCTATTAAAAATAACCAAACCGATTATAATTTGTATAGCAAAAGAAGCGACTGAACCAATTCGGTTCGGTTCAGTTCAGTCGGTTCTTAAAAATGTGTACACCCGTAATTATGAGATATGGCAAATGGACGCAAGATAGCTTTTCTGAATGACTCTCTTGAAGAAGACATCTAAAGGGTTTGTATAAAGAGGGCAAGATCAGAAAGTATGTAGGTTTCTTAAAACCATTTATTGATTAAAGCAAGCATCTAGATCTTGGAATCTTACCTTTGATAAGATTATAAAATCTTATGGCTTTAAGAAAAATGTTGACAAAACATATGTTTATAAATATATCAAAGATAAGATAGTGGTTTTCTTAGTTTTTTATGTTGAAAATATTGTACTCATTGTGAATGATGTAGAAACTTGTTAAAAATAAAGAAGTGGTTAGCTAAGAAATTTCAAATGAAAGACTTGGGAGAGGCGAGCTATGTTCTTGGAATCCAAATCCTAAGGAATAGAAAGAATAAGTTCTTGACACTTTCTCAGACATCTTATATTGATATGGTGCTAGAGAGATTCGCTAGGGAGAATTCGAAGAAAGGTCAATTACCAACCAGACATAGAATTGTCCTCTCCAAGGAGCAATGTCCTAAGACACATCAAAAGGAAGAGGAAAGGAGAAAGGTTTCATATGCTTCAGCAGTTGCAAGTCTCATGTATGTCTTATTGTGTACGAGACCGGACATCTGTTATGTAGTGGAAATTGTCAGTCGTTATCAATCGAATCCAGGTTTGGAACATTAGATTGTAGTAAATCCATTCTCAAGTATTTTAGAAGAACGATAAATTATATGCTTGTTTATTCAGGTGGAGACCTGAACCCCACTAGATATACTGATTCTGATTTTCAATCAGATAGAGATAGTTGAAAGTCGACTTATGGATCAGTATTCACCTTAGGTAGAGAAGCTGTAGTCTGGACAAGTATTAGACAATCCAACATTGCAGATTCCACTATGGAAGCCGAATATATAGCGGCTTGTGCTGCTGCGAAAGAAGCGGTATGGCTCAGAAAGTTCGACACCTATATGGAAGTAGTTCCAGACATAGAAAAACCACTGATCCTGTACTGTGACAAAAGTGTGGCGGTAGCAAATTCCAAAGAGCCGAGGAGTCACAAGAGAGGCAAGCACATAGAAAGAAAATATCATCTTGTAAGATAGATTGTGTATCGAGGGGATGTGATTATAATGAAGATAGCATCAGAATAGAACTTGGCTAATCCTTTTACAAAGACATTTCCTGCGAAGTCATTTGAGGGTCACGTTCATAACATGAGATTAAGAGAAATGCCACATTTGTTTTAGGGAAAGTGAGAGATTGTTGGGGGTTATGCCCTCAAATCATGCGTATTGACATTTCAGTATAAAATTTATTAAGGATTACATTTTTCTTATAATTATTCTTTTAAATTTTTTTTGAATAAATATATATAAATAATCTGGTTTATTGGAGTTTAGGATTATAGGTTTATGTTCTCAAAATCACTTCTATATTACGCAGTACAGGGTGAATATTTTAGGACATGAGAAATGACTTACTTGCAAATGAATTTTTATTCCTGGGGCAAGTACATAATTATGTTTGATTATTTAAATAAGAATTAATTAGTTGATATATATATATATATATATATATATATAATTGTCGATTATTTTTTAATTATCGATAAGTGTGACAGAATATCTAATTTATGAAATTAGATAATTAAATCATTATTATTAGATAATAATTTGATTAATCTAAATATGTTATTTGTGAAATAACAGATAATTTAGTTGTAGGGACAATAAGATATGTTAATTTTGAATTAACTGATATCTAGATATTTATCTGATTAAAATAAATATTTAATTTACTGTAATTATCACGTGTTTATCAATGATTAGGAATCATAGATCACCATGGACTGTTATAGTGTCATGTGGCACTACAACACTTGGCGTGTAACACTGCAGCACCACACGACACTACAGTGTGTCATAACACATAGTGCCGTGTGACACTATGATGATTTGCACCAACTGTAGTGTTGTGTGGCACTACAGTTGTGCATCATTGTATAGTGAGTCTCATTATATTAGAAAATTTGAAATTAAATATTAACTTTTAATTATCCCTAAATATCTGATACACCATTATCTTGAAAAGATACCGATATTATTTTAATGACCTTAGTTGATAAGTTTATCAGTTCATCAAAAAATAGAAAAAGTTTACACAGTGAGTGTTAGAGTACTTTTTATCTACGATTAAAAGTTAATCAAATCTCTAAAAGATTCATCATCGCGTTCTTTTAGAAAATCGTCTCACTAAAGTCCTTCTTACTAAATCTCTAGATCTCATGTGTTGAGTACATCTAGAGACAAAAAAAATGAATTGTAATATTCTATGTGTCCACACATGTCCTAGTATATTCGGGATTGACTTGAAAGCTCTTGGTGTGGATCTCGGAGCCTACTGATCGTTGGAACGGTTTTGTGGGACAGAATATCGATCAATTTTACAAGGACGCTTGATATAGACTACAAGAGGGATATGATTCTCAATCTTATATGTTGTAGATTTAATGTATAAATATATAATGGATCATGACTGATTGAAAAGAGTTTTCAATAAAACATTTTTATTTGGTTATCGTGGTGTTGCGTAAATTTTATTTTATTAAAAGAATTAATCTTTATTAAAAGTTTAATTTTTTAAAATGGCCGCACGCCACACGCTTCCGCCACTCACGCACCACGGCGACCAACATGAAATTCAAGGTGTGATGGAGGAATTGATCATTCAATGTGTAATAGAGGAATTGATTAGTCAATGTGTAATAGAGGAATTGATCATACTCCATATTGTCTCGTGCAACTCACAATAAGATAGAATATAGGAAAAAATCTAATTATTTGATAATTGATTACTTTTCATAGCCAAAAGTTATAACAATATTCGCTAGATACCATATATGCTAAGGTATTAATGGTGAATTTAGCTTCGTCGATGAAACGGTATATGAAAATGGCTAAGTGTGTGTAAATAAAAATGGCTAAGTGTGTAAATAAAAATAGCTAAGTGTGTGACAATGGACAAGTAAATGAAAATGACTAATTGTATGCAAATAAAAATGATTAAGTGTATGCAAATAAAAATGCTAAGTGTGTGAAAATGGATAAGTACATGAAAATGGCTAATTGTGTGCAGATAAGAATGGCTAAGTGTATGGAAATTACTAAGTGTGTATAATGGTTAAGTGTTTGAAAATGATCAAGTGTATGAAAATTGTTACGTGTGTGAAAATAATCAAGTGTGTGAAAATGACTATATGTGTGAAAATAACTAAGTGTGTGAAAATGACTAAGTGTATGGATAAGTGCATGAAAATAGCTAAGTGATTCAAAACAAGTACATGAAAATGGCAAAGTGCGAGAAAATTACTAAGTGAATGAAAATTGTCAAGTGCATGTGACTAAGTTGTAAAAATGACTAAGTATATGTGAAAATACCCAAGTGTATGAAAATATAGCTAAGGGTATGAAAATGACCAAGTGTATGAAAATTACTAAGGGTGTGGAAATGACTAAGTGTATTAAAACACTTGTATGAAAAGGTTTACGATGTAATGACTAAGTAGATGAAAATAGCTAAGTTGAATCAAAACAAGTACATGAAAATAGCAAAATGGAGAAAATTACTAAGTGAATGAAAATTGCTAAGTGTATGTGATAAGTTGTAAAAATGGTAAAGTTTATGTAAATATTGCTAAGTGCATGAAAATAACTAAGTGTATCAAAACAAATACATGAAAATGTCGATGTGTGGAAAATTACTAAGTAAATGAAAATATGACTAAATGTATAAAAATGGTTAAGTTGTGAAAATGATCAAGTTACAGAAATGACTATTTGCATATAAGTGGCTAAGTGTGTAAAAATGATTGAGTGTATCAAAACAACTACATAAAAATGATGGAAAATTATTTCACTTGATACAAATTCACGGCAACATAACCAATGGTATATTCTTAAGTGTTTATGAATAAGTGTTCAATTATTTTGACAATTTATACTTGTTCGTTAATTGGTGAAAAAAAATTTACTTGATACTTGTCATAAAATCACGACAACATAATCAATGATACATTCTTATTAGGTAAAAATTATAAAATAAAAGGTTAATTTTTAAATTTAAATATTTAATTTCCAAACTTCTAGGGGGAAAGTTCAATTCAACATTAGAATCCAACCTTAGGGGTTGTGTTTGTCATATCGAAAATAGGATTTATCGACCATGATATTTCATAAGAGAAATGATTTTTTGTAAGTGTCCGACCTTGGGTGTTATTCGTGTTCGTCATATAAAAACACTTGTGTGGAAAGGGATACCTTGTGAACATGATTTAGCATATGAAAATAGTTAAGTTCCATCTTAACAAGTACATGAAAATGGCAAACTGGAGAAAATTACTAAGTGTATGAAAATTGTGTGTGGCTAAATGTATATGAAATTTCCTATGTGCATGAAATATGACTAAGTGATAAAAAAAGTACATAAAAATGGCAAATGACCCTTTGCCACCACTAAGTGTAAAACTAAAATCACCAGTATAGAACCAAAATTTGCTACTAAAGACATGAAAACCGCCGGTAAAGACAATAAAACCGTCGGTATTGGGGACCTAAACGCCCAAAGGCTACACTAGGGACCAAACGCCACAATGGAGACCTAAGCCCCATCACTACATGGCGATTCACCATGTAGTGATGGCGTTTAGGGCCAAGAGGTGGTGTTTGGGCTCCTATACGCCATCTTCTCAGTGGCGTTTAGCCCACGTCGTCTAGATGTGGGCCAATTTTCATGTGGTGATGGAGTTTAGACCCAAACGCTATACGAGAGACCTAAACGTCATCTCGATCACTTAGTTAGAGATGAAACTTGATGATCCAAACAAAATAAATTGAAAGGAGCAAGTGTATTTGAAGTTTAGAGCAATTGAGAAGTAGTGAGAATTTGTTTAGTTGAGTGAAAATTTGATTTTTAAGGATGGTTTATGAAGAGTAATTACAAGTATTAATTGCACAACATCAAGACACCAATCAGCTACCAACTAAGAAGTCAAATAAGAGCTAGGTGATTAGGACCTAAACACCACTTTGGGAGGTCCTAATCACCGATCATACTGGCGAAACGCCATTAATGAATGGTGTTTGGGACACCACTTATCCTTTTTAGGGCCTAAATGCCTTACATATAGGCGTTTGGTCCCTCTCCAAGCGTTTGGGGCACCAAAAAGGACCAAGACCCAAACGCCATTCCATAATGGTGAAATGCCATTGTCGAATGGCGTTTGGGGCCCTCCTAGTCCTTTTTGGGCCCCAAACGCCAGACACACAGGCGTTTAGACCCGTGTCCATAACGCATCTCTCATATTAAGTCAGTCCTTTTTTCTCTGAAATCTTCGGTTCTCACTTCTACATTTTCTCACATGTTTGAGCTTTTTCTAATGTCCAAGGATTTTTTTTCGGAATGGCTCTAGTTTTTTACCCTTTATTGTGACGAACACATACTCGATTCCTGTAAATATCCTCTACATTGTTATTGTTCTTCTCAATTGCATGAAAATAACATTAACTAAACCACATTTCATTTTATTTTTTAAATCCATGAAATAAAATTTTGAAACCCTCTGCAATTGAATGATTAAATCATGGTGAAATTTTCGATATTTTATGTTAATTAGTAGGGTTTAAATCTTTCCTGATTGTGCAACTTATTTAATTTATTGTGCTTTTCTTCATTATTTTCCTTACAGTTTCGAATCAATGGGGGCATCATCAGATGTAAAGTATGATATAAATCCGAGTAAGGAAGGGAAAGGCTTTTCCAATGGGGTTGACATGGATATTGATGATAACAATGAAGAAGAAGAAAATGAGGAATAAGATATCGGGTTTACTAGTATACATGAACTTGGAAAAGGGTTTCTCAAAAGTTTTTGTAAAAGGGCATCAATGACGTTCTTTAATGAGTATGGCCTCATTAGTCATCAAATCAACTCATATAATGACTTTATAAAAAAATGTTCTGGAGAAAGTGTTTGATTTTTTTGGGGAGATCACTGTTCAACCTGGATATGATCCTTCAATGAAGGGAGATGGAGAACGGCGTTATGCTTCAGTAAAGATTAAGAAAGTCACCCTTGAAAAGCCAAGCTTGTGGGGTGGTTGAAATTCGAAGGAGTACAATATGCTTCCTAGGCATAAGCTGCAAGTCGTAAATGCTTTTTATTCATGACGATTCAGTATGCGCACATGGCGATCCTCCATTATCATATGGCAATTCACCATATATTTACGGCAATTCGCCATATATAAAAATGAGGAATAGTTTTTTTTAGTTTTAGGGTTAATTTTGATAACAGAATTAGGTTAGATTTAAAAATATATTTATATGCTTAAAAATCAAACTTTTAGCAGATATGTTCGATTTAATAGTAGAACCCGATCTTGAGGGTTATACATGTTCGTCAAACCGATAAATAGGATTTACCGACATGTTGGGGGTTATGTCCTCAAAGCATGTGGATTGACATTATAATATAAAATTTAATGGAATTACATTTTTTTATAATTGTTCTTTTAAATTATTGTTGAATAATTTGTATAAATATATGAAAATTTCATATTCATTAATGAGACTGTGATCTTGTAGTAGTACGTAGTACGAGAGGATTAAGATCATAGATAATGAATAAAATAGTCAGCAAAATATTAAAGTATGGAATCTTTAATGAATGATTGCTAGTACAGTTCACTAAGTATTATGAATGCGTGTGATCTAGATCCGAATCATTGATGTGAATAGACATCTTAGTGAATGTAGTTTATATAATAAGATTATATATGACATGACCAATGTGAATTAATATATTTATTAACGTACTGTTTATCATAAAAATTTAATACACATCAATCTGATGAACATATATAAATTAGTCTGAATCATGAGTAGTCATGAACTCCTATACATGTTTAATGGATCTTTTGATTCACTCGTTAAAGTTTGTTTGAAAAACAAGCTAGTGGCTTTTGTTTTAGAGATTCAGTGATATGGATGGCTGAGAACATGATCTTACAAGATTTGGAATCCAAGCTTTCCTAATGGATCGTGTATTAGTTCCCTTAAATGTTAATTTCAGAATTGCATGGTTATTGAGCTCAAATTTATAATATCATTATAACATAGTCATTCACTAGTGAATTAACGATACATAAAGATCACGATGTAATTAGAATGGTAAAATGATAATTTTGACTATTCTAATTTACGACCAATAATTAGAGGACAGAACTACTTGAAATGATTATATCAATGGACTACACGAGAATACTCTTTAAATATATTCTATAATTTTTAAGAGTGTAATTCCTATATTTATAGTGGAGTAATATTGGATTTAATAAATAAGATTATTTAATTAAAGAGTTTAATTAATAATATGATTTATTGGAGCTTAAAATTATAGGTTCATTATCTCTCAAGTCACTTCTGTACTACACAGTTTAGAGTGTGAATATTTTAGGACATGAGAAAGAGACTGACTTGCAAAACGAATTCTTATTCTAGCGCAAGTACATAATTATGAGATAATTATGTGTGATTAATTAAGTAAGAGTTAATTAATTAAATTATTTTTATTAATTTTCAGAAATTATATATAAATAATTATATCGATTAATTTTTTAATTATCGAAAAGTGAGACATGATATCTAATTTGTGAAATTAGATAATTATAAATTATTATTAGATAATAATTAAATCAATTAAATCTGTTATTGTAAACTAACATATAAGCTAGTCGATTGGGACGATCAGATAAGTTAATTTTGAATTAAATGATATGTGGATATTTATCTTATTAAATTAAATATTTAATTTGCAGAAATTGCCATGTGTCAATAACTGATTGAGAATAAAAAATTGACATGTACTATTATAATGTCACGTGACAATACAGTAGTGGGCGTGAAGAAATGTAGTACCACATGACACTATAATAGTGTCGTGGCACACAGTGCCGTGTCACACTGTGTTAATTTTTAAAGGAGCTCACCAAGTATGTATTGGAGTTCATCAAATATATAGTGGAATTCACAAAATACGACAAATTAATAATTCTTGAAAGGGTTAATCAATTTTGTACATATTTAGTGAACAATTGTACATATTTGGTGAATCTCAATACATATTTAGTGAACAATTCTAAGAATTATTAATTTGTACGTATTTGGTGAACCCAATTGCATTAGAGGTTCACCAAACATGTATTGGTGTTCATCAAATACGTACAAAATTATTAATTCTTGGAGGGATTCACCAAAAATGTACTAAGGTTCATCAAATATGTAATGAGGTTTACCGAATTCGTACAAAATTAATAATTCTTAGAGGGGTTCACCAAATATATACTGTGGTTCACCAAATATGTATAAAAATTGACTTTGTACATATTTGGTGAAACTCAGCACATATTTGGTGAATCTCAGTACATATTTGATTAACCCATGTACATATTTAGTGAACCACAATACATATTTAGTGAACTTCTGTATATATTTAGTTAACCCCAGTACATATTTGGTGAACCCCTATGAGAATTATTAATTTGTACATATTTAGTGAACTCAATACATACTTGGTGAACTTTTATATATATTTGGTGAACCCTAAAATAATAAAAATAAAATATAAATTTTATACAAGTGACAGGTTCGATCTTATGTGATTCAAATTATCCAAAAATAATCTAAATGTCACAATGACTCAATATGAATACCGACAATAAATTATGGGATCAGACTGCAAACTGAACAAGAATAACGAAATAAGATACAGTTTAATCAATCTCTAGTAATGATGATAATCAATAATTATATTTAAACGGTCACTCTCCCCATATGATTGACATGACTAGAGTAATAAAAACAATAAGAAAAAAAATTTCTAAGTGATTTTAATAAAATAAAGGGTAAGGGAAAATACTCTTGTTAGTCTAGGGAATCTTTTACCAAAAGTACTGATTATATTAGATAAAATAGCAGAAATGTGTTCTATGCCTGGATGGAAGAGTGACCGGAATAATTAGAGATAAAATTGATTTCACAAATAAAAATAGGAACTAAATATTTTTCAATACTAATCATTTTTTTCAATTAAATAAAAATAAACTACCTTGTAGAATAAGATGCGTGTGATCTTCTATCTATACATATGCTTTAGAAATACTTGATCATATATGGATAAAAAAAATACTTATAATTTTAATCATAGACAAATTTAATTTTATATATTTATTTTAAAACTTAATAAGTTGATTATTTAACTTTTCCCAAAATCACTAAATTATTTATTAAGTATGAAAGGAAAAAACTATTGTGATAGAGGTTATATTTGGATATCAAAAATTTCTCTTCAATAAGACACTTTTTAATATACTATTAAGATAGCATGTATGATTCATGTGGTTAAAAATGAAAATATTATTTTTTTAACTAAAATCAAATATTTTATTATACCTAAAACATTAAAAAAAACGAATGAGTAACTATATTTAGAACTATTGCACAAAACTATGGATGTATTGATCTATTTTAGATGACAATTAAACTAAGATTAACCAGCTATGAGAACAATTATCTGATCTAAAATTACGCACGCTCAATATACCATAGTAATCTTATCTAACCTAACCTACTCAATTACAACACTAAATTAATTTCTCTCAATAATGTGGTTTTCATATTTTAAGACTTCAACACTTCTCTGACTTGCTGACATCTAACATTCTCACCAGCTTCTTTGTGCCGAAATTTCTTTCTTCTTAGGCAATGCAGGGCCATTGGATAACACTTAAATGCTATTGAAACATCAACTTTCGTCTTCATTCTCTTCTTGCTTGGTTTCTTCTTAAGTTTTGTAACGAGAATGCATGGAAGTAAAAAAAATAACCTTTATGTTTGGTGAGAAAAGGACCACATATTGTAGATGCAAATGAGACCATTTAACGTATATACACCATTGATCCTTTAAAAAAAAGATTCTATACATACACTTAATTAAATACATGCAACAATAAAACATAATGTCAAATATCAATTTTTAAAAACTAAATTTCACCAATTTTGTGTCAGTTTTAAGGACAACGCACTAATGAAAGATTATGAAAAAAACGTGTATAGGTTTTCTGAAAGGAAAACAAATATATATATATATATATATAGGTTGTAGATAAATTGTAGATATAATTTTTAGGTCAATTTAATGAAGTCAACTGAAAAACTAGTTTATTCACTATGGTTTCTATACGGTTAAATATCAATGAGAGAAAATATTTTAACTTATCAAAAAATAATATTCAGCCCTCAATATTTAAGGAATTCAAAAGAATATTAAAACTATCATTTTTATTCGGGCGTGTGGGGCTCTATTCAAACATTTCATAAGAAGAGGAATTCGTCTATTGTTTTATTAGTAAAAACTATTGCAAACTTTTGAAAATAGGCGTGTTGAGAAATTATTGTTCACGCTCTCTTAAAATAGAAGGTTTGATGTAAAATCTTCAATATCTCAATATGTCTAAAAAATTTCGAAGTACATTTTATCGAGTCATAAAAGCTTGATAGTGAATTTATATTCTTAATCTTTGCATTTTGGAGGTTAAAGATGGATTTTAGAATATATTATTGACCTTTCAAAAGCTACCACACCAAGAATGTCAAGGCTGGAAAGAGAGCTCCAGATCTGAGAAAAATCTCACACTATCATTGGAATACATAATTTTTAATATTCTTCTCTGTATAGATGAATGTCAAGTGCATATTTTTTAATTACAATAATCTATTTATTTTTTTCACAAATGTAAATTAAATTATATATTTTTTATTATGTACAATAAATTATAAGAACTAGTATTGAATTTTTAATACTGAAACAATTTTCTAATTTTTAATACTTCAATAAATACTGAAACAATTTCCTATGAGATGTTATGTGAGGCAAGTTGTTAGTGGAAAAATACACAAAAATATCTATTCGATATTAGCATCTCATTTAGTATATTCATCATCTACCATAACTTAACATTGTTAAAAAACATCAATAATCGATTATAAAAAAGAACAAATCAAGAGAATCTAAAGAAAACTCACATGAGGCCAAATAATTTACAACCTAATTACTCTTTCGATAAATGTAAGTGACAATAAAATTTATATGAGTGGGTGAAATCAAATATATACCTCTAAAGATGTTCATTATTTTCATTTAAACTATTACTAAAGCATTTATGTTCTCATAAGGTAGAAAATGGTGTCACATCATTGTCCAAAACATAATCTTTATCTTAAAAGTTTAAAAAGATCTGAAATAATACATAATCTTATAAACATTGTAGCTTGTAGTGCAAAATTTTGGCACAATGTGATTTCACATTGAAGGAATGTCATCTTCCCTTATATCCATTTATTTATATATATTATAATTTTTTTCGGTCAGTTAAGTATATCAAACACCGAAATGGATAAATTAACACAAACACAAGGGCATACCAGGGAAGGAACAGTGCTGTCTTTAGTGGGATCATCTGACCACACTCAATATTTTTAAAAAATTTTAAAATTTCATATTTTATATTTTAAAATAAATTTTTATTTTCGACCCAATTAAAAATAAATTTGTGAGTTCTTTGAATTTAGAAATATAAATTCTCTATTCTTGTTTTCCTTTCTAATACTTGTTTTACAAATGATAATCCCTTCTTACAATATTCAATACCACAAACTCTACTCGAATGTCAGTTCTCTATCTATCTATATATCTCTTTCATGATAAAATTGTTGGGCATAATGTTCTCAAAGTATGTGTTTTGATAATTTTAATATGATATTATGAAATTACATTTTCCGTATAACTGTTCTTTTAAATTATTTTTGAATAATTTATATATATAAATATCTGAAGATTCTATATTCATTAATGAGACTATGATATTGTATAAGTACGAGAGGATTAAGATCATAGATAATGAATAAAATAATCCCCAACATATTAAATTAAAAAAATATTTAATAAATGGTTATTAGTACGTTTCATTAAGCATTATAAATGCGTGTGATCTAGATCCGGATCAATGGTGTGGATATACATCTTAGTGAAAGTATTTTATGTACTTAGATTATATAGGATAGGACTGATATGGAATAATATCTTTATTAACTTATCATTTATCATAAAGATTTAAACATCAAAACTGATATGTAGATGAGTCTGAATCTTGAGTAGTCATAAACTCTTATACATGTTTACTGCATCTTTTGACTCACTCGTGAAGCTTTATTTGTAAAATAGACTAGTAACTTTTATTTGAGAGATTCAGTGATATTGATGACTAAGAACATGTTCTTACAAGATTTGAAATCTAAGATTTTCTAATGGATCATATACTGGTTCTCTTAAGTGTTAATTCTGGAATTGAATGATTATTGAACTCAAATTTATAATATGATAAATTGACCGTTCACTAGTGAGTTAATGCTACTTAAAGATCAATATGTAATTAGAAGGGTAAAATGATAATTTTGACCAACTCTAATTTACGAACCAATAAGTGATTATATCAATGGACTACACGAGAATACTCTATAAATATATTACGTAATTACAAAGAGTGCAATTCCATATTTATAATAAAATAATAATTGAATTAATAAATAAGATTATTTAATTAAAGAGTTTAACTAATAATTTGATTTATTAGAATCTAGAATTATAGGTCCATGGTCCCCGAGTCACATTTGTACTACACAGTCTAGGGTGTGAATATTTCAGGACATGAGAAAAAGACTAGCTTGCATAAGAAATTAAATTTCTGGGGCAAGTTTATAATTATGAGATAATTATGTGATATCAATTAATTAATAATTAATTAATAATATTATTTATTGTAATTTTTGGAAATTATAAATAAATAATAATATTGATTAATTTAATGTTACTCGATTATTGAGACAAGATACTTGATTTATGAAATTAAATAATATTAAATCATTATGAGATAATGATTTTATTTGATTTATATAATCTGTTAATTAACAGATAAGATAATTGATTGGAAGATCAGAGAAGTTAATTTTGAATTAACTGATGTCAAGATACTTATCTGATTAATATAAATAATAAATTATAGAATAATTGCCATGTGGCATATTAGACTGCCACATGTCAGTTTCTGATTTTTAAATCAGAGATTGACATGAGTTACTGTAGTGTCACACGATAAATTACAGTACCATGTGACACTGCAGTGTTGGCTCAATTGTAGTGGATCTCATTGCAATGGTACATTTTTAATTAATTTATTATTTTATAAAATCTTAAAAATCTGATGAGCCTTGACTTAGAAGATATATATATATATAGATATTATTCTATTAGCCTCAGGGTGTGCAACTGTGTGATTAAAGATTAATAAAAAAACTCTATGAGTTTTCTTAATTTTCTCTCAGAGTTTTTATCTCACAATATTAATTAATTTAATTTTCAAAAAATTAAAATGGATATTTATCCTTTTAAAAAATAAAAGATAAGATTAGGGTTATCATGAAGCATCGTAGGGATAGGGTAACACAATATCAGAGTTTCTACCAAACATACCCTGGTCAAACTCACCGTTATCGTAGCCGCCGGTAGAGTCAGCGGTGCTGCAGCCGCCGATTTTTATGGCGGAAATTCTACCGCTGGAAAGCCGGTGGCCCCAGTGCCGGCAATCATATTGTAGGTGCCGGCGTCGAAATTCATTGAAATTCCTATTTCTCTATTTTCTCCTCGTTCATCACGTGCGTTCTTCGTCTTCTCACATATTAAATTTATACCACATAATATTCAAAATAAAAATTATCAAAATCCGTATGCCCCAAAATAGCTTAAAAATAAATCTTTTAAAACTTTATCGATTGAAAACAAAAATAATTGCGACGCCACGGTTTCTAAAAAAACTTTTAAACATTTTAATGAAAAACACTTTTTCTCATCGGATCCATTATATATCAATACATTAAATCAAAGACATACAAACAGAAGAGTTATACCTCTTGTAGTCTTATCAAGCATCTTTGCAAACAACAAACTTGTAATCCCACGAACAACAGACTGCGAGATTCACACTAAGATCTTCCAAGTAAATTCTTAAACACACTAGGACGTGTGTGGGCATAGAGAATAAATCAAAGATAATTTTTTATCTCTAGATGTACTAAATACATGGGATCTAAGGATTTTAGAGTTGAGTTTGACCTAAGTTTGATGAGTCATCAAATTATTTTTTGACTATCAAATCAAATAATTTTGAAAGGATAATTAATGAGATTATTTAATTAGGAAAAATGGTTTATGTTTTAAACAAAGTTTGAAGATTATGAAGATGTACCTCTGGTGGAGAATGAGCTATTTTGAAAATATGTATTCTAAAAGTCCATTTTGTAATTATTTCTATTTTTTAAAGATTGTAATATAGAAATACCTAATAGTCACTCGGTTTATCATTAATTTATTTAAATAAATGTTTATTAATTTGATTGATCACATGCCATACATGACACCTCACACAGTTTATTTAATCATGCATCTCATTAGAAGAAACATGATTGACTAGAACTCTCCTAATGTGTTTATATGAATTACTTTGAAAGATCAATTACATGTGAACTGTTAAGTTTTAATCAGTTAAACTTGATAATCACACCACTTTAGAGGCCTTAGTAATCTTTAGGATAACCGATTTTATTAAAATAGTTTTATTAAAGTTTGATTAATGTAATTAATTGATTTTTCTTAGTTCACCTAATTTTGTAATCACACCACTCTAAAGGCCTTGTGCTCTTTAGAAGGTTAAATGAACTTAGAAAAAAAGATTAAATTAATAATTAATTTTACATTCATAGGATATTTTTACTAGTAATTAATTTGGTATTTATTGATTAGTTAAAATAGAAACACATCAATTATAAAATAGTGAGTGAGAGAAGGTTGACATGTCAATGTAACATATGGTCTCCATTATTAGCAACACCCTAAGATACAGATAGAGCCTCAAGATAGCTTTGTTTTCATCCCCCTAAGGAAGGTTTCAACTGTATCAATATCAAGGTTAAACTTCTTAAGAAGATAGGACTAAGTGATGTAGGTTAGACTTGACCGACCTTAAGGTGTCATATTCTAAATCAAGTCATGGAATCTGAAATAATGAATCATACTCACAAAGTCACAATTAAGTTTTGAGTGGATAATTGTGACTTGACCAAATAAGCAATACATTATTATTAAAAGAGAAAATATGAGATATTTTAAGTTTTAATAAATAAGGATGAGAATGTCTCATAAACAGTTCAAAATTAATCTGACCAATCCTAAGGCGGCACATTAACTGTTAGTTTGTCTTGTCGTGGATTAGTAATTATTAAGTTTATATGTTTGATATGGTGTATTCATACACCCCATTTACTTTCTAAATTTCTTGATATTCATTTCAATTATATTGACTTATGCATGTTTTATTTTTCAGTTATTAATGTCTACCATGTGTAACCCTATTACTACATTACTAGTGCTTGGAAAACTTAATGCTGATAACTTCATAAGGTGGAAGTCGAATTTAAATTTAATGCTAATATGTGAGAACCACAAGTTTGTTCTTATGGAAGAATGTCCTTAGGAGCCAACTGCCAATGCTTCTAAGACTGTTAGGGATAAGTTTGATGCTTGGATTATGTCCAACAATAAAGCTAAATGTTACATGTTTGTGAGCATGAATGATGTTCAAGCATGAAAGTATGAAAACAACCTATGAGATTATGAAATCTCTACATGTGATGTTTGGGTAGCAGTCTGATCAAAGTCGTCATGAAGTTACTAAGAGTTACATGACAACTAAGATGAAGAGAGAGACTTATGTGCGTGAACATGTTTTGAACATGATCAACATAATACATGAGGCAAAAGTACATGGGGCTACCATTGATGAGCAAACTCAAGTCAGCATTATACTTGAATCGCTCACACCTACTTTTTCTTCGTTCACTGCAAACTATGTTATGAACAATTTTACATTCAACATGACCCAATTGTTGAATGAACTACAGACTTTTGAATCACTCAATAAGAGTATGACAAAAGAGGGTGAGGTAAATGTTGCTAAGCAAAAGCCTTCTTCCAATGTTGTTAAGAACAACAAAAGGAAGAAGAACAATGGTAAGGACAAGAGTAAGAACAAAAATGGAAAGAAAGTAAAAAGTCACCCAATGCCAAGAATAACAAAGGCGACATCAAACCTAAGGGCAAGTGTTTCCACTGTAGAGTTGAAGGTCACTGGAAAAGAAACTGTAGCAAGTATCTGTCTGAGTTGAAAAAGAAGGTAAATATGATTTACTTGTACTTGAATCTTATTTAGTGGAATATGATTTGTCATCCTAGATATTGGATTCAACAGCCACTAACTATGTATGTTCTTCTTTGCAGACGCATGATTTGTCAAGGGAACTGGTTGATGGCGAGGTGATAATGAGAGTTAGCAGTGGTGCGCTTGTGTCAGCAAAAGCATTGGAGACAATCCGTTTAAGCTTTGAAAAGTAATTTTCTTGTTTTGAACAATGTTTATTTTATTCATGGTTTTTTGAGAAATTTGATTTCGTTATCATTATTGCATGAACAATTATTTGATATTTCTTTTATTAATAATCAGTTTTTTATTTCGAAGAATGAATTCAATATTTGTCATGCAAAAGTTTTGAACCGACTGCATATGCTTAAATCGACTGAACGGCAAAAAGTTTTCTCATGATCATGACACGTATCTATGACATCTTAGGTTGTGATATATTATTCTAGATAGATTAAACTCATTAACAATTCATGGTGCTTTAAGAGAACTAAAAGTTGGGACTCTTCCAGTTTGTGAATCTTCTCTAGAAGGTAAAGGACCAAGAGACCTTTCTCCGGAAAGGGTCAAAGAGCCAAAAAACCATTTGAGCTAGTACATAGTGATGTATGTGGACCGATCAATATATAAGCTAGAGGTGAGTATGAGTATTTCATCATATTTATTGACGATTACTCTAGATATTTTTATACTTATCTAATGCATAGAAAGTCTGAAACTTTTGGAAAGTTTAAAGACTTCAAAGTTGAAGTTGAAAAGTAATTTGGTAATTCTTTGAAAATACTTCGATCAAATCAATGTGGTGAATACTTGAATTTAAAATTCAATGATTACATGTTGGAGCATGGCATTGTAAACCAACTCGTAACAACTAGAATGCCACAGCAAAATGGTGTTTCAGAAAGGAGAAACCGAACCTTATTGGATATGGTTAGGTCGATGTCAAGCTCCTCATCACTACCACTCACATTCTGGGGATATGCACTTCAAACGACAACCTAAATTTTGAATGTAGTACTTTCTAAGTCTATAAGCAAGACACCTTTAGAGTTATGGAATGACTCTAAACCTAGTTTGCGTCATGTCTATATATGGGGGTGTCCAACTTACGTTCTTAAACCCAAGGATGGAATGTTAGACTCAATGTCTGAAGTGTGTATATTTATTGGCTATGCTAAAAAAATAAGAGGTGAGTGCTTTTATAGTCACAAGGATCAAAAGATGTTTGTACTGACAAGTGTCACTTTCATTGAACACGACTATATGGAAAATTACAAACCTCAGAGCAAAATTGTTCTCAAAGAAATAGCATCTGATGAGATCAGATCTATTTGCTATGAACTAGAGGCACATGTCCTTGTATCTGGCACTGATAAGGACAATCCATTAACTTTTAAAGAGGCGATGGAAGATCCTAAAAATGAGAACTGACAAGATGCCATGAACCAAGAAATAGAATCAATGTACTCTAATTCTATCTAGGAACTTGTAGATCCACATAAAGATGTCAGGCCCATTGGATGTAAATGGATATTTAAGAAGAAAATATGTGCAGATGGAAAAGTAAAAACTTTCTAGGCATGACGGGTAGCCAAAGGCTATACACAAAGAGAATGAGTCAATTATGAAGAGACATTCTCTCTCGTTTTCATGCTAAAATTCATTCACATCCTGTTATCCATAGCCCCTAGTTTAGACTATGAAATATGATAAATGGATGTCATATATATGATGCAATCAGAAGGGTTCATGAAAAAGGGGAAAGAGTTAATATGACTTCAAGCAAAATGTTGACGAAGCTTGTGTTTATGAATATATCAAAGATAAGTTATTGGTTTTCTTAGTTCTTTATGTAGACGATATTCTACTAATTGAGAATGATGTAGAAACTTCGTCGAAAGTAAAGAAGTGGTTGGGTGAGAAATTTTGAATGAAAGATTTGGGAGATGTGAGCTATGTTCTAGGCATCCAAATCCAAAGAGATAGAAAGAACAAACTCTTGGCACTTTCTTAGGCATCTTATACTGATAAGGTGCTGAAGAGATTCTCTATGGAAATTTTCAAGAAATGTGAATTACCGACCAGACATGGAATTGTCCTTTCCAAGGAGTAGTGTCCTAAGATACTTCAAGAGGAAGATGATATGAAAAGGCTCCTTATGCTTCAGTTGTTGGTAGTCTTGTGTATGCAATGTTGTTTATGAGACCAGACGTCTGTTATGCAGTAGGAATTGTAGTCGTTATCAATCAAATCCTAGTTTAAAATATTAGATTACAGTAAAACACATTCTCAAATATCTTTAGAGAACGAGAAATTATATGCTTTTATTCAGGTGGAGAGCTGAACGCCACTTGATATACAGATTCTAATTTTCAATTAGATAGGGACGATCGAAATTCGACGTCTGGATCAGTATTCACCCTAGGTGGAGGAGCTGTAATCCGGAGAAGTATTAAACAATCTAGTATTGTAGATTCCACTATGGAAACCGATGCTACAACAGCTTGTGAAGCTGCAAAAGAAGCGGTATGACTCAGAATGTTCTATACTAATCTGAAAGTAATTCTAGATATAGACAAGTCACTGATCCTATACTGTGATAACAATGTGGCGGTAGCTAATTTCAAAGGACTGAGGAGTCACAAGAGGGAAAAACACATTGAGAGGAAACATCATCTTGTAAGAGAGATCGTGTATCGAGGGGGTGTGACTGCTATGAAGATAGCGTATGATTAGAACTTGATTGATTCTTTTACCAAGACACTTCCTGTGAAGTCATTTGATGGTCATGTGTGAAATATAAGATTGAGAGAGATGCCACATTTGTTTTAGGGTAAGTGGGAGATTGTTGGGCATAATGCTCTCAAAGCATGTGTTTAGACAACTTTTTAATATGAAATTAATTAATTTACATTTTTTTATAATTATTTTTTAAAATTATTGTTGAATAATTTATATATATATATATATATATATATATATATATGAAAATTTCATATTCATTAATGAGACTATTATCTTGTATAAGTACAAGAGTATTATAGATAATGAATAAAATAGTCTGCATCATATTAAAGTATGAAATTTTTAATAAATGGTTGCTAGTACCTTTCACTAAGCGTTATGAATGCATGTGATCTAGATGTGGATATATATTTTAGTGAATGCACTTTATATAATTAGATTATATATGACAATACCGATGTGGATTAATATCTTTATTAACTTACGATTTATCATGAAGATTTAATACACATCAAAACTGATCAGCATATGTAGATCAGTCTGAATCGTTGGTAGTCTAAACTTCTATGCATGTCTATTGAATCTTTTGATTCACTCGTTAAGGTTTGTTTATAAAATAGACTAGTTATTTTTATTTTATAGATTCAGTGATATGGATGGCTGAGAACATGATTTTATAAGATTTAGAATCCAAGCTTTCCTAATGGATCGTATATTGGTTCCCTTAAGTGTTACTTCTGAAGTTGAATGGTTATTGAACTTAAATTTATAATACGATTACAAATTGGCCGTTTACTAGTGAATTAGTGATACTTAAGAATCAAGAGGTAATTAGAAGGGTAAAACAATAATTCTGACTAGCTCTAATTTATGAACCAATAATTGGAGAACAAAAATAATAGGAAGGGATTATATCGATGGACTACACGAGAATACTCTGTAAATATATTATGTAATTACTAAGAGTGAAATTTCATATTTATAGTGGAGTGACAATGGAATTAATAAATAAGATTATTAGTTAAAGAGTTTAATTAATAAATTAGTTTATTGGAGCTTAGAATTATGGGTCTATGGTCTCCGAGTCACATCTGTACTACACGATCTAGGGTGTGAATATTTTAAGACATGAAAAAGGACTAACTTGTATAAGAAATTAAAATTTTGGGACAAATATATAATTATGAGACAATTATGTGATATTAATTAATAATATTACTTATTGTAATTTTCAGAAGTTACAAATAAATAATAATATCGACTAGTTTGATGTTGATCAATTAGTGATACAGAATATTTGATTTATGAAACTAAATAATATAAAATTACTATTAGATAATGATTTAATTTGGTTTATCTAATATGTTAATTAATAGATAAGATAATTGATTGGGAGATCAGAAAAGTTAATTTTTAATTTACTGGTATTTAGAATTTATCTGATTAATATAAATAATAAATTATAGGATAATTGTCATGTGGCATATTAGACTGCCACATGTTAGTTTCTGATTTTTGAATCAGAGATTGACAGGAGTTACTATAGTGCCACGTGGAACTACAGTAACACGTGGCACACTGTAGTGCCACACAACACATTACAATGTCATGTGACACTGCAGTGTTGGCTCAATTGTATTGGATCCCACTACAATTGCACATTTATAATTAATTTATTATTTGTAAATCCATAAAAATATGATAAACTTTGACCTAGAAGATATATATATTATTCTATTTGCCTCAGGGTGTGCAATTGTGTGATTAAATGTTAATAAAAAACTCTGTGAGTTTTCCTAATTTTCTCTCAGAGTTGTCTCACAATAACCCTTCTCCAAAATCTCTAGATCTCATGTGTTGAGTACATCTAGAGACTGAAAAATATATTTGATTTATTCTACATGCTCACACACATTCTAGTGTGTTTGGAGATTGACTTGGAAGATCTTGGTGTGAATCTCGCAGCCTATTGTTCATGGGATTATAAGTTCGTTGTTTGCAAGGACGCTTGATAAGACTACAAGAGATATAACTCTTATCTTTGTATGTCTTTGATTTAATGTATAGATATATAATGGATCCGATGTGAAAATTTATTTTCATTAAAAGGTTTAAAAGTTTTTTTTATTTGTGGTGTCGTAATTATTTTTATTTTCAATCGATAAAGTTTTAAAATATTTATTTTTTTAAATCACCATGCCTCCGTGTGTGACGCCGCTGATTCCAACATAAACGAAGTTGAATTGTTCTAAATTCTTATTATTTTAACCTAATATGTAACACTTAGATTAATTATTTATAAATTTTTAGAACCAGTCATATGCTAATTAGTTTAACATTTGAAAAAAAATAGTGTTAGAGAATTCACAAACTTCTTCCAAATTTAAACAAAATTATAGCTAGCTCGATTTGAAAATTTATCGTGAAAGAATGAAATTCACGAACTTCTTCTCAAGATGTATTTGTTCTTCTATTTGGCCTGACGAAGCTTTTTTCCTCAGCAAAGTGTTCACTTCTTTTTCACCAAGTTTCATTCTATTTGTGGTGGATTGGATGATAGAAAAACCAGCAATCCCCTTTGACTTTCTATTATATTAGTCAAGGGCGTGGTGAATTGTTATTGAGAAAAGGTTGGAAGATCGTAAAGATATAAATTTTGGTTGATTGGTGACAAATCAATTAAAACTTTTGGTAGTACAACTGGCTTGGAGTTCCTATAGTTGATATTCTTAGTAAACCAAATTCTACTATTGCTTCTTTGAATTCTTGCATTTCTGATTTCATTATTGACTTGAAGTGGGTGTTGCATGAGAGTTTTAAAGTTTCCCCGATCTCTGTAATCGTGTTGAGAAGATTGTTATACTTCCAATGTATGATTCTTTAATTTGGAGTGTTTTTTAAGATGACTATGTTTCTTGCAAGGATGTTCATTCATGATTGCTTGAAGTTAATTGGAATGTATGTAAATCTTTTATTCTTCTTTTGTGTTCTATGTTGATTTGGAGTATTCTATATAACCCGATTGTCCACGAAGATATTCTTTGTAAACTAAGATTTCTCAATGTAGTATTCACAGGTTTGTTACTAAAGCAGCTAATCATATTTTCTTCGATGTGCTTTAACTTTCTCTCTTTGAGAAGCGATTTTCAATGCATTTAAGAAAAAGGGGTGCGCTGAATGGATTTAAAATCTTTCTTTTAAAACTCTTCGATATGAATTTTAGGTCTCAAGTTCGGCCCTTGTGGATTTCTGCAGTATATGCCACACTCTGTGTTATATGAAACTAGCATAATAAGCTGATTTTTCAAAAGGAACAGATCAACTTGAGAGTTTTTATTGTGTTTGTTTGGTGCTCAGTAAAAGAAACTAATAATTCTAATATTACTTAAATGTCGAATTCGGTGGATGATATGTCTATTCTAAGAATCTTTTATCTTAATGAACGATCCTCTAAAGATATTGTTATGTATCTTGTTCTTTAGTCTCCTTCATTACAAAACTAGATTAAGGTTAATATAGATGGGGCTTCTTTAGGTTCTCCATGTGTTGGAGGTTGTCGTGGTAATTTTTAGACTTGTAGTGTAACATCCCAACTAACCTTATAATAAATTATATGCTTAATCGTCAAATGATGCACTTAGTTTTCATGACTATTTGATTGTCAACATGATTGATTTAATGTTTAGAATGAGTTAATTAAATGTTTTGTTGAGGAATTACCCTAATGGTTCAAATGTACTTAAGTTAAATCATGAAGTAATTGATATTTACTTAGCATGGTTGTTTATGTATTTTGATGAAGAATATATATTTAATGTTAGGATGAGATTTCGATTAATTATTTTGCTATGTTACAAAACAAAACTTATATTTGGAACCATTGTGATTATGTATGATTCTAGCTATAGTTATTTGTGTGGGGGGTTTTGTTCATCTATGATTCAATATATGCTGGAAAAATCACCTATGATACTCTACCATATTGGGTGAATGAGCAAGATCTCATAAGGAAAGAAACATGGCAGGGAAAACGTGCATTAAACTCAAAATTCAAAGATTTATTATGGGTGATTTATGGAAACTTTTATTTTTCAAATTTAAAATATTTATTTCCTTAAACTACTCTCTTCATTACCTTCTATATAGAATTCGCAAAGCAAATTTGAGTTAATGTACGGTTATATATATGGCACCACCTAGTGGTCAAACTTTACAATTATATATGTATTTTTATATATATTTATTAATAGAAAGATAAAAATTTGGGTGATTGTTTAATGAGGTTATAAATACCCTATTTTCAGCCCTTGTAACCTCACCGCCAGTTACTCTTGATTGATAATCCTCAAACTTAAGCTTTGTCTCTTATGCTTTGGGAAGAGCTTTGAGATTTACAAGTGTTCCCTTAGAAATTCTATGCAATTCTACGGGTAAGTTTTCTTCCAATTTTTAAATGTTTATTTTGTTTAATTTTGTTAGGCAACTAATAAAAGGGTTTGTGTAGTTTTATTTTGTTTTGACGATAAGTTGCTTGATATATATAGATAGTTCCTCACATAATAAAGCTGCTAGAGTTTAGATCCGTATTGTGCCTATAAAATATATAAATTTGGGCATACATATACATATTTCTATAATCATAAAATAGATCTTAGGTAAAAGGATAAGGCATACGAATCTCAATAGTAAGTTTATTTGTTTTTAATATGAAGACTGAATATTGTTTTTCATATATTGATATTGGTAAATTCAAATAAAAAAGGAAAGAAAACGGGCTTTTGTTTTCATGGTTTTGTACAGTAGGTTATAAATTACTTAATGACACCAAATATTTTAAGTTGAATTTATGGTTATCAAAGATGTATAGATATACATATAACAAGTTCTAGCTTTTGCGTATGAAGTGTAGTATTTCTAAACACTGAAATTGTTTTTCAAGGATATAATAAACAAATTTCATGTTTTGATGTTTACCCTACGCAATATCAACGTGGCATTCCGTTAACTTGTAATTTTAGGCTTTATGACTTTTGTCGAGTATGAAATTTTGGTGTTCTAATGGTTTAAGAATTCTTGCCAAGACTAGTCGTTAAGCATTTATTGCATGTACTCTGAATATGCCTCATGGTTATTTATTAGCACTATAGTTTCAATAGGTTTAAGTCGTATGCTTGATTTCGTATTTGTTTTCAATGACTAGGTGCAATTGATAAAATGTTTTAATGTGTAAAATTTAATAGTTTTGGCACTTTGAGCGTTGGTCCTTCAAAACATTCTCTAATCATTTGATTTTACTAAGGACGCCAAGTAAGTTGAATCTTACACATACTTAAATGTTTTTGTCATACTCTGAAAAGTCATGGGTGAATTGTATGTTGTTGTGCTCTTATTGTTTCCTTACATGTAAACCTCATCTATATGATGGCTTCTTTATGTTACTGAATACTTAATTGTATGCAATATTATTGTTAATGATGTGTCTAATTTATGGTAATGGATGATTATATATATATATATATATANTATATGAACTTACATTATGGTTCATAAAATAGAAATAATAAAGAAAGTATAAATAAAAGCTTAAAAGGCTAGTTGTATGTTTATGTTATGAAATGAGTGAGTGGGAAACAGGACGCGGGAGACCGGCGGACCCCATAATGTTTAATGGTTAATGGTTAATGTTAATGGATTGTCGTTTGACTTGTCTAGCGATACTACCAAGAATCCGGTAGTCGAACAAGTTTTCATAATAATGGCGCACTGCCTTTGATTGGTTAAACATTACACAAGTGAACTCATGAACAATGAAAAGAAATAATGTAATGAAAAATGTAAATGTATCTAAAGTAAAGAAAATAATGCAATGAAGAATGCAAAGATGTCTAGAGTAAAGAAAAGAATGTGATTAAAAGAATGCATGAAAAGAACGTAATGAAAATGTAATACTAACGCAATGGAATTAATGTAATCAAGTGATGATAAAGTATAAATCAAACACCATGCTTTTGTTAATGTTTAAAATAGATTGGATGCGCATGTGTTTGCTATGTATGTGTAAAATTTTACTTACTAAGTATATTTTATACTCACCCCAATTTATGTTAAATTTTTCATATAATGAGAATCATGTTGATGATTGTGAAGAGTCTTTTTAGGCATTCTGACATAAGACGAGAAATTAAGTTTAATTAGTTTAACAATTTACTATTTTAAAGTTGATTTTAGTTAATTATTTATGAAAGATCGTCTAAGTATTATTTAAACTTAATGACATTTTTCTATGAATTTTTAATCTTAAATTTTAGAAACGTGTTTTGAGTTTTTCTCTAATAAATGTGTCATTTCATTAAATGTCACAAATCATGAATTGATTTTAAAAGAAAATTTTTGAACTAGCTTTCGCGTTATTTTAAAACTTATCAAAATAACCTCACAAGTTTTCGAGGCGTTACAATTTGGTATCAAAGCTCAATATTTTGAGATTCTATAGACTATTAAAAGTTTTTCTTTACAAAAGTGATTTTTGAGAAGTCCATGTCAGGAATTAGAGTGTTGTATGTGTCTATGTTTTCTTATTAATTAATGTTGTTATGTTTTGCTTAACGTGCTTTCCTATGTTTACATGAATATCTACAAGACCATTATGAATATGATCTTGTGACCAATAATTATACTGTTACACAAATTTCTTTATCCATATTATTGTTGATTGTATGATTTGAAATGCATAATTATTAAATTGATGGCCGTGAATTATGAAATTTGTACTGCTTGGAAGTTGCTTCATGTTTTGATGAGTCTATTGAGTCTTGGATCGTCACTGAGATCTTTCTAGCTAAATCATAGTGGAAGATGCAATGTGTGTCTAGCATCTATATTGGTTAGTTACGTTTTAATTTCGAGGACGGAATTAAATTAAGAGGGGAAACTTGTAACATTTCAACTAACCTTACAATTAATTATATGCTTAATTGTCAAAGGTTCATTTAATTTTCATGACTATTTAATTTAAATGTTATCATCATTGATTTATGAGGAATTTCCCTAACGATTCAAATGTACTTCAGTTGAATGATGAAATAATTGATATATACGTATCGTGTTAGTTTACGTATTTTGATGAAGAATATATATTTACTGTTAAGATCAATGTTGTTATGCTCGCAATCTGGATCGTAGGATCGTACGATCCTACGATCTGGAATATACAGAACGATATGGATCATTAACAGATTCGTAATTTTGTAGGATCGATAGGATCGCGTCCCAGCCCCATATTTCTTAGCTGGGATTTTTTGTGTTTTCTCATGTTCAAAGCTGGGCAATTAAAAGCCCAATATTTCTAAGCCCTCCTCATCGACCAAATGGTTATTTGTTTTCATAGTTGATACTGCCCTGCCCTAATGCTTGACTGCAAGACTTGAAGACGAAGAGGAAGAGCACTGAGCACTGAGCAGCGTAGGGCGTTCGTTCATCCTTCTTCAATTTGCTCCGTTGATTGATTGGTAGTTTAAGACGAAGAGGAAGAGTCGCGTAGGGGTGGGTCGCAGTCCTTCTTCAATCTGATGCGCCATTTTTTTCTAGATCTGTAGAGTACAGAGCAGGTGCATGCAAGCCTCAGGGATAACTTCTAACTCTTAAGCTTCTCTCTCATTCTCAGAGTAATCGTGTAACTTGTAAGCCTCTATCAACTCTCTCATTTTCGATTTCAGATCAGAGCCCCTGGTTCTCGGTTGGTGAGTTCTGGGCCTTTGTTATCAGTTCTAGGCTTCTAGTTGTCTTCATTCTTCACTCTTCAGTTGGTTTATCTGTCCTCACTGGTTCTCGGTTGTCCAAGTAAGAAAATTTCCAGTAATTTGATGTTTAGAAGTTCATAAGTGAAATTGTTGAATTGGAAGTGTTTCTGAGCAGTTTTATTTGTTTGTTTGGTAATATTGCATTTCAACTCGTGATTTTTTGGTAATATTTATCTGTGTATGTATGACATGTTTAGAAAGTCAGAAGTGAAATTGTGGTTTGTTTGATAATATTTTATCTGAATATGTATGATAATTTTAGAAGTCCATGAATTCATTATTGTGTTTATAATTTTACATTTTTACTGATTATCATTATTCATGAATATATTGCAAGTGCCATGGGATCATGTAAGCTTTTTTGAATTTTTATAAGAATTTTGTTTAAGAACTTTATTTAATAATATATATATATAATTGTTTTCAATATGTACATTATACATGTGATGAGATATTTGAAAATTTTGAGAAAGTAAAAGACGTGGAATTTCATGAAGTTGGTGATAGTGATTAATGATTTTTCCATGGAGGATGTCAGAGGAAGTAATCATATTGATGACAATGATGATGAACTTGATGTGAATGACACTAATACTAATGAAGATAAAAACTAATGAATGACTCTATGCAGTCAAACTTGACTAGTTATGGACATTTTGATCTTGTTGTTCGAAATAATTATTTGTTTGAGATCTTGACTATTTTTAAGACATTATATATTTGATTTTTAGACTTTTATAAAGTAGTGTAAAACTTATTTTTATGTTGATTTTAGTTAGAAATTAGTTGGTAATTTGTTTTGTTGAAGGATCTCAGCTTTTTAATGTTTTAATTATTAATATGTAGTAGGATCTTACGATCCTCGATCTAATTTAACGATCCGATCTGCAAAACTCTTCCATCGATCTGAGTCAAAAATACGATCTGGACAACCTTGGTTAAGATGATATTTCGATTAGTTATTTTGTTATGTTGCAAAACAAAACTTATTTTTGGAACCATTGTGATTATGTATGATTCTAGCTAGAGTTATTGTATGGGGTTTTGTTGATCTATGATTCAATCTATGATGGAAAAATCACCTATGATTCTCTCCTATATTGGGTGAAAGAGCAAGATATAATAAAGAAAGAAACATGGGAGAGGGAAACGTGCATTAAGTTTAAAATTCAAAGATTTATTATGAGTGATTTATGGAAACTTTTATATTTCAAAATTTAAAATATTTATTTCTGTAAACTACTCCCTTCATTGTCTTCTATATAGAATTTGCTAAGCAAATTTGAGATTAGTGTATGTTTTATATATAGCACCACCTAGTGGTCAAACTTTCAATTATATATATATATATTATAGAAAGTTAAAAATTAGGGTGAATATTTAATGATGTCATAAATAACCTAATTTCTGCCCTTGTTAACCCCACCGCCACTCATCCTTGATTTATAATCCTTAAACTTAATCTTTGCCCCTTGTGCTTCGGGAAGAGTTTTGAGATTTACAAGTGTTCTCATAGAGATTCTATACAATCTTACAGGTAAGCTTTCTTCCAATTTTAGATGTTTAAGTTTAAATTCACATATAATCTTATTAGATGTATATAATATTGAGTTTTTAATACTCTTTTATGATTAATATAAGTCTCATGAATCGTTTTCAATAAGAGAGAAATATTTTCGATAAAAGATTATGATTTTTGATGAAAATTGAGATCACTATAAAATGAGACTTAGATGACGATGAAAATCTATCTTCAAAACCCTTTAATGATGAAAATGCGACTCTCATCTATCGGACTATCATCTAAACTCATTTTACCAAAAATCGTCATCAAAAGGTGCCGTCAAAATACTTGTGATGACGGAGAATCTTCGTCGTTAAAAGTGCTGCAAAAATATCTTTAATGACGGGGAATGCCCGTCATTATAGGTGCCGCAAAAACACCTTTAATGATGGGGATTGCCCGTCATTATAGGTGCTGTAAAAACACCTATAATGATGGGGAATCCCCATAATTAAAGGATCATTTTTAAAAACTATCATGGAAAGGCAAAAACCTACCTTCCCATGACAGTTTTTCTCTAACGTGATCATCAAATATCAAATATTTAATCAAATGTAGTTATTGTTAATAAGTTCTGCAAAACTTAAATTGTGTACTCAAACATACATGCAAACACAAAAAGAACTTGTGAGTTTTGAGGAGGCAGAAATTTTTTATACCTATGTATATTGCATTAGGTAATGCTCGGTGAAGCTTCTGAAAATGCATTAGGTAATGCTTGAGTAATTGAAAATGTGCTTCATAATATAATTTTACAAATCAAAAGACAATATTAAGTTATCTGACAACTTACCCACTAGCCAAATGAAATATATGCAGTTCCATTTGTACCACATGTATCTGAATAACCAAAAGTGTTGGATGTGTCTCTATATAAAGCAGCAATAAGAACTAGAGGCACAGTGCCAATGTTTCCTGTGTTCAACAAAAAATCCACAATAGTTTAACACAAACTTAGGAGTAGCAATATGCCATTTATGTAGAACTTTAACAAAAAGAAATAAAAAACTTGAAGTTCATATCCTGATGCAGTATGTTTCATAGACACTACAATACTTTTAGGTTATTCACCCTTGTTTAAGAACTTGAATGAGTTTCACATACAGAGTTGAAGAACATCAATATGAATCATGATGAAACTTTCCTAGAAAAATTATAATTGAAAATGAGACAATTGTGGATGAAGTATATTACCAATTTCAATTTGTACAATTGTGAACTTAAAGAAGAGATATGGTGGGTGAACGATGATTACAACAACTAGTCCAATAAGTGAACCTGTTATGGAACACAAAACTACATTCATGGGTATAAACCACCTGCGAAGGGGCAAATTGACATTGGATCGTCATCGAAATGTTTTTAATGTTTTGGTAAATACAAAATAACAAAACATAAATAAATAATAAAACTCACCATTGGATCATTTTCTATAAGGTGATAGCCTGTCAAAGTTGAGAGAAGATCAGACAGGGGAGTAAGAGTTGAAAAAACTAACTGGAACACATGGAATCTAAATTCAGTCTATAACCATCCCCCACCTTCTTGTCGAAAAGTTTATATGTTGATAGAAGTTTTAACAAAGGTTTCTCATTGTAGGACCCATCACAATATTTCATTTACATTGCCTTTTTATGTCAATTTAAGTAAAAACGGTCATGTTAACTCAAAAAAATAGAATTACCTATTCCAGCACCTTTTTTCTATGATAGGTTTAACAATACTGTCATAATATCTTTTTTGTGTATATTGTAAATACGACTTCATGTTTCATAAACCAAAACGATGGAATTTAAATCTCAAATTTTTATGGTAGATTCTCAACATAATGAATCACCTTCTATATAAAATTTAGATAAAAAAATCGAACTTTATGATTTTATATGATTTTCTAAATTTATGTCACGTTCATGAGAAAACAATGTTTCAATGTCCGAACTTAGAGTTATTTCGGTATTGAGATCAACTCGGTTTGACTCCAAAATTTTACTGTAACATTTTATATGTATCTTTAGTAACACTCTTAATTTTCCAAATTTTTCGATGAGTTTTACATAATGGAACATATTTACGAACGTTACTGTTTTACTTGGAGAAAAATAGTTTTCTGTAACGATTTTGTTTTCACACTTAAAGGACATTTTGAATTTTATGAATTTTAATATGTGAAATCCTAGCTTGTTAGAGATTAGCCTCTATGAGATCTAGAATTTTTAGAAAACCCTAGTATAAGTTGTGTCGGTTTTTACCGAGTCCGTGCTTAGCATTACTTTTCATTTTGGGTTATCTTTTTATACTGAATATATATAGTGTTATCATTTTAGGAATTTAACTTTCGTAGTTCCTTAGTGGGCAAGAAAGTATAATTTTATGCATACATAATTGTTTTTCATATTCTAAATATTTATGATGGGTTCATATGTCGTGCTACTCTTGTTTGTTCCTTTGTAAGTGAATTTTACCAATGTGATGATTTAATCATGAGTGAATTCTTAATTGTGTATTAATTATATGATTAATGATGCGTATATATATCTTTATGGTATGAATGTGAATATATATAAATAAGTAAATAAAGATTTAAAAGACTTGGTATATGTTTATGTCATGAAAGAGGTGAGTGAGAAATGGGATGCGGGGGACTGATAGACCTGACAATGTTTAATGTTAATATTAATGAATGATCGTTTAACTTGTCCAACGATACACTATAAATTTTGGCTTGTCCAACGATTCTATCAAGATTCCGGTAGTCGAACATATTTCTGTAATAACGGCCTACTACCTCTGATTGGCTAAACATTACACAAGTGACCTCAGGAATAATGTAAAAAAAAAAAAGAATGTAATGAAATGTCTAAAGTAAATAAAAGAATGTGACACAAAGTTTGCATGGAAGTATTTAAATGCTAAAGTAAATGAAATAAAGTGATAAAAGTATTTAGTATATGTCAAACACAATACTTATGTATATAATTAAAATGGATTGGATGCGCATGTGTTTGCTATGTATGTGTAAAATTTTACATACTGAGTATTTTTTTTATACTCACTCATTTTTATTATATTTTTCAGATGATGAGAATGATGGTGATGATTGTGAAGAATTTTTTTAGCATTCTGACACGAGATGAGAAATTAAGTTTAATTAGTTGAGCAATTTACTATTTTAAAGTTAATTTTAGTTTGTTATTTATGAAAGATCATCGAAGTATTATTTAAGCTTAATGATGTTTTTCTATGAATTTCTAATGTTAAATTTTAGAAACGTGTTTTGAGTTTTTCTCTAATAAATGTGTCATTTCATTAAATGCCACAAATCATGAATTGATTTTAAAAGAAAAAGTTTGACCTAACTTCCGCGTTATTTTAAAAATTACTGAAGTAACCTCAGTTAGTCTTCAGGGCGTTACATGTAGGCCTTGTTAAAGGATGTTTTTGTATCCCTTTAAGTTCATAGTTGCTTATGAGGCAGAATTATTAGCACTCATATTTGCTACTGCATAAAAATGAAAAATGGGTGGTAAAAAATTTGATTAGAAAGTGATTCAACTTTTATTATTCAATAACTTTCCATTCGATCTAATCTGGTATTATGGAGATTACGCTAAGCTAGGAATTATTGTCATTTCTTAATATCTAACGTGGATTTTAAAGCTTCTCATATTTATCGGGAATGTAATTAAGTTGTAGAAGCTCTCACTTCTCATGCTTATTATCTAGATTTTGCTACATGTTGGTTCAATGTTCCACACTTTTGTAATAGTTTTATTGCCTATAATTGTATTGGACATTTCTCTTATCGCTTTAACTGACCGACCTTATTGGGCTTGTGTGCCTTGTTTTCTTTAAAGCTTGCGAGCTCTATACATTTGAGGCTGCGTGTCTGATATATTTTGGTTTGTAGGCTCAAGTTTTTATCTCTATGTTAGTTTGCTGTGAAGATTTTCATATTTTTCTTTTTATTTAATGATGGATACAACCTAGGGTTTTTCAATGTTTGTAATTGATTTTTTCCTGAGTCACTCTGTTATATCAAAAGATTGAAATCAATAAAAAAAATATGCCATGAAAAATATCCTATGAATATAATATAAAAATATATTGGAAAAACTGTGAAAAAAAATATGTTGTGAAAAATATAATTTGTCGTTGCCAAAACTGAAAAGCTTCGAAAGAAAGGCTATGATGAGCAGTAGTGGAAACGTCAACAAATGTATGAGTAATAAACAGATCAATGGTATTTGTTGGGTGTACGGTAAAGCTGGACAAAGAGTAAAAGACTGTCGATTTAAAAAAGACCACATGGTGGCTAATCCTAACAGTGGTCACAAGAACATGGTTAATGTGACTAGGATGGATGACCTAGGTGCAAAAATTTTTGAATTGTGCATTGTCACTTACACCATGGGTTGGTGGGTTGATACTGGTGCTACTAGGCACATCTGTGGTGACAAAAAGTCTATTTTCAACTTATGAAGAAGTTGAAGGTGAAAAACTGTACATGGGCAATGCCGTTGAGGCTGATGTGAAAGAGAAAGGAAAAGTGCCATTGAAGTTTACCTCAGGAAAACAACTCACTCTCATTGACGTCCTCCACGTGTCAGACATTCGTAGGATTTTGGTTTCGGGATCCCTCTTATGTAAGAACGGATTCAAACTTGTATTTGAATCTGACAAGTTTGCATTAACTAAGGAATAGATGTTTTTGGGTAAGGGGTATGTGTGTGATGGTTTGTTTAAGCTTAATGTTTCTGCTGTAATTTCTACTTCTAGTTCAATTAATGAAAAATCTGCATCTTCTGTTTATATCGTTGAGTTATGTGATACATGGTATGCTAGATTAGGTCACGTAAACATGAATTCTATGCAAAAAATTATGAACTTAGATTTATTACCTAAATTTGATATATAAAAAAGGATATAAATGTGAAATATGTGTTGAATCCAAATTCACTAGAAAATCATTTAAATCGGTAGAAAGAGAGTTAATTATTAGGATTAATACATAGTGATTTATGCTACATGAAATTTTCACCTAGTAGAGTTGGCATAAAATACTTTGTAACATTCATTGATATTGTAGAAATTTTACTATGCAAAAAATGATGAACTTGGATTTATTACCTAAAATTGACATAGAAAAAAGGACATAAATGTGAAATATGTGTTGAATCCAAATTCACTAGAAAATAATTTAAATCAGTAGGAAGAGAGTTACTTATTAGGATTAATACATAGTGATTTATGCGACATGAAAGTTTCACCTAGTAGAGGTGGCAGAAAATACTTTGTAACATTCATTGATGATTGCAGTAAATTCTACTATGTATATTTGTTGCATACTAAAGATGAGACTTTAGATATGTTTAAGACATACAAGTCTGAAGTTGAACAGTAGAGGTCTTGCTTATGGCTTATACCATACTGAACATGATTCTACATAAGAAGACTAACAAGTCTCCTTAAAAAGTGTGGAAAAGGGAAATTACCTTCCTATGAAATCCTAAAAGTGTAGGGTGTCTCTCAAAGGTACAAGTAATGTTTCCAAATAGTGACATATTAGAATTATGTCCATAAAGTGAGGTGTAATAACTTTTAATGAGTACACAGTTATTTATTGACATTTACGTATAACGGAATTTTATGAATCAATGAAAGTTTTCTTTAATTGAAGTGTGTTGATAACCTACTTAAGTCCTAAAACTTTTATTAACATAAGAATAGCAAAGACCGAGCGGTCTTCGAGACAAATTCTTTAGAGATAGTTCAGAATGTTATTCTTAGTCTTAGGATCAACTGCACAATCGGATCCAATTATGACTGTTAGGTTGAACTAAAAGATTTTGGTATCAGGGAATGAGAGTGGAGACTCTAGCAGTTGACCTAGACATATTATGGAACATATTGAATAGACAAGTAACTAATTAGTTTAGAGCAAATTTATTTTTCTAGCTTTAAATATAATTGTTAGATCTTAATGGTATTTTGTAATTACCTTAATCCTAAGATGAATATGAAAACTTGGCCTAGCTACTTGCGATATTTGATATACCAAAGGAGTGTGTTCAAATTGCCGGCAATACCTCGGTTGTTGGGCTTGTGATTCAACTATGTTGGAGTTGTGTGATTCATAGGTATGAAATTCATGGTAAGATTGCAAAAGAAATAATATCATCTTATGCTTTATTGATGGGTGTGTGAATAAATAAATCGGGCCTGGTATTCGATGACATAAGTCATTGAATAATACATAGTGATATGTACAAGATACTTCATTGAAATGTCTTTCTTATTCACAGTCAATAAAAGAGTTAAGGAAATAGTAACTAGAGGGGTAAAATGATAATTTTACATTCCGCTCTTGTTACTTATATTCACGAGGATAATATCGTTAAATATTCTGTGGACCGTAAAATATAAATGTTTATTTACACCAACAAAAATATGTAGCGCGCATGAATCGAGAGTTTATTCAGCATCGGACCTATAGTGGAGTCGTACGAAGTCGGGATTAAATAGATCAAGAATTTATGAAGATAAATTAGCCTAGTATTTGAATCTCATAACTTTATTCATATGTGTTCATTCGGTCTCAAGAGTAAATCATAAGGACACAAATGAGAAACAACAACAGTTGGACCAAAAACGTGTTTTGGACCAAGGTACAATTCCCGAGTCCCATTTGAGATGAGTGCCCTGGCTAAATTAGTGAAGAGAAAAATTAATGTTCAAATTTATTTATTTTTGTTCTAATAATTGGATAATTAGCAAGTAAAATAAATTAATTAATTAACTGATAGGATCTAATAGGGATCAATGTAATTCATCAACTTGGACTGATAAATCTGGACACAATTTTGGCTTGAGGGAGATGTAAAAAATCGCATATAAGTGTATATGGAGAGGGGAATTTCGGTTTTTGACATATAAGGATATGGGTAAATTATATAATTAAATATAATAAGAGATTGCATTAGGGTTATCTTTTAAGATTAGAATCTTATCCCTAGGTGTAGTAGATAAGAGAAGAAAAAGTCTCTCTCTCTCGTCCCTCATTGTTGCCGCCCATTTTCACAGTAGGGGAAGAAACAAATTTTTATTTTTCTCCTTCAATCATTGTTTCGAGATCCCACACTCAATTCCTATGAAAATTCTTTAGCTATATACTTCTGATTCTAAATGGTGGTTGTTGGTGTGAAGATCGATTCTAGCTCTACGAAGAATGAAGAACGCGAGATAGAAATTGGATACCATCAAATCAAAAATTCTATATTAATTGAAAAGGTATAAATTGTTTCTATATCTTCTTGATATGTTTATATGATTATGCATGTTCATTGTTTGATTCGTGTTTAATTGAATTAACCATTTGTACAAAACTTTTTTATATTCCGCCCATGAACTAGTCATAGTTCATTAATTTTTCTTCCAAATCTTAAAATCGTTCCAAAAATTGGTATCAAAGAAAAATATCAAAAACTAAGTGGTATCAGTCCAAATTAATTTTACCAAAAACTGAGTGGGAGTATCGTTTACGTTGAAACATTCTCGAGGTCCCCAACGTAAACTTGATTGTGGCCAAGCAATGGTTTAGAGTCGTCCTAGCGGTCCTCTCTTTAGTGGAAGAAACTTGAGAATCGTGGCTTTGAATCATTGAGTTTCTTGCAATGCTAAGGCTTGAAAAGGAAGTGGTGAGACAGGACTATTCTTAGACGGATCGTTAGTTCATAGCAACCTTTAAAGCTGATGCGTTGGTTAAACACTTAAACCGAATTACATTGGAATCTCTCATATGAGCTAGTGGATGGGGCAAAGGTGACTAAAACTATTGGTTATTGGTTGAGCTAGATGTAGTCTTGAGAAGCGTTAACCAAATGAGAAGTGTCTCGATGTGATAGGAGGTATCTCGGACATTGTCCTTAGATGAGACGAGCTATCATTGTTGATCGTAACATCATGGAAGAAATCTGTTTTTATCAAATTATTAAATATTTAAGTATTTTAATCATGTATCATACTTTCCTAAATGATTAAGTATTTATTCTCACTGCTTTATTTATTCTTTTCAGTGATCATGTCATTATCCCCACTCTCAACAATCTTGAATGCAAACAAGCTCACTGGTGAAAATTATGTGGATTGAAAATGTAATCTTGATTTCGTGATGAAGGTAGAAAAGCACAAGTTCGTGCTCACCACCCATTGTCCCCCTGAGCCTATTGCTGAATTAACTTAAGAGAAAAAGCATGCTTATGCTTCTTGGTTGCATTCTGATAAGATCGATAGGTGTTACATATTGGCACCAGTTAGCAATGAGTTGCAACAACAACATCAAAACATGGAGATCCCCGCTGTTATGATGTTGAACATCACCGAAATATTCAGATATCAGGGTCGTCAAGCCAAACAGGCTATTGTGCGAAACTTCATGAACTACCGGATGAAACCTATAACTCTTATCAGAGAACATATGATGTTGATCATTAGTTATCTGAATGAGATGGAGATCATGGGAGTTGAGGTAGATGGAGAGACTCAAGTTGATATGATCCTCTATACCCTGTCAGACACTTTTGAGAACTTCAAACTTAATTATTTGATGAATTAGTTGATACCCCTGTTTCTGAAGGGCAAGAAGAAGAATGGAGAGGAAAACTTTACTGAAAGTAAGCCTTCCACCTCTGGTGCCAAAATGAAACAGAAGAGAGGTCTGAAGAAAGCTAAGAAGGCAAACTCAAAGGCTGCGAAAGGCAAGGGTCCTGCAAAAAATGACAAGTCAAAAGACAAGTGTCATGATTGTGGAGTCGCCGGTCGTTAGAAATGCAACTGCCTGATTGTCTCAAGGAGTTAAAATCGAAAGGTACAATACCTATTATCGAAGCTTATTATGTGGTTGACTCTACTTTTTCATATATTGTAAACTCTACAACCACTAACTATAACTGTTATTTCCTATAGGGGTTCAGGGAAAACAGAAGGCTTGACTAGGGTGAGTTCATCTTCTGTTGGGGGAATGGAGCACTAGTATCACAGTATTAGTTGGAACGATTAAATTTTTATTTGAAAATAATTATTTGATTTTGCGAGATGTTTATTATATCCCGATTTTTGTGAAAATCCTCATTTCAATAGCTAGTTTAATTGAGTAAGGATGTTTCTTGGATTTCATTGATAATGATATTGGTATTTTTAGAAATGAATTATTAATCCCTACTGCATGGATGATAAACAACGTATTCTATGTAAAACCAAAAGTTTCAATGATATGTGACACTGAAGTAAATACTGATTTACAAATGGATAGTAAAAGGTTGAAGCTTGATTCAATCGAACTAACATATTTGTGGCACTTGCGTCTTGGTCATATTAGCCTAGACAGGATTAAAAGACTCACAAAAGATGGTCCATTGTAAACTTTAAGTGTGGGATCACTACCCCCGAGAGAATCCTGCGTAGAAGATAAAATGACCAAGAGACCCTTTTCAGCATGGGTGAAAGAGTCACTCAATGCCTTGAACTCGTACATAGTGATGTATGTGGGTCATTGAATATCCAAGTAAGAAGTGGTTATGAATATTTTGTAACCTTCAGAGATAACTACTCACATGTTGGACATGTTTTTCTAATGTGCCAAAAGTCTAAAACCTTTAGAAAGTTCAAAGAGTACAAGGCTATGGTTAAGAAGCAATTAGAGAAACAAATTAAAACACTATGATCCGGTCGTGGTGGAGAGTACTTGCTAGGACAGTTCGAAGACTTTTTTAAGGAAGAAGGTGTTCTTTCTCAGCTTAGAGCACCTGGCACTCCAAAATAGAATGGTGTGTCGGAGAAAAGGAATAGAACTCAATTGGATATGGTTAGATTTATGATCATTTACTCATCCCTCCTAGATCCGTTCAGGGGATATGCCTTGAAAATAGCAGCATATATTCTAAACCAAGTTCCTTCAAAGATGGTTCCGAGTACACCAAATGAAAGATGGAGTGGAAGAAAGTCATCTTTAAGCCACCTTAGGATATGGGGATGCCCGGCACATGTGCTTAGACCGAATATAGGCAAGTTGGCCACTTGATCAAAATTATGCATGTTTGTAGGATATCCCAAGGGAATGAAGGGATACGTGTTTTATAGTCCAACCGATAAGAAAATATTCGTGAGCACGAATCCAAGTTTTCTTGGAGAAGAATGCATAAGAAGTGTGAAGCCAAGAAGCACACTTGTGCTAGAGGAATTATTGAATGTATGGACACCAACTCTTTAATCAGGACATGTTCCTTATTCAATAATGGAAGAACCACAGCTGAAGCCGGAGTCTCGACATAGTGGGAGGGTTGTGAGACAACCTGACATGTACATGTCTTATGGAGATGCCTTGATGACAGTCTCAGATTAGGATCATGATTAACTTGTTTCTTACTCGCAGGCCATGGCTGGTCCTGAAGCAATCCAATAGCAAGACGTCATGAACATCGAGATACAATTGATATACTCGAACGGAGTCTGGAAGCCTGTAGATCCTCCTAAAGGGGTAAAACCCATAGGGTGTAAATGAATATTTAAGAAAAAGAGAGGTTCGAATGGGAATGTAGAGACATTCAAAGCTAGGATTGTAACCCAGGGCTACACCCAAAAGGAATGTATTAACTATAAGGATTCCTTCTCACTGGTGGCTATGCTTAAATCCATTTGAATCCTCTTATCCATTGTTGTTGCCATCGATTATGAATCTGGCAGATGGATGTCAAGACTGTTTTTCTGAATGAAAATCTTGAAGAGCACATTTTTATGGCTCAACCAGACGGGTTCATAAGAAAGGCCAAGAGGGAAAGGTTTGTGAACTGCTAAAGTCCATTTATAGACTCAAGTGAGTGTCCCGTTCATGGAATATCATATTCAATGAAATTTTAAGAACTTCATTTTTTAACAGTTAATGGACGAACCTTGTGTGTATAAGCCGATACATGAAAGGAATGTGGTTTTTCTGGTTTTGTACGTGGACAATATTCTACTCATTAGGAATGATGTAGGAAAATTGTCTGATATAAAGATTTGGCTGGCTCAGGAAGTTCCTAAAAACTCTAGAAGTCGTTTTAGATGCTGACAAACCTATGATATTTTATTATGATAACAGTGGGGTTGTAGGGGCTATAGCAAACTTGAAAGAACCAATAAACCACAAAAGAGCCAAACACATAGAGTGGAAGTACCACCTTATCAGAGAGATAGTTAGGCGTGCAGATGTTGAAGTAACACACATATCGATGGTTAACAAATTAGTAGATCCATTCATGAAGACTTGAACTAGTAAAGTCATTGATGGTCTTTTGGAGGGCATGTGGATATGAGATTGTACAGGCTTACTTTAGTCCAAGTGAGAGATTGTTGGAATTATGTCCATAAAGTATAGTGTAGTAATTATTTATGAGTAAGCAGTTATTTCGAAGACATTTATGTATTACTAAATTTTATGAATAAATGAAAATTTTCTTTAATTAAAGTGTATTTATAAATTACTTGAGCCATGTAACTATTATCAATGTAAGAAGAGCAAAGACTGAGCGATCTTCCAGACAAACTCTTCTCAGATAGTTTAGAATGTTATTCACAGTTTTAGGATCGACCGACCAATCGAATCCAATTGTTACTGTTAGGTTGAACCAAAGGATGCCGGTCTACGAGCATGTGAGCGGAAACTCTAACGGTTGACCTAAACATATTATGTAATATGTTGAATAGATCAATAATCAATTAGTTTAGAGCAAAATTATTTATCTAGCTTTAAATCTAATTGTCACATCTTAAGTGTAATTTTATAATTTTCTTAACCCTGAGGTGAATACAAATCTATACCTAGTTACTTGCGATCTTTGATATGCCTAAAGAGTGAGTTCAAATTATCAAAAAATACCCCGGATGTTGGGACCGTGATTCAACTATGTTGGAGTTGCGTGAATCACATATATGAAATTCGTGGCAAGATTGCAAAAACAATAATATCACATTATGCTTTATTGATTAATGTGTGAATAAATAAACCAGGTCTGGTACTCGACGACATGACTCATTGAATAAGACATAGTGATTTGTATGAGACACTTTATTAGTATGTCTATCTTATTCACAGTCAATAAAATAGTTAAGAAAATAATAACTAGAGGGGTGAAATAATAATTTTACATCCCGCTCTTGTTACTGATATTTACAAAGGGTAATATCGTTAAATATTTTATGAACCGTGAAATATAAATGTTTATTTGCACCAACATAAATTGTAACGTGCATGAATCGAGATTCTACCAGCATCAGACTTATAATCGAGTTGTGCGATGTCAGAAATAAATATGTCAGAAATTTGTGGAGATAAATTAATCGAGTATTTGAATCTCATAAATTTATTCATGTGGATTAATTCGGTCTCAAGAGTAACTCATAAGGGAAGGAATGAGAAATAATAGCAGTTGGACCAAATACGTGTTTCGAACCAATGTACAATTCCTAAGCCTCATATGAGATGGGTGTCATCACTAAATTAGTGAAAAGAAAAATTAATGTTCAAGTTAAATATTTTTTTATTTTCTAGTTATTGGATAATTGGTAAATAAGAAAAAATTAATTGATTGATAGGGATCAATTTAATTCATCAATTTGGACTGCTGAATCTGGACACAATTTTAACTCTGGGGGAGATGTAAAAATCGCATATAAATGCATATGGATGGGGGAATTCAGGTTTTGACATACATGGGTATATGTGTAAAATCTATAATTAAATATGATAAGAGATTGCATTAAGGTTATGTCTTAATATTTCAAAATCTTATCCATAAGTGTCAAATAAAAGAAGAAAAAGTTTCTCTCTCCTCCATACACATTGTTGCCGCCAACTTTCACAGTAGGGTGATTTTTCTCTTTCAATCTAGTTTCGAAAGCTCACACTCAATTCCTTCAAAAATCCTTCAGAGATATACTTATGATTCTAACGGGTGATTGTTGGCGCGAAGATTAATTCGAACTCAATGAAAAATGAAGAACGCGAGATAGAAATTGGATACAGCCAAATCAGAAATTCTCTATTAATTGAAAATGTATAAATTATTTGTATCTCTTCTCGATTCGTTTGTATGATTATACATGTACTTTGATTAGTTTTGTGTTTAATTAGATTAAACGTTTGTATGAAACAAATTCATATATTCCACCCATGAACTAGTCATGGTTCATTAATTTTTCTTGAAAATCTAAAACCCGATCCAACATGATCAACGTAAAAAAAACAAAGACCGAGCAGTCTTCCAGACAAACTCTTCTGAGATAGTTTAAAATATTATTAGCAGTCTTAGGATCGACTAGACAGTCGACTCCAATTATGAATGTTAGATTGAACCAATGAATGTTGGTCTCGGGGTATGGGAGTGGAGACTCTAATGGTTGGCCAAGACATATTATGGAGCATGTTGAATAGACCAATAACCAATTATTTTAGAGTAAAGTCGTTTCTCAAGCTCTAAACCAAATTGTTACATCTTAAGAGTATTATCATAATTACCTTAATCTTGAGGTGAATACAAAACTTGACCTAGTTACTTGTGATATTTGATATATCAAAAGAGTGTGTTTCAATTACGAGACGTTACCCCGACTGTTGGGACCGTGATTTAATTATGTTGGAGTTGCATGATTCACAGATATGAAATTCGTGACAAGATTGCAAAAGCAACAATACCACCTTATGTTTTATTGATGGGTGTGTGAATAAATAAATCAGGCCTAGTACTTGATGACGTAAGTCATTGAATAAGACATTGTGATTTGTACGAGACATTTCACTGATATATTTTTCTTATTCACAGTCAATAAAAGAGTAACGAAAATAATAACTAGAGGGGTAAAATGATAATTTCACATCTCAGTCTTGTCAGTTATATTCATGAAGGGTAATATAGTAAAATATTCTATGGACCGTGAAATATATATATTTATTTTCACCAACAGAAAATGTTTATTTTTACTATAGGAAAATGTTTATTTTTATACTTTATTGATGAGTGTGTGAATAAATGAATCGGGCCTGGTACACGATGACATGAGTTATTGAATAAGATATTGTGATCTGTACGAGACACTTCACTGATATATTTTTCTTATTCATAGTCAATAAAAGAGTAACGAAAATAATAACTAGAGAGATAAAATGATAATTTCACATCCCAGTCTTGTTACTGATATTCACGAAGGGTAACATAGTAAAATATTTTATGGATCGTGAGATATAAATGTTTATTTACACCAACAGAAAATGTAGTGCGCATGAATCGAGAGATAATTTATCTACATAAATTAGCTGAGTATTTGAATCCCATAAGTTTATTCATGTGTGTTCATAAGGATAGGAAAGAGAAACAACAACAATTGGACCAAAAATGTATTTTGGACCAAGGTACAATTCTCAAACCTCATATGAGATGGGTGTCCTCACTAAATTAGAAAAAAGTAAAATTAATGATCAAATTAATTATTTTGTTATTTTCTAATTATTAGATAATTAGTAAATAAAAAAATTAATTAATTAATAGAGATCAATTTAATTTATCAATTTAGACTGATAAATTTGGGCACAATTTTTGCTCTAGGGGGGATGTAAAAGAAATCGCATATAAATGTATATGGAGAGGGAAATTTTGGTTTTTGACATATAGGGGTATATGGGTAATTTCTATAATTAAATATAATAAGAGATTGCATTAGGGTTATCTCTTAATACTAGAATCTTATCCCTAAGTGTAGATGAGAGAAGAAAAAGTTTCTCTATTCCTCTTTTACCGTTGCCGCCGATTTTCACAATAGGGGAAGAGCAATTTTTTTAGTTTTCTCTTTCAATCGTTATTTCGAGATCCCACACTCAATTTCTATGAAAACCCTTCAGAGATATACTGATGATTCTAACGGGTGGTTGTCGATGCGGATATTGATTCTAGCTTTGTGAAGAACGAAGAACGCGAGATAGAAATTGGATACTGTCAAATCAAAAATTCCCATTAATTGAAAACGTATTAATTCTTTGTATCTCTTTCTCGATGCATTTATATGATTATGTATGTTTATTGATTGGTTATGTGTTTAATTGGATTAAATGTTTGTATGAAATTTTTTTATATATTCCATGCATGAACTAACCATGGTTCATTAAATTTTCTTCAAAATCTTAAACCCAATCCAACAAGTCAAGCTTGGACCTAAGATAGTAGACTCTGTTTTCAGTGGACATGCAATAAACAGTTCTGCATATTGATTTTCTGTTATTAGTTTAGAGATTTCTGACATAAGTACCAACTCTATAATAGAGTCTGTTAATGCTGAATTCTTTGAGAACGTGTTTCCATTTAAGGAAGGAAAACATAGTCAAACTGTCAAATGAGGTCTAAATAAAGGTTAATCTAGAGCTCAGATTGATGAAGAATCTAAACCTAAGCCTAGAAAAAACAAACGAGCTAGAACGAGTACGTCATTTAATCTAGAGTTTCTAACGTACTTGAAAGAAGCTGAACCTCACACATATAAAGAGGTGATGTCAAATCATGAAAATCCTTTTGGAATGAGACTATTGAAAGTGAGATAGATTCCATTTTATGAAATAACACTTGGATATGGTTGACCTCCCACCCAGGAATAAACCAATAGGGTGTTAGTGGATTTTCAAAAGAAAGCTTAGAGCAAACGATACAATTGACAAGTACAAAACTCAGTTGGTAGCTAAAGGTTATCGACAGAAATAAGGTATAGATTTTTTTATACCTATTCTCCTGTGACGAGGATCACTTCTGTTAGAATGCTGATCGCGATAACAGTTGTACATAGTTTGGAAATTCACTAATTAGATGTTAAAACTTCTTTCTTGAATGGAGAATCGAACAAAGAAATCTACATGGAATAGCTTGAAGGGTTCGTGGTCTAGGGACAAGAACAAAGGTGTGTAAGTTGTCAAATCCCTTTATAGACTAAAACAAGCTCTGAAGCAGTGGCATGAAAAATTTGACCACATTATGCTCTCGAATGGCTTCTCAATAAATGAGTGTGATAAATGTGTCTACATTAAAAGTACTAGTGACATGTTTGTCATAGTATGTTTATATGTAGATGACATGATTAAAATGAGAACAAATAAGGATATAATATCTTCTACCAAGAAGATGTTGAATTTTAATTTGACATGAAAGACTTAGGTCTAGCAGATGTCATTCTTGAACTCCAAATAAGGAGAACTTCTAACAAATATATCCTTACACAATCTTATTTTGTAGAAAAGATGCTAAAGAAGTTCGGCCAATTTGAAAGCAAATAAGTTGTGACTCCGTTCGACTCAAACTGTAAGTTGAGAAAGAATAATGGAGTTGGAGTATCTCAACTTGAGTACTCAAAGATCATTGGAAGTTTGATGTATATCATGAATTACACAAGGCCTGACATTGCCTATTTAGTAGGAAGACTTGCAAGATATATGAGTAATCCTGGACGTGATCACTAGGATGCTACTAGTTAGGATATTTAGATACTTGAAGAACACCATTGACTATGGATTACATTATACGACGTATCCACCTGTGCTAGAAGGATTTAGCGATGCTAAATGGATATCTAACAGTCTAGAAACTATATCCACGAGTGGATATATTTTTACCTTAGGTGGTAGAGCTATATCTTGAAAGTCTATGAAGCAGACTTGTATAGCTCGTTCAACTATGAAATCTGAATTCATAGCATTGGACAAGACTGATGAAGAAGCTGAATGCCTTAGAAATTATCTGAATGACATTCCAGTATGGTCGAAGCCTGTGTCACCCATATGTGAACTCTGTGATAATATGGCTACATATTTAGAGTGAAGAATAATGTGTATAATGATAAGTCTAGACACATAAGATGTAGACATAATAGCATTAAACAATTGCTCGTAAATGGTGTGATTTTCGTTGACTTTATTAGGTCAAAGGAAAATTTGGCAAATTCTTTAACAAAAGGATTATCGAAAGAGCTTGTAAAGCTAACATCGAGGGGAATGGGCTTAAAGCCTATTCAATGAATCATTCAGATAGGAACCTAACATAGTTGACTGGAGATCCCAAGATCTAGATTCTATAAGAAAACTAGCAAGAATGATTCACATAACACATAAACAAACTTTGTTTCTTTTCATTCCTATGATGTAACGAAAGTGTGTTGTCTATCGACGATAAAGGGTATTATTAGTATTTAATGACGTTGATATCTTGCTTGCAAGAGGTGTATAGGCAGAATACTCTTAATCACTCTCACTTATGTGAGGGTAGAAGTAGGGTCGCTTCTGTGAGAGAGTGCAAGGCTTAATCTTTCTAAAGCTCTCATGAGACAAGATATATGTTATCAGGACCAAATGAACAAAAACGTATGAACTCGAACATTTTGAGATAAGTTGAGTGTGAGATTTATCGTTTTGATTTATTTTAGAGGAAGGTTTAGAGTAAATCTGATAAACCATTAGTAGTGAAGGTTGAAGTCCAAAAGACATCTCTCCCGAGGAAAAACTCATATGTTTCTTTCTCCTGATATCATTGTATGTTTAGGACATTTTCAATCATGAAGAGGATTGTTGGAGATACGAGAAAGAGCTTGAAGCTTTATTAAGTAAAGCTAAGCTAGCGTAAAAAGTGTGTGAATGAAAATAAAAAGAAAAAGAGAAATATGAGTAGAAACCAAATTCCCACATTGCTTAGACAATAGTTGGAAGTGTGGTTTATAAGCCCACAGCTCATGACTTGGGGACTTGCCCCAAGGGACACCCCACACTTTTATGGGGAGAGGGAAGTTAGATGGGCTCACATTGGGCTCCATCACACACGCATGCGCATCGCCGCCGCCTGGTTCGGTCTGGTCTGCTTCGATTTGGGTGGAGCTCTATCGTTTTGCGACATGTTTAACAATTTGTAGCAGCAGTTGAGGGGTAAAACTGCTTTGACCCAGTCACCTATGAGGTGGTAGCTACATGTGGCATGATTGAAGGGCAATTTCTAAGGAAACTGCCATCTTTGCATTACGTAGAACGTAGAGGACAATTTCTCTATGAAACTGCCCATCACTTTGGTATAAATGAGGGACAGTTTTCTCTATAAATGGTTCCCTTCTTTATTAATTGAGAAGTGTGTTCTAAGAAGCATTATGATACAAAGCAATTCTTCAATTTTCTGTCATTTTTTGTGAGTCAGTAAAGGAGAAAATATATATTGTTCGAGCTCTGTAGGATCGAAGCATATGTTGCAATGTCTTCGATCACGGTGAATGTATCCTGAAAAAATGTTCATCGTAGTCTCCAAGCAAACTGTGAATGGTGAAAATTCATTTTCAAGACATTGCTACAGCAAGACTCTCGCGCTTTAATTTTTCTGTTTCCCATTTCTAATTGTCTATAATTTACATTTAATTACTCTATAATCATTCATTTATAATTATTTAATTGTAATCGTTCTATCATAGTTTAATGTAGTTTAATGAGAGTATTTATTTAATTACTGCTCTACGGGTACAACAATGAGCTTGGGTTGCTGCTTGTTTTACCCGCCATTAAAAAGTCTGCATTCAACCTTAATTTTCTCTCTCATCACTATCTCGAACTCTTACACGTTTGAAACAGCTCTAATGAGGGCAATTAACGAAGTGCTTGAGGCCTGAAGGGCGGTCTGATGAAGGGTGTGATGAAGGCGATTTACCGACTGCGACCTGATGACGAAGGGGGCTGATGGAAATTGTGGTTCATAGAGGCAGACAAACAGAGGCGTTATTTTCCCTTCTATTATCTTTATAAACCTTAATCTACTTCACACTCCTCTTTTTAGTTCAGGGAATGCAAAGTGATATTGTTAGTTTGGACAATCAAGAAAGCGGCTCAGAGGGTGGTAGGGGATGAAAGCAGTTCACTAAGGACAATCTGAGTTTTTTTTTCCATCCAAATCCGAAAGCCTTCAGATCTAGAATTGACTCGAGCCTTTGGACTTGAGTTTTTTTAACACCCAGAAGCTTTTGATTATCTTCTGGAGTCATCACGATTTTCGTAATCTTTTCTCTCAGTTTTTTTCCTGCAATTTCCTCTTCAGTTGTTTTATGAAACCATCGCGCTGTGCCTTTTTTTATTCTGCTAAGTCGTTGGAGCTCATTGATATCAATTCTGACCCGAACCTAAACATATCATTTCTGAGCCTAACCTAAACTTTGAAGCCCATGGTGGCTCAAAATTACTATTCTTTCTGTTTTTGAGCCACCATGGGCCGTAGCTGTTGTGACACCTTTGTGTGGGCTGTAAAATTCTGCCGCCTTGGAGAATCTGCCTTCAACCTTTCTCTTTTTCTTTTAACTCTCTTATTTTTATTCACAGATTTGTTGATGTCTTTAACTTAATTTTTTTTAATTCTTCCATTTCCATTTTAATTTTTTTTCACATTTTAACCGGTTGTAAAATGTGGGCATGCTTAAAAGGTGACCACCCCGTAAACATGATCACCTTTATAAAATATTATCATACTTAACATTCTTAACTAGTCGTGTCTACATAACACTGAACGGTTGTAAAATTTCACAAGGAAACTTACCAATCTCCTTAAAGGCTATGACTCAGCCGTGGAATATCAAAACCAACTTTATATATATGTCATCAAAAAGTGAAACCCATTTTTCTTTCATAGAGACATGTCACACCATAAAAAACACTATTAACACGAGAGAGTAAACATGAGAGAAACTACTTCTCTCTGTTTTAGGTCCCAGATTTCTTCATAAAAATCATGAAAAATACATATTGATTTTAAGAAATAAAAATACAACAGACTTTCCTTCTTTAGCCATGGAGCCTTCTTTAGCCATGGAGGTTTCTCTTTGACAATCAACTTCCTAGTGGACAAGAAAAATATTTAAGGTGATTTTCAAACCGGACTGGGTACATGAACAGACAGTTGTCTACTCATCAGAAAAGCTTTGAGAATATGGGGGTCTATCATGGAAGAAAGAATGAGCATCCTCAGCTGCCTAGACGGTGACAACTGCCCTTAAGCGTATCTACTTGGGATTGCAAAGTAGGTACTGGTCATGGTACTAGCTATGGTAATTTTACATACAAAATCTAGAGAGAGAGAGAGAGAGAGAGAGAACTATTGGGTATAGTGCCCTCAAAATATGTGTAAAGATATTTAATTTTGAAATTAATAAAAGTACAGTTTTCTTATAATTGTCAATTCTGAATTATTATTGAATAATTTGTATAGATATTTGAAAATTTCATATTCATTAATGAGACTATGATATTGTATTAGTTCGAGATGATTAAGATCATAGATAATGATTAAAATAACCACAACATATTAAAGTATGAAATTTTTAATGAATTGTTGCTAGTACAGTTCACTAAGCATTTTGAATGTATGTGATCTAGATCTGGATCACTGATGTGGATAGATATCTTAATGATTCTACTTTATATAATTAGATAATATAGGATAAGACCGATGTGAATTAATATATTTATTAACTTATTATCATAAAAAAATTAATATACATCAATTAGATGATCATATGTAGATCAACCTAAATCATGAGTAGCCATGAACTTTTATACATGTCTACTTGGTCTTTTGATTCACTCATTAAAGTTTTTTTGTAAAATAAGCTAGTTACTTTTGTTTTGTAGATTCAGTGACATGGATGGCTGGGAACATGATATTACATGATTTGGAATCCAAGGTTTCTTAACGGATCGTATATTGGTTCTCTTAAGTGTTAATTTTGAAACTGAATGATTATTGAGCTCAAATTTATAATACGATTATAAATTAACAGTTCACTAGTGAATTAATGGTACTTAAAGATCAGAATGTAATTGGAAGGGTAAAACGATAATTTTGATCAACTCTAATTTATGAATCAATAAGTGGAGAACAAGATTACATGAGTGATTATACCAATGGACTACACAAAATTAATCTGTAAATATATTATGTAATTACTAAGAGTTTAGAATTAATCTGTAAATATAGTAATAGAATTAATAAATAGATTATTTAATTAATAATCTGATTTATTTGAGTTTAGAATTATGGGTCCATGGTCCCCAAGCACATCAATATTGCACAGTCTAAGGTGTGAATGTTTCTTTGCATAAGAAAAGGACTAGCTTGCAAAATGAATTAAGTCTTCACGACAAATAAATAATTAAGAGATGATTATGTATTATTACTTAATTGAGAATTAGGTAAATAGAATATTTATTATAATTTTTGAAATTATAATTAATTTATTATATCGATTAGTTATGAATTAATCGATAGTGAGACAGTATATTTGAAGACAAGAGAAACTCTCAACGAATCCTCTGCGATGGGCATACCTCTTTTGTGTGTCTTTCTCATGGCGGGAGCAGAACAAGTAATCAACTAATCTGTTAATTTTGAACTAATAGTTAAGTTAGTTGATAGGTGTTATCAGATAAGTTAATTTTGAATTAACTGATATTTAGATATTTATCTGATTAAATTAAATATTATTAAATCATTATATAATAATAATTTGAATTTTGAATCTACTAATCTTTTAGTTTTGAATTAGCAGATAAGTTAGTTGATAGGTATTATCAGATAAATTAATTTTGAAGTCCCTGATATTTAGAAATTTACCTGATTAAATTGAATAATAAAATTGAAAAATTACCACATGGCATATCAGACTGCCACACGTCAATCACTGATTTTGAATCAGAGATTGGCGTGACACACTGTAGTGCCGCATGGAACTACAACATGGCATAGATGATAGTGGGTCCAACTATAGTGGTACATTTAGAATTAATTTATTATTTTATGGAAACCCTAAACCTAATGAACATTGACCTAGAATATATATCGATAATATTCTATTGGTCTCATGATAGAATCTGACTTATTAATCGTTAATCAAAAACTCTACGTATTCTCTAATTCTCTCTCGGAGTTTTGTCTCAAAAGTCCTTCAAATCTCTGGATCTCATATGTTGAGTACATCCAGAGATAAAAAATTACTCTTGATTCATTCTATGTGTCCATACATGTTCTAGTGTGTTTGATAATTGGTTTGAAAGATATTGGTGTGGATTATAAAATCTGCTCATCGTAGAACTGAACGTTCGTTATTTTTACTAGAAAATAACGAGAACGCTTGATACACTTCAAGAGGTAAAATTCTTTTCTTTGAACATCTATTAATTTAAAGTATAGATATATAATGGATCGGTGTAAAAAATAGTTTTTCACAAAATTATTTTTTGGGATCTGTGGAGTCACGATTATTTTTCGATCGATTTTTTTTAGAACCCCTCCGTTACGCACCGCGATTTCCAACAAGAGCATGCTCTATGATAAATGTGTGTTCATATTTAAAATATTCCACCTCCTCAACAAGAGTGTCGTACCTCTTTATATAGAGAGTGATGGGTAAACCTTACTTTGCAGTGGCCAATGAGTGATTACCAAGTGTATGTAGATGCCGATAAATAGAATGCTACCACGTATCTCTAATTTCATCTTCAATGAGAGAACAACACGTCTAAAGCCTACTGAGGAGGTCATGACGACGTACTGACACAACGAATCTCATCTTAATCATATCAAGTCATATAGCTCCAATTCATTCCTAACGCAATAAAGATCTATCCAAGTCTTATCACTTGATTTTACGGTTATGGGTAAACAATCACGGAGTCCAACCGGGGTGGTGGGTCAAGAATGTATCCCAGGGGGAGAAATCCATGCATAAACACTTTTCTTTTAGAAGTGTTTTTTCATAGTTGATTTTTTTTAATTATAACTGACCAGGAAGTATTGTTATCGTTTATTATTTTCATGCTTTTTAGCTTTTGAAATAGTCCAAAACGTCTTTATGCAACGCATTTCATGTGCTCATACTTCTATCTCCGCATCTCTATCACTCTGGTAGTCTTAGATCACGCTCGTTCTTTGTTTTAATTGCAGGAAAGAAGATGGTGATGCTTTTGGGTTCAATGAAATGGTAGAAAAAGGGAGAAAAAAGTGAACGGCTCGTCAAATAGGCTACACAATATCATCTTATGCAGTTTTCTATATGGAAGGTCTAAAATGAAACTTCTAAATAGTCTAGGAAAAAATTGTAACTTTAAAATTTTAGAGTTTGCAATGAGTATTTCAGGAGTGGGCTGATACAAACAACTTATCCATGTAAACTGACGAATTGGGCTTTGCAAAAGAGCAATCTGTATCCAAAGGGAACCCAAAAGTATCGTGAAGGATTCAAACGGAGTTGAAGCTTGAGACTTATATCATTTGGATTTCGTTTTGTCCGGGAAAAGTCCTTAGTGCCTCCCACAATTTAGTATTATTATTTCCTCAATAAATAAGGCTAATGACAATTAATAGGAGTAAAGTTCGAGAAGTAAAATTGACTTAGGATATGTTTATTATTTTGCTTGAGTGATTGGATTACAAATGTGGTTTCTATCTTTGGATTACAGTGCGAAGTAGGGAAGAAAACATTATGAAAGCATGAAGAATGAAGAGCTTGGGAGAATAATTGGTTAGATTTTGATTTTTCCACTCATGAAGGCTTCAATAAGAGAGCTTCAATGAAGGTTTTTACCTCTTGGTTTCTTAGTGTTCTTCAAGTTTGCCTTGGCCTCCCTTTTATAGCGCTCATTGGAGGTCTAGACTTAATTTCAAAAGACTTTTGGCTTTAAAACCTTCTCGTGTGCTCCAGCCGATTATCAATCGGTGACTTGACCGTTGCATGATACAGTGGCTTGAGACTTGTGTTTGCGTGCGATTGGTTACTCTTGCAATCCCAGAGCATCTTCTCATTTATGGACAATACCATTGTGATCAGTGACTTTCTTATTCTTTCGGTGAGTCGCCGAGACTAAGCTTTTAATTGTGCCACCTCCACTTTCCTTACTTTCCTTACGTGTAATGAATTTGTTCATCAAGCTCGTCAAATTTACAGTAGTAAGGTGCAATGAAGTGTACAACGCCATCCTCGGCCTACCCGCCATCCACAAGTTCAAAACCATACCATCCACCTACAATGGGGTCATGAAGTTCCCCACCCCGCAGGCGTGGTTTAGTAAAGGGGAACCAGAAGACATCAAGGGAGTGCTACGTGACGGCCCTCAAAGGAAGGAGTCGATGGCGACAATAAGACCATTCGGACTAGCCACTCCTTCCCCTGAGCAATGAGGGATGGTCTCCTAGGTCAGGTCGACGACCACCTCAAGCACAAGGAGAAGCCGGTGGACAGTTGAGGGACAGAATGGCAGGCATCAACACACTCATGGGCTCGAAGTGCCCCATGAATGATTTTCAAAAATAAAAAGAACCATGTAGTCAGGCGGCAATTATCGAATAAACAGGTTGATTCCCCCACATAAAGATGTCAAGGAAAAAAAGATGTCTGTCTTGCACTCTACCTCGTCAGACGAGAAAATAGACTTTAGCCATAACAGAAATGTCTGACTAGATGATAAGAAAAAAAAAAGATGTTTGGCTTGTACTCTAGCTCGCCAGACTAGAAAATAGACTTTAACCAGGGCAGTAATGCCTGACTATATGTCAAGGAAAAAAAGATTTATTGCTTGCACTCTAGCCTATCAAATGAGAAAAGAGACTCTACCTAGAGTAGAAATGTCTGACTAGATGTTAAGGGAAAAAGAGATGTCTTTCTTGCACTCTAGCTAACCAGACGAGAAAATAGACTCTAGCCAGAGCAGAAAGACCTAGCTAGATTTCAAGGAAAAAATAGATGTATGTCTTGCACTCTAGCTCGCCAGGCGAGAAAAGGGACTCTAGCCAGAGAAGAAATGTCGTACTAGATGTCAAGGAAAAAAGCGATGTCTAGCTTGTACTCTAGCTCCCCAGATGAGAATAAAGATTCTAGCCAGAGCAGAAATGTTTGACTAAATATCAAGGAAAAAAGAGATGTATGACTTGCACTCTAGCTTGCCATACGATAAAATGGACTTTAGCTAGAGTAGAAATGTCTGAATAGATGTCAAGGAAAAAAGAGATGTCTGGTTTGCACTCTAGCTCGTTAGACGAGAAAAGGGACTCTAGCCAGAGTAAAGATTCATGACTAGTTCCCAATAAAAAAAAATAGATGAATGGCATGCACTCTAGCATGCTAGATGAGAAAAGAAGCTCTCGTTTGAGCAGGACCACCTGGACAACCCTCCTGCACGGGGCAACATTTGAAAAACCCTTCTAGAATTATGGTAGAATTGGGTGGCCAGACCTCCTTCAAATGGGGCAAATCACTAGGAAGGAATAACAAAGGATAACCTCTTTTAATAAGAACTATTACCTAAACCATTCACGACCAAAAATGTTGGAACAATAAGAACTAAGAGAGGAATAGGATAAATTATATTAAGACTGTGCTTAGTGAGAACCGAGCCGTAATCATGGGATAGGTATTCAAGGTTGTTCAGATTAAAGATTAAACTATACCTACAATCATTAATACCAATATTAAGTTAGAGCTCACCGAAAGTGGTGCTTCATTTACTTATGGTTCATTACTGAAGATTAATATATTCATTGAGTTTCATTCACTTAATATTGATATTCAAGTATACACTAACGTTGAGGTAATAACAAAAGAGTAATGAACAAGAGCAGATTCAAAGCAAGAAAAGGGACAGAGTTATGGAGGAAAATATATATCTCGTTGATAAAAAAAATGAAAGATTGCAAGTAAAGAAAAAATAAAAACTATGTAGTAGGGGCTTAGGGGTCTCAGCGGTACTCGTGGCGACCTCAGTTAGCTCTGGTGGTGGGGGAGGAATCTCCTTCTCAGGTTGACCAGAGGGTAAAGGAGAAGACACCTTCGTGTCTTGCTCTTCAAGAGTAGGTAAGTCCTACAGATCGGGAAGCCCAGGGGAAATAGGCAGGGACATTTGTGGCCGAATAAGAGGAGAATGCCGCATCCCAGCACACTTCTACGCTTCACAGGAAGAATCCATCATCACCTTGTCATAGGTAAAGTCCAGAAGATGGGGTGGAGGATCCAAAGGACAACTAAGGAAGCCTAAGTCCCATTCAGCTGTCATAACCAATGGAAAACTCAACGAGTAGAGCCGCTTTGAATTCATAAGTCTATTTGAAGTCCTCCATCAACTTGGCATGGCTCTCGGTCTACCAATCAAACTTCTCGTGCAATTAAGTCTCTGCCAGGTTAATGCTCCGCAGTGCTTCTCTCTCCTAGTTCTCTGCTTGAGTCTGAGAATGGATCTCTCGAAAAAGATTCTCCTCCCGGCCTGGGACTTCTCCCTCAGAATTTTGTCCTGAAGTTGAAGGTTGGAGATGGCCCTCTCTCGATCAGAAGGTTGAGCCTTCAGATCCTGGCGAGATTCAACGGCACAGATGGCTTCCGCCATGGCCTTTCCCAACTCCTCCTCGAGGCAGGTGACCTTCCCATCGATGTCCCTAAGCCCCTCAACCTCCGTCTTGACTTTGTCGTAAGCTCGGAGAAGAGACTCAAACTTCCTGGCCCCAGCCCCCTCAGCAAGCATAGCCTCTACCTGAGTAGAAGCTAAGGAAGCCTTGAGCACTTGACCCTCGCCAGCATCATCACGTTATAGGTCAGGATCTGTAGAACGCACCGAGCAAAAATTAGTTCTTACATTCTACTCCATAAAGTCGTTAGGAAGCCTCGACCCCACATCTCGAAATGACTAACCCCCGTCAAATTGAGATGAGGTTCTCGACCTTCAAGTTGATCACCCTAGCCCGAGCTCTAGGCGAAGCAGGAGGCTATGGTGATCAGGGCGGACTCTTGGAATCCCTATGACAACTGCTGGTCTGTGGCAAACCCTACTCTGAGGAGTTAGGAACGGACTCTTTCGGGAAACTCCTGATGGGATTTGGAAAAGAAACGGGAATATAGGTCAAATAAGGATCACGAGATCCTACGATCTCATAATCACCAAATGATCTGGATTGAGTATAAACTCAAAATCTTGTAGGCTCGTGGTGGGATGGAACCAGGATCGATAGGGTTACGATCTGAGTCCGATCCTATATGATCAAACCATATTCTAATTTTGGTCAAAATTTGTTAACATTTGGTCGAATGCTTCTTCGTTCCTTCTTGCTTCTTCCTTTCTTCAATCTGCCCTAAAAGTCTAAGATGAAGAGTGCAGCCTCACAGGTTAGGTCAGGTGTTTGTTCCTTCTTGCATCTTATGTTCTTCAATCTGCTCAATATCGAGTTCGATCTCCCTACTCCGTACTCATTACTCAATACTTCTTCAGATCTGCTTCTACAATCATATTTTTTGTTCTCGGTTTCAGAATAACTCAAGCCATCTTCACTTCAGCCAAGCCTCTCAGTCTCTCTCGTTCAAGCACCACTCTTCGTGGACCTTGTCATGGTAAGAAAATTTCTAGTAATTTATGTTTGGAATTTCAGAAATGGCGTTGTGGTTTGATATTTTTTGGTAAGGGTGGGTATGGTTGGAACTCATTTGATGTAAGGACTAAAGCTGAGTTTTGAGAATTGGATAAGTCCTTTGAGAAAGTTATGATTCTACTTCTTTTTCAAGTAAGGCTGGGTATGGTTGAATGAAACTCATTCTGATTTTTTCTGGTTTATCCGTGTATGTGTGGTTGAAATTTTCTGGTGTAACTGTGTATATATGGTTGAAATTTTCTGATGTCAAGGTGATTGTTTCTGCCTTCTGGTTTTTGGTTAGTGGTGTGTATAAATCAATATTATGATGCATGTTTACAATTTTACTGATAAGTGATTGATTATCATGATTCATGGTTGCATTGCACATTTTTTGTATTACATGTAGAAATATCTACAAGTGGGAGTAAAACTAAGAAAAAAACAAGAAAAGATAATGTTGGAAGTAGGTCATGATAATCATTCTTTTGTACTATAAAGTAGTGTAAAACTTGTTTTTTTGTTTAATTTTAGTCAAAAAATAGTTGTTAATTTATTTTTTGGAAGGATCTCAACTTTTTTAATATTTTAATATAGTAGGATCTTACGATCCTCGATTCGATCTATAAGACTCCTCCATCGATCCGAGTCAAATATAGGATCATGACAACCTAGGTCGATGGCACTCTCGGCGGTAAAGTAGGAGGAGACTCGGATGGGACCTCCCCCCTTAGACTGCTCTAGCTTCTTACCCCTGATATTCTCTATCTTTCATGCCTTGGAAGCTTCAAGTTGTTGTCTCTTCTTCTTATAGGAGGGTTTATCTCCGGCCATTCCTGCACAAGCAGAACTATATCACTAAATTCGTGAAGTAATGGGAGCTAAGAGAAAGGACATTTAAGAATCGGCTAGTACGGTCTAAGAAGACCTCGAGCCCGTTGGATTCAAAAGCACTCCGAACTAGACTCCTCTATAAAGACCTTGACGAGAAGGTTGGTGGTAACGTCCTCCGGAGGATCTAGATATAGATCATCTTGAAATAGAAACTCAGGCCAAATAAGGACGTTAAAAGCACTATATTCAATGGGAAGCTCAAAAGGTTGAGAATCAGGGACTGAAGATGGACTGGAAATCTCTTTGGTCTCTTCTAAATCACTGCAAAAGAGATATATACCATTAGTATTGAGAATGAAGGTGAGCAGATCTCCCTTTCCCCAGAAGCGAGAGCTCGCCAGCAGTCCCAAAGGCCCAAGGGACTCGGTACAAGAGCTCCAAGACCCAAGGAAGACCCTCCCAAAACCCAATGATCACAAACCAGTTATCCTTTCATTACTTTTACCAGGGCGTGATGTCGCTCACGATCCCCTTCACCCCACCAGCTTGACTGCTAATATAGTACCATCCTTGATCTATAGAATGAGGTTATTTTTCCCTTGTTCTTAGAAGGGAACTTCAACTAGGCCAGGGTAATACACGTGGTAGAAAATGACTTCTCACAAAGGGATGTAGCGGAAGCCTCAACCTATACTCCTACAAGGCCAAGTATAACCTAGCCCCTCCGTGTCGCAGGGCATGTATCCTTTCACCCTCCTCTGACAGCCATAGTTGAATGAAGTCAGAGAGGTGGTATGTTCTCCGAATCGCACCAAGTCCTCCTCAGTAAGGGAAAAAGAATATGTTGGAATTATATCCATAAAGTATAGTATAATAACTTCTTATAAGTAAATAATTATTTATTGACATTTATGTACTACTGAATTTTATGATTAAATAAGAGTTTTTTTTAATTGAAGTTTGTTTATAACTTACTTAAATCTTGAAACTATTGTCAACGTAAGAATAGCACATGCCAAGTGATCTTCGAGACAAACTCTTATGAGATAGCTCAAAATTTTATTCGTAGTATTAGGATCAACTGAACAATTGAATCTAATTATGATTATTAGGTTGAACCAAATGATGCCGATCTCGAGGCACGGGAGTGAAGACTCTAACGGTTGACCTAGACATGTTATGAAATATGTTGAATAGATCAGTAATCAATTAGTTTAGAGCAAAGTCATTTATGTAGCTCTAAATCTAATTGGTACATCTTAAGGGTATTTTCATAATTACATTAATCGTAAGGTGAATAGGGAACTTGACTTAGTTACTTACGATCGTTGATATATCAAAGGAGTGAGATCGAGTTTTCGGTCAATACCTCGGTTGTTAGGATCATGATTCAACTATGTTAGACTTGTGTGATTCACATATACAAAATTCATTTTAAGATTATGAAAGCAACAATATTACCTTATGCTTTATTGATGAGTGTGTGAATTAATAAACTAGGCCTGGTACTCGATGAATGAGTCATTGAATAAGACATGTTGATCTATACGAGGCACTTCACTCATATGCCTTTCTTATGCACATTCAATAAAAGAGATAATGAAATAATAACTCGAGCGGTAAAATGGTAATTTTACATCACGCTCATGTTACTGATATTCAAGAAGGGTAATTTCGTATAATATTCTGCGGACCGTGAAATATATATATTTATTTCCACCAACAGAAATGTAGTGTGCATGAATCAAGAGTTTATTCGACATTGGATCTATAGTAGAGTAGTACAATGTCGAGATTAAATAGGCTCAGAAATTTATGGAGATAAATTAGCCGAGTATTTGAAGCTTATAGCTTTTATTAATATGGGTCCTTCCAGTGTCAGGACTAGCTCATAAGGATAAGAATGAGAAACAATAATAACAATTGGACCAAAAATATGTTTTGGACCAATGTACAATTCCCGAGTCCCATATGAGATAGGTGTAATCACTAAATTAGTGAAGAGTAAAATTAATGTTGAAATTAATTATTTTTTTATTTTCTAATTATTAGATTATTAGTAAATAAAATTAATTAATTAATTAATTGATAGGGATTAATTTAATTCATCAATTTGGAGTGATGAATTTGGACACACTTTTGGCTCTAGAGGAGATGTAAAAATCGCATATAAGTGTATATGGAGAGGGGAATTTCGATTTTTGATATATAGGGGTATATGAGTAAATTCTGTAATTAAACTATAATAATAGATTGCATTAGGGTTATCACTTAAGATTGGAATCTTATCCCTAAGCGTAGATAAGAGAAGAAAAATGTTCTCTCTCCCCCACTCACTGTTGTCGCCGATTACTCTAAGGGGAAGAGAAAAATTTGATTTTTCTCTTTTAATCGTTATTTCGGAAGCACACACTCATTTCCTACGAAAATGTTTTAGAGATATACTTTTGATTCTAACGGGTGGCTTCAGTGCGAAGATCGATTCTAGCTCTCCGAAGAACGAAGAACGCGAGATTGAAATTGATTACCGCCAAATCAGAAATTCTCCATTGATTGAAAAGTTATTAATTGTTTATATCTCTTCTCGATATGTTTATATCAATATGCATGTTCATTGATTGATTTTGGGTTTAATTAGATTAACATTTGCATGAATTGTTTTTTTATATTTCGCCCATGACCTAGTCATTGTTCACTAATTTTTCTTCAAAATCTTAAACCCGATCAAACAGAATATTAGTCAGCCCCCCATCGGTCAAACTAGCACAGGCCACAGAGTCAGTTCAGAGGTCTACGGACTCAATCAGTGCATGGTGCACCTCATCTGGTCGATCAAACCCTCTGAACTCTCAAACATGATAAAACTCAGAGAAAACAGAAGCAATGATGAAAAGAATGAAAAAACAAAAAGAAAGGACCTATCATACTAATTTAGTAGCGGCGAGGATCTTGTTGCAGAACACGAGTCGACGACCTCAAAAATATGGTGTCCAGGAGGCGACAAAAAAGATGATAAAGGCCCTAGCTAAAGAAAATCAGAGAGAAGTCTTGAAGGGGGGCATCGAAATAAAGAAACCCGAGGGAGAAAGGAAAACTCAAGAAAAGGTGGAACTTCTATTTTTACGAAAGGGAAAGGAGGATTAGGGGCAAATGGAGTTTTGGTAAAGGCTTCGTCTCTCGTAGGCGAAAAAAGTAGAAGAAGTGAAGAAGGAAACTGCTTATTTATAAGCCCTGAAACAAGCAACGATCGGGACCATTGAAACAATCTAACATACGAAAAATCCACCAATTCTTAAGCCAATGGGACGAGCTCAGGAAACCAAACATCACTCACACACCTGTTGATGAAATAGGCTGCGCTTCAGTGACTCGAGTTATGCGCGCCCCACCACCATCATTGTCACTACTCTTAAAAGGAGATTAAATTCAAATTTTAATAAAACGGAAGCGCACGCGCGGACAAGTCACCTCAAGGGACATTCGTACATTTAATTCGAGCACCATAGGCATTCCAGCAGAACAAAATTCAACACAAGTACGAATTGTTCGAAGCGACGAAGCTCCTAGCGCCTCGACATATGTCACTCGCTTGGGAAAAATCCAATATAGAAACCTCCAGATCTGGGTGAGTAGGATTCGCGCAGAGTCTTCGACTAGAGGCAACTATTATAGGCTTTTCCTACAATGGGTTAGTAACGCGTGTCCTAGTAAAATCACATTCTGCCGCAGACGAGTCACCCGAGCTCTAATGCACGAACCAAGTATCTAACATGACCTGGCCACACTGACCCACAACAGGTTGTGAAAAATAAAGTAGAGTTTCAAAGAGATCATTGGGCATCCGTAGCAGACCTAAGATTTTGGGTAACCACTCGACGTCAGCATCATCATTACACGCTGAAAGTAGATATTGAGGTGGCTCATTTCTATTGTATCCCTGACTCAGCCTTCCAATATCCGCTTTCCGTGTCAAACAGATCTCCCTCAAGTCACCCTAACCCTCCTTTATGTCAACTCAGGGGACATCAACACTAAATGTTACCCTCACCCATTACTGGAGGTTAGAGTTCAAATCGCCCAAGCTTCTCCTGCACACCTCCTCCCAGATATAAATATTCCCTCATGCTAAAAGAAAAAGGGAAGTCTGAATTAAGATATCAAACCCTTGTCCAAATACTACCAGACCTCTGACTTAGTCATCAGAGGCCTTAGGCGAGGCCACCACCCCCGGTCGTCCTCATTTTTTGGCTTTGTTTGCCTGTGTTATGCAGGTTTTCAGCCAGCCCCACTGAACACGTATACTATTTTGTAAATCACCTTCAACGGACAATATCATAAGGTCCAATTAAATTTATGTAAGCAAATAGCGACTATTAGAAAAGCGACATTTTTTGTTAAAAAATTTATAGAAAATATATATATATANAAATACCCTCGATTAAAATGATAATAAAATTTCCAAATGTGAATTTAAATATTCAAAATATTAAAGATTAAACTTTAAAAAAATCAGGATTTATATTTAACCAAAATCTAGCAAATAGTGAAATGAGTTTTCCATTCATTGCTCAAACTCTCAACCTACCTCTAAAATACCCGACGTTAAACTAAGAGGAAGACGAAGTACAAACCTTCATATGTCTTTCAATGGGTGTAATCAGTTTGGTTTGGTCGGTTATTTGGGTAAAATTTGAACCGAAGCAGAACCAAACCGTGAGTTTTAGTTCGGTTCGGTTCTATGGTTTGATATTATTAATTAAAAACAATTCTCATACAATATTATTGAAAAAATAATATTAAAATAAAAGTTTTGGTTTGGTTTGGTTTGGTTTGATATGAAATTACATATAAAAAATAAAAAATAATAGGATTTTATAGTTTCGATTCGGTTCGAAAATTACCAAAATTTCAAACTGAACTGAAACTTCATTTCTCTAATTTTCTAAGCCGAACCAAACCGAATGTATACAACGACCGAACTGAACATTTTCGGTTCGGTTCGGTCGATTCAGTACAAAAAATTCACCCCTAGTGCTTTTCTCTATTCATGTTACTTCTTATATGTTTATCCTGCTAAGCTCCTATTTCTTAAACCCCAAATTTTGAAATGGGTTGCAGACACTGCCATAAACAAAACCAGTACAAAATATGTACAAAATGTTTGAGATGATAAATATTTAGAATGAATAATTATAGAGTTATCAAGTAGTTGATCAATTTTTAAGTGATTCAGTGAGGTCACACTTATTTATAGGTTGATGTTTGATAACTCTTAAAATGATTTGATAAATTAATCTATAAATAGTTATTACGTCACTTGATCATTTTAAAATTTATTAATTACTTGGTCGATATAGAATTACTCATTTACAATTTACTTGATTAAAAACACTCTTATTTACATGTTAGTCAAAGATTTCACATTTTTTTTGTCAATGTAGGTATGCTTCAATGGAAAAACAACTGAAAATATTTATTTACATGATTGATAAAAATATTTAGGCTAAAATGCAAAACTCGCCCATCTACTTTGACCAAAATATAAACTATTCATCTTCACTTTTTTTTTCATATTTTTATACCCTTGTATTTCAATCAAACTGTAAAATATATCTCTCAGTGATGTTTTTGGTTAAATCTAACGGAGAGTTAACTCTGTTTTTTACCATCTTTTTTCCTGACAAAAACTCCATTGTTGTAGCTACTTTCACTCTCATTTTTAATCCTCCAAGGTTGAAAAAGAAAATGATGGAAACTCCGATACTTAATTATCTAAATAATGTCTGATTAGGGGAAATGAATTAAAGTCTCGAAAAAAAGCTTGTTCCAACAAGGAATTTTTCTCTTCTTCCAAACGGAAAACTCAGCTAGTTTTCCTTCCTTACTTCCAAATCACTTGTAGAGGGTTCAATAACTGTATTATGAATTTTTTGAATAAAGGCCCACTCAGCCCAATTCCTACATAAAGATCTTCTATGATGCTCAAACAATTGATTACAAGTTCAAAAGGATATAAAACCACAATATGACCGAACCTCATATATTTTTCGAAGTTCATATTTAGGCCAAACTTCACATTTCGGCCGAATCACGCCGAACCAAAATATGGCCGAACCTTACATTTCCACCGAACCTCATACAAGGAGCAATAAGGCCGAATCCACAAAGGCCGAATCCCGAACTCAGACTTAGTCAATATGATTAAGAAATAATAATACTGAATGACACACGGTAGTGCTCAAGACTAAAATAAATCACAAATAAGAGGAAGATATATAAAGCCTTCATTAGAAATGAAACTGATGATCCTTTCATATTAAGCATTTAATGAAAGACTCCCCAATTTAAGTAATTAATAAAAAAAACTCCCCGTATTCGGACATGAATGCTGAGTTATCTATATAAAGGCAAACAAATTCTTAAAGAGGTGTGGCATTCAAAACATTCAGAATTCTCTACCTTTTTCCTTTCCTTCACTTCACTAACTTGAGGGTCAGAGTGTATTAGGTTAGGCACCACACTAGTGTCAAGTCAATATCTTCATGTTCATTTTTCTCTTGTGTTCATCAGACGACATTCAAAGGAACACGTAGCAGAATCATCGACAGTGGATTTATAACATTCACAGTTTGGCACCATTTATGGGAAAACCAACCAATCTCCTACTTATTTTCCCTAATTTGCGCTGCATAAACCACCCACCAGAAACCCACCGGCACCAACATAGCATGAAAACATCTCTCTGGTGGAGATTATGCGAGTCATAGGACAATTGAAAAAGAAAATGGAGATTCTTGAAAAATAAAATCATGACTTGTGGAGCAAGATGGATGTGAATGCTTCCGCCAATCCTCTCCGAAACGTCGGGAGTGGGAATTCTAAGAATCAAGCACCTCTCTGCTCGAGAGGTATCCCAACGGATCCAAATCATGATGGAAATTATAGAAGGAGGGAAGAAGACTGTAACAGAGCAAGACTACATAGAAATATGAGAAGTTGCTCTGAAGATTCTCATGTGAGTTCTTCCCCAAGAAGAAGATTCGGAGACTCGGGAAATAGGCGAGCTAACCAAAGTGGAGAAATGGCGGATGGAAACAAGTGCAGAGGAGCAATGTCAAATGAAATTAATTTCACGGAGAAATCAAGGATATATACCGAAGACTAGCACAACATGATGTGAAAGTGCAAGAAGAAGATGACCCAGCTATCAGACACTTAGCCGAATCGCCATTCATCAAGGAGATATTGGTAGTTGAGCGGCTAAAACATTTTACCACTCCGAGTCTTCAATTGTATGACAGATCCAAAGATCCATATGATCATATTACCCATTATAAACAAGCTATGACCACAGCAAGAATTACTCACGATCGATTAAGCGCAATGTTATGCATATTATTCGCATCAAGTCTTATGGGACATGCCCTTACTTAGTTTGACACTTTGGATTCAGGCTCAATATCATCTTTTCGTCAACTCGCTCAAGCATTTGTCACTCAACATGGTATCTATGAAAAGGTCCCTCGATGATCTCTCCATCTTTACAGGGTCATACATGGTGTTGATGAAAGTTTAAAAGAATACATAAAGCGATGTACACGGGAGAAAATGGGAATAGTAAACTATGATGATTCCACAGCTGCAGATGCCTTCTTAAATGGTCTTTTTCTAAATTTTCCCATTTATGAATCTATGGTACGAGATGAGCCAGTCACCATGGAAGCTGCCCTTAAAAGAGCGCAGAAATTTGTGTTAATAGAAGAATATGCAAGGGAGAAGATTAATCACCAAGGTTTTCAGTCCAGGCGTAATTCAGGGATCGAAAGCAAAGACAAGAGGTCAAGACGAGATTCCCCAAAAAAGGATAACAGAAATGGTAGAGAGAGAAGAGATAGATATGATCGGAACAATGACTCAGTTAGACAAGACAAGAAAATGTATTGAGATCAGGTGGACAAAAGGGGAGCAGAAGCAGATGTAGACAATTTGTTCCGGCTTACTCCACTTAATATATCTTATTCTGACTTTGTAACACAGGTCAAGGACAAAGAATTTTCTGGGCCAAGAAGGATGAGAGGCCCACTCAATCAAAGGAATGAACCCAACATCTACTGCGATTTTCACCGAGATTATGGCCATAAAATGGATGAGTGTAGGCATCTAAAGTGAGAAATTGAAGAACTTATAAAGCACGGACACTTTAGAGAGTACATAGAAGAAGGTGCCAATAAAAGACCAAAGTCGAGACAGGAAAATGATGTGCCTAGTCAAACTGAGTGAAGAATCATCAATGTTATACATGTAGAAAGCACGAATGGAATGTCATTCACGGCAAGGAAAAATCTCGTCAGAGCGTCCGAACTCCCAGTTCTCAATCTTAACGCCCCAATTAAATTGGCACAAGACCCGGATATTTGTTTTTCTTCTTTCGAGTCATAAGAAGTCCACCAACCACATGATGATGCTTTAGTTATTTCTTTGGACGTAGTTAATTTAAACGTAAAGCGCATCTTGGTGGACCCAGGAAGTGCGGTGAATGCCATCTATCTCCCAACATTCGAACAAATGGTAATAGATAAGTTGAATATCATCGGGCCCAGGATAAAGTTGATCGAATTTAATGGACCGGTGACCAAGTCTTCTAGAAGTATTAATGTTACAGTCATAGCAAAGAGGGTCAATAAGTTGACAGAGCTTCAAGTTGTGGATTCAGATTCTTTGTACAATATGATCCTGGGTCGACCATGGATTCATTCAATGAAAGTTTTTACTTTGAAATATTATCAAACAATCAAATTTTCTACTCCTAATGGCATCTAGGAGATACGTGGCGATCAAGTCAGTTCTAGAAATTGCCATCTTACAAGTCTGAAAGCTAATAGAACCAAATAGCAATTACAACAAGTCGAATCGACATCACGATTCGAAGATCTGCAAGTTAATGAACCAAAGAACCCTACCATAGAAGAAACAATGGAAGTACGTATTCACACTTCTAAATCTGAAAGAGTTGTTACTCAAAACTGTGACAATTTCACATGGTCCATAAGTGACATGCCAGGCATTGACCCGGGAGTCATGACTCATAGGCTGGAGGTTGATTCAACTTATAAGCTAGTGAGGCAAAAGTTTGCAAAGGAGCGCAATGCCATAATCAATGATGCAGTGCAGAGACTTCTCAATGTCGGATTTATCAGAGAAGTAATATATCCAGATTGGCTTGCAAATGTTGTAGTGGTAAAAAAGAAAAATGGGAAATGGAGAATTTGTATAGAATTCATATATTTAAACAAGGCGTGCCCAAAAGACAGTTTTTCCTTACCCAAGATTGATCAATTGGTAGTCGAAACTGCAAGTCACGACGTGCTTAGCTTTTATGGATACTTTTTATGGGTATAATCAGATAAACATGCATCCATCATATCAGGAAAAAACGGCTTTCATCACAGAGCGAGAAATTTATTGTTACAAGGTCATCCCTTTTGGCCTAAAAAATCCTGGAGAGACTTATCAGCGGCTTATCAATCATATTTTCAGGCGGCACCTTAGAACGACAATGGAAGTGTACATTGATGACATGCTCGTCAAATCTCTCATAGCTGAGGATCATGTGGAAGACCTTCGGCAGGCTTTTGAGGTACTAAATAAGTATAAAATGAAACTTAATCCTACAAAGTGTACTTTTGTTGTCTCTTCAAAAACTTTTCGAGGACATTTCATAACACTACATGGAATTGAAGCCAATCCCGAACAGATTCGGGCAGTGTTGCACATGCCAACACCTACAAATAGCAAGTAAGTGCAAAAATTAACAGGAAGATTGGTCGCACTCAATCGTTTCATTTCAAGATCCTTAGACAAGTGCCTACGTTTTTTCAATATCCTAAAAGGAAGCAAAAAGTTTGGGTGGATGAAGGAATGCGATAAAGTTTTTTCAGATCTCAAGCTTTACCTGGTGACACCTCCGCTTCTGGCAAAACCGAAGGATGGGGAGACCTTATATCTTTATTTGGTCATTTTTTACACGATGACACGACAGTTAGCTCCATTTTCATTCATGAGGATGACAACGAGCAACAATCGGTATATTACACAAGTCACACTCTGTTGGATGCATAAAATCGCTATTCATAAATGGAAAAGCTTGCCATCACACTCATCACTTCAAAGACATTCCATTATTATTCACACTAGCAATCTCCTGAAAGCTATGCTTCACAAACCTGACATGTCGGGAAGACTCATGAAATATGTGGTGGAATTAAAAGAATTTGACATATCCTATAAACCACGCTCCGCGATCAAAGTTCAGGCCTTGGCTAATTTTATAGTAGAAATGACAAAGGCGTCAGAAATTGAAGGTCCAAAGTCTCCACTCACAGAAGATGGGTTGTTGATGCTATTATGACAGTTCCCAATGAGGATGATGAATGGTTTTTGCACGTTGATGGTTCGGTAAATGCTAAAGGCTGCGGAGTAGGGTTAATATTGAAAACTCCTAAAGGAGCACTCATTGAACAATCACTCAAATTCAGTTTTTGCACATCCAATAATGAATCCGAATATGAAGCGTTGATAGCCAGAATGAACTTAGCAAAGACTATTGGGGTATCTAAACTAACTGCCTTTAACGACTCACAGTTGATTGTGAATCAGATAAATGAAAATTTCCAAGGTAAAGATACTCGCATGAGTTTATATCTTCACATGGTATCTCAACTTAAGGATTCTTTCCAAAAGTTCAACATACAACAACTTTCTCATAGTGAGAATAGTCATGCCAACACTTTGGCCAACTTGGCCTCAGCCATTGATACGGAGTTAAGGCGAACGATCTCAGTAGAGTACTTGGTAACACCTAGCATACGACACTTTACAAATAACCAGGAATCCCCAATCATGATCAATGAGTCATTTTCAATAGAACTACCTCTGTCAGGAGAATCGTTGATAGATCCAATCAAGAGATACATTTCTTGCGGAGAACTTCCTGAAGATAAGTCACAAGCAAGGAAGATATGATGCAAGCAGCTCATTACTCAAATCATGTTCCATACCTCAAATGTCTCTATAAAGAGGAAGCACGATATGTACTAGCAGAACTACACGAAGGCCAATGTGAAAATCATTCTGGAGCACGTTCACTTGTGTATATGGATAGAATGATGGGATATTTCTAGCCAAGAATGAAAATAGACGCATCTGAGTATACTCGGTGATGCGACAAATGCCAGTGGTTCGTACCAATCATGCACTTGTCGGCAGAAGAGTTAAATCCAACCCTAGTGCCTTAGTCGTTCATGTAGTGGGGGAAGTATATAATAGGTCCTATGCCTATAGCGCATGCTCAAAAATATTTTTCCAGATCTCGACCGTTTTGAGCCTTGAGCATCAATATCAACTGCTTGAAGATGGGTTGGAGTCTACCCCTCTATCCTTGGTACTTTAGGTACATTTTGGACCTTCTGTTTCTTTCTTGTAGCAGTCGTAGCTCTCGCCTTTCTCTTCATCTCCTCAATTTTATCCAACGAATGAGCATTTTTCATGCTGGCTTTTTCTATTTTCTTCAGTTCCTCAATATCATTTAGTGGAGGAGCATCCTTTATCATATATGCCATGACTAACGAAAAAAAATTTTCAATTCAATCAAGGGATGGTAATTTTCAAAAAGGAGTAATTTGATGCACTTCTATCTAGCGTTGGTCTATTAAACTCAAGTAGAAAGAATGGAATACCTTTGGGAATATTCTCTGCACAATGCCATACTGCATTCTTAAGGTTTCTGCAGAGCATAAAATTTCCCAATTACGATCAGGTATCGTTGGATACGCATCAATAATATCTTGCGAAGATCCAGATATTGGAATACGAGCAGTACAGTCAATTGCTGAAATTAAAAGGAAAACATGAATTAGACGACATAATAAGAATATACACTACAAAAAGAAGTAAGCATCTAATACCTAGGATACCCCAACTAGTCCTCACCCGAACATCATGAACATGCTTGTCCTGGCCATATTCTCAAGGACCTCGAACCCAAAAGAATCGCAGCCTAAAATGTTTATTACTAGTGGAATTGGTGAATGAGATCTAAACCACCCCTATGACTAAAAAAGTACTGGCTGGAATTCTTTTGATGTTTAAATAAGGAGAAGCAACCTCTCATCATACTTAGTGAAGTCCCAATGCCAATTTTATGGTCAAGGATGATCAAAGAAATGAAAATTTTCCATGCATTTGTAAGAAGCTGAGTGGGAGCTAAGTTATAATGATTCGGATAAACAGGTGAAGAGGAAAACGGAAGTTGACCCAACGAAACAGAAACTCATAAAAAGAAACTCAACATTCTAATTCTGAATATACTCTCTCTTCTTGACTAGGGGCACGTAACTCAATGGAAGATAGAATGCCATATTGTCCTCGTAATTTTTTAAGATCATTAGTACACATTTTAGAGAAACGCCATTTTTCCTTCGAAACACCTTGAAACACAATTTTGACATGCACTTCAAAATTAGACACATTAGTGACTGACTCACATTTAGATGAAGAAGAATCTTGTATAGACATCCTAGACTCTTCGTGGGATGATTCTCGGGTGACGAAATCAGACATATTATGAGAATCAACAAACGTCAAAGAAGAATCAATTGAAAGTAACTAGTGAAAGAAATGTCATTAGGAAACCACGTCGAAAACACCATCAAAACCACATCAGGAAACGTCACCGAACAATGCCAAAAACGTCACCGATAATTTCACTAGAAACTTCGTCGAAAAACCTCACCGGCAAATTTGACGCCGGAAGATCTTTTAAAATTTAAAGATAATTAAGGAATGAGAATGAAGAAGTTGACGTTGTGGTAAAAATGATGATGGAGAAGAGATAAATAGGTGGTATAATTTTAAACTAACGTCTAAGATCATCCCAATGGTGTTCATCTAAAGTAAAAGATTAATATCACATGGATCACAATCCATGTCATTCATCTTTTTAATATTCATCCAATGGTCATAATTATTTTAATAATAAAATTATCTATGGATGTGGATGAAAGCACGCGGATCACTATCCATGTCTTTCATTCCCATAAATTAATTCAAGGATCACAAACGATAAGGATCAAGGGTTAACAACTAATTCACACGGATCACAATCTGGGGCATTTCATCCAATCATTGAAAAAATGACCCATGAGGCATGACTTAACTGAACTGCAGCGGGCCGATCTCAGTTCGGCCTGGCCGAACTACTCCAGGCCGAGTTCAGTTCGGCCTGGCCGAGCACAGTTCAGCCTGGCCAAACCATTCCAGGTCAAATTGTGCGGCCCAAACAACTCATCTTGGATGAATGAGTTCGGTCTAGCACAGGTTGGTCACATTCAATATCCTCTAAGGAACTGATAATCTTACATGTCTAAGAAATTTTTGTGAACGGGCCAAAATACTTCAAAGAATCTAAAGTTTTCACTCAGATTTTTGAAGTGGGGGCAAACTGTAGAGGGTTCAATAACTGTAAAGGCCCACTCGGACCAATTCCTATATAAATATCTTCTACGATGCTCAAACAATTGATTACAAGTTCAAAAGGACATAAAACCAAAATATGAACGAACCTCATCTTTTGGTCGAAGTTCATCTTTTGGCCGAACTTCACATTTCTGCTGAATCTCGCTGAATTGAAATATGACTGAACCTTACATTCTGACCGAGCCTCATACAAGGCGGAATAAGGCCGAATCCACAAAGGCTGAAAGGTCGAATCCCGAACTCACACTTAGTCAATATGATTGAGAAATAATAATATCGAAAGACACACAGTAGTGTCTCAAGACCAAAATAAAACACAAATAGGAGGAAGAGATATGAAGCCTTCATTAGAAATGACAATGATGATATTTTCATATCTCGCATTTAATGAAAGACTCTCCATTTTTCATAATTAATAAAACGAATCTTTGTATTCGGACATGAATGATAAGTTATCTATAAAAGGCAAACAAATTCTCAAAAAGGTATGACATTCAAAACATTCATAATTCTCTAATTTTTTTCCTTTCTTTCACTTCACTGACTTGAGCGTCAGAGTCTATTAGGTTAGACACCACACCGGTGTCAAGCCAATATCTTCACGTTCATTTTTCTCTTTTGTTTATCAGACGACATTCAAAGGAACACGTGGCAGAATCATCGACAGTAAATTTCTAACATTCACAATTGGTAAAAGTAATCCTACTCCGTTCTCTAATTTTTTGGTTTACACATTTCGAATAAAAATCAGAGGAGATTCAACTCAATTTTTCTTTCACCCCACATTAAGAATAAAATTTACCCCTACCCGGTTTGATTTTTAACTCACTTAGTTGGATGCTACTCTAATTTTGAGTTGGGTTAGAGAGATTATCCAAAAAATTTCTTAAGGAAAAAAATAAAAAATATTCAAAGGTAAAACAAAAATAAAAATAGCCACTACAACTCTGAAGAAAAAGTTGGCGCCAAAGTTACGTTTTATGGTACAACCTGAAATTTGTTTTTTCGATAATTGCAAGCTCAAATTTGATTTTAAAGTTCACGAAGCTTATATCATATATATTGTATAGATAAAATATGTTGGATATATAATGATACGTATATTTAATATACATACTATAAATATACAATAAAAATTGAATGTGAGTTGCGCGTAGGGCCAAAGTTTTTTTTTTAATTTGCATTGGGTCGTTTTGTAATTTATTAGTAGTTGTCATTTTTATGAATTTTTTAAACATAGTCCATTTATGGTCATTACTATTGTCACTTGAGTATTTTATTTCTAATGTTGAGTCAATGAAAAAATAAGTTGAATCTTTCTAACGTAGTTAAAAATCAAATGGGACATGGTTAAATATACCTATTTTGAAACTTTAAGGAGTCATTTTTTTCATTTTATGAGTGCGAATGAGTTATAAGTGAGAGTTTATGGGTGTGAATTATATTTTACCATTTTTTAAATAAAAATGCCTAACAATGATTGTATGAATCAATAAAAATGGACAAAAATGAGTAAACTTACTCATTTTGAAAGTTTATGAAGTAAAATTATTTATTTTAAAGTTCATACATATACAATGGCAACCAGTGAGAGCTTAGGAGTTAGTTTGAATTTAATTCTTATGTGAATAGGAATATTTCTCCGTCTATAAATACTAAATGTTATGGAAAGATAGCATGGTCTAGGTCGTATCATATGTTTGGATCAGAGTCCATACTTGCCTGAAGTGCTGGTCGTGGTGTGGACTACTTCAAATGTTTGGATTGGACCCTAGCGTGTAATTTTAAATGTGGGCAGTACATAAGAATGTTTCTTGTTTAAAGTATGCTAGGTGGAGTGGCACGTGCCTTGCACGTGCCAAGATTATAATAGTGCTATTTTAAATTACTTAACGACTAAATATTAATATCTAAAATAAACTAATAATATACTAAGACCAGCATCATTATGGTCCGATGAGCTAAAAGTATCTTGGTCCTGTTGAACAGTGTTTGGATTGTAAGATACACTAATATGCCCTGAATGTTTTTAAGTAATATACATTTTACCTGTAAAATTATTTCGTTCTTACATTTGTCCTTCACATTTTTTTATCTTATTCAATGTGTTTTTCTATAATCATATCGAATTAAAATCAAGTTATTTCTTGGTATAAATATGAAAATAAGCTTTCAGTAGACTCTAGAGTGGTGGACTATGTCCAGGGGACCCCCCCCACAAGGTACATCTTGCACCTATAGGCCGCTATAACTATCCAAGAAGACACTCGAAACTGGACTTATGCACTCCATTCGTTGTCTACTAAATGAGCGTTAGAGAGAGCGAGCGAAGCCTTCAATTTAGTGGCTTCCCCCCTTATCCATCACCCTACTCTTTCATTTCCACTTAAGCTTCCCCGGTTTAATAAGAAAAAAGAATGGAACGAAGTTTTGGAAGAAAGAAAGAGAAACTGGGAGATGATCAGAATGGCAAGAAGAGTTCGCTTAGAATGAAATCAAAATAAATGGAACAAGAGTTATTTCATCAAAGAGATTATTTTATTGCAATCCAATTCTTGAAACAATATAGGAGAGTACCACAACTTTGGAATTTAGGAGATCAATAGTCCAATAGCGTAGCATATCAGCCAGCCCCTGGTCTGGTGTTTGCCGAAAGCCCTTTGATGTCCTTCTTGCTCCATGGTTAAATTGAACAGCAAGTATACTTCCAGGTTTCCAAGATTCGATCAAAAAAGCTCGAACGGGAGGTCCCCAACTTCTGGGGTCTCATCCCCCATCTAGGATGATGGAGCTGGGTAATTGCCGTAAAGCTGGTCCGATCGAGCTCGATCGAAGCATCCCGTCTTGCTATAAGTCAGATTGCCGAAGGGACTATACCAAACAAACCAAAAACTGGAAGATTTTGATCTATTTAAAAATTTGTATTCTCCAACTCTATCAAAAACCGGAAGAATTTGCTATAAGTCAGAATTTGATCTATTTAAAAATTTGATCACCCGCCCTTCGGGGATGCCCTCAGCATCGAGGAACATGTACTAGGGTGTATGTGCGACTCGTTCAGATCATGAACTGGGACAAAAGAAAGGAAACAATTTTTCCAGTATCAGCGATCAATACCAGTGAATAGGATAAAAATAATTACATTCACTATCTAAAAATAAATCAAAAAAATTTCTCGTATCCTTCTATTGTGTATCAAATTTATGGTTTCTATTGGTGCAAATCCAATCACTTCAATTGTAACAAGATATATCAAAATTCTTGATACAAGATTACACTTCCCTGTCTAGAGTTTGAAACGAGTGAAAATAAAACAATATGTTTTGTGCAGAAGGCTCGGGATTTTATCTTTTATGATTAGGGAAATGGAATAGATAATTCTTACAATAGTCTCTCGCTATATTGATCTCTACAGCTACATGTGAAGGAGGATGCTTTGAAGAACTTCAAAAGTGAACTCCTTTCATGGAACTTCAAATTTAGGTTAACTTCTTTTTTAGAAGTCTTCAAAGTCTACATTTGCAGTATGAATTATTTTCTTCCATCTCAATATTTATCTGAACATATTAGTCTTATCTGAAATGGATAGTTCGTAGACATTGCATCAATTTAGACTATTTAGTTAGCTTCCATTAGTTGATGACTTGATTCCTTAATCTGCTTAAGTTCAAAAAAATAGTGTTCAAGCATCTTTCATTTTTAAAATTATTTCTAACTACTTATTGTGTTTTGGCAAGGGATTATATGAATGTTCTCTTTTATTTTTATCTTCACTTGGTCAAAGTTCTCTACTTCAACTAATAGCAACATTTTCTTGTTCAATTTACATGTGTTAAGGATCATATGAATAAGTTTTTTATATGTTACTTCTTCCCATATTTTGTTTTTGCTTTTTATTTCAAAGTTGTATATGTATGTTGACTGGTTTGTTTATGAGTGCTCTTTAATATTATTTCTTATAGTAATATTGTAGTACTGATATGGTAGTACAATACATGTTTACAAATATCTTCAATTGTTCTTAGAGTTGTTTAACTCTGCTACCATATGATCATTATCTATTTGGTTTTTTCTCTTGTGTTGTATTAGGTTACATAACTTTCCTCCGACATGTTCCATTCATTTTTTTTCTTCGTCACTGATAAAAGTAACTTTTTTGATCATTTTTTATATTTTTCTAGGGGGCAGGATTTTAGTGTTGCAAAATTTGGTGAATAGACAGTTATGATCTATGCCCAGGTATAGTTTTCATTTATTTTATGCATGTCTTTAAGCATTGACTATTATTTTTTATTCTCAATTCATGTCTGGCATAATTAGTAAAGTATATCCACATCATTTTAAAGTAGGGACTAAATCAATAAAAGAGAAAATACTCAAATTTTGCTCATGTCATTGATATGTAACCACCATAGATTTAGTATGTATTTTAAAATTATGCGAATATATACCTTACCAATTATGATTCTAATGATACAACACACGATCAGATACACAGAGGAATTTCACAAAAGGAAGAGTTATACCGGCCAACAGGTAAAGCAAGAGTTGTTGTTTACTGTTAATAATTAAGAATTAAGGTAAACATTACATCCATGTCACTCAATTACCAAGAATCACTATACATCTATGATTTCATTCTCATAATCTAGATTAATTGGAGTAGAAGATTAATTAAAGATTCAACAAATTGATGTGTAGTGAATTGAAAGAGTTACGAAAGCTAATGAAATTAAGTGATTATTAATTAGTATATTTTTGTAGAAGAAGGTTCAAAACACAATGGAAAGTTAAAATAAAAAAGAAATCACATAAAAGTACATTTATTTAAAAACAACTTACCTCAGCTCAAAATTTCATACGAAAAGGACTCTTATGAATTGGTCTATGGGAAAAACAAGAACTTTGAAATTTACATCTATGGAAAAGAATACAACACGAGTTTCATTCTAATATATAAATATTAGTTTGGTCATCATATCGTCTTTTTCCTTTAATTCAACAGCTCATCAGCAGCATCCATCACATATTACAATTAGATTTGGAGGTTATATTGCCTTCCGATTTTTTATGTCAGCTACAGATGATGAATGACGGAAGAAGAAAAGTAATGGCTAATGATTAGATCAAAACTTATATTATTCAATACAGTTAAAATTGTGCCTCCACAGAAGTAAACAATGAGTCAGGTTGTCAAAATGCGACTCAAGAAATTGATCTAGTGAAATGATCCACTTCTTTTACAAAAAATGAGTCAAATATTAAAACAAAAGGACATAGTGTGAGCACCATTTTCACAAATACTTACAACTAATTAACAAGCAAAAGGCAAAAGAAAAAAAGATCCTCTGGCGGCGATAAAGTCATACATTTAACCATTAAAAAAACATATCCTCTAACAAAACTAACAAGAAGGCATGCTATCACTTACCTCAAGAAATGCATATTGGATCTTACTTCTAGCAAGGATGGATTGCATTCTGAATTTGAAAATGCTCCACCAAGCAAATATTATCTTATAGTTATGTTGTCACTTTCAAGTTCACAGAACAGCTAGCAACCCAGCACTTCTATTTTTCATTTCAATGGTAACGTGTAAAATAAAGCTTAAAACATAAAAAGTAATTAACTACATTATATTATTTAGATCTAAATGCATAAGGAAAATATAAATGGTTAATAGCTTACTGTTGTGTAAAATGCACCTCCACTATAGTTTTTTGGCGTCGATTTCTCCTATATGTCTGCTAAAAAAATCCATTAAAGTTATGTTTCAAAGCTGAATTTTCAGAAGTACAGATTTACCAGCTCCCTATCCCTTTGTTCCAACAGCCAAAAAGAAAATTGAATCGGATGTTAAATACTGATTTCCCAGAAGATTGATTATAATAAGAAACTAACATTACAAGAAGAACTAACATAACATAATTTTTCACACAGACTCCCTCATACTATATAAGAAGATTCACTGTTACAATCCATGATCATTCATGAAAATATAATAATTATAATAATTTAACATCATAAATATTAGAATAAAAAGACTTCCTAAACCCTCAAAATTTAAAATAGTAACTGTTAATTAACCATGAGTCATCAATTGAGGTTGTCTAAATTAATAAAGAGAAGAAAGACTATTAGGAAAGTTAATTCTTCCTGACCATGGCTGGTGGATTGGTTATTTGACAACAAAGAATAAAAATTCTGCACATCATATAGGATAGCTTTCATTCCTTGCCTCCCAAACTTTGATATAACTTTTCAAGTAACTCCACAACTAATGGTTAATAAAATCATATCATGGATCAACAAAATACTATTTTTCAGAAAAGATTAAGACAATAAATCAAAAAATAGGAGTAGGAGATACCAGAATTTAGATGCATATCGCTTCAATCCCAATTTTATCTGGAGTATCGCTGAGAACTGTTACATTTTCCTCTATAGCTTAAAAAGAAAATTAAATCTGATGTCAAATACTAATTTCCCAGAAGATTGATTACAATAAGAACTACCATTACAAGAAGAACTAACCTAACCCAATTTCTCATACACACTCCTTCATACTATATAAGAAGATTTTCACCTTTGTTCCAATTTTACAAAGAGAGAACCCATTACGAATTCGCTGAAATCGTGCCTAGAATAGAGAGAACCCATCACAATCTAATAGAGCAAAGAAAGATAAACAAGCATATAATGAAAAATTGAGTAATTTTTTACCTGATCACTTTTAATCCAACCATGTGATCAGAAGGTTAAAAACTATGAAGGAAATATTCCTTAGACAGTAGCAGTGTCAACAAATGACTACATCATGAAGCAAAGAACGAAGTATTATCTGTGAATCCCCCACCTGGTGAAAGAGGTTGGTGGAGGAAGAGATGCATGAGCTATATGCCTCCATTGAAAAACCCAATAAAGAACACATGCAGTAAAGAAGACCTGGAAACTAAAAGGGAAAAAAATAACGCAAGCTCACCCACACAGACACGCATGCTCGAACAGGGGTTAATCCCCTTTTTTAAGTCTGTAAGAAATTTGCTATTCCTTTAACCTGATGTAGAGGTCCAGCATGATTAAAAAAAGAACAAATTAAACACAGTCGTCATCTATAGAAAACAATTCTTAGAAAAAGAGGACATTTCAATGACACTTACCCCCCCCCCCCAAGTTGATGCAGATCAGATACATTACGATCTTTCAGCAATACAGCAAGTTGCTCTGGCCCTACTGAAAGCTAAATCAACTTTGTTATCTCATCAGAGACATGAAGAGGTTCTGAAGCAGAAGTAAGAGCAGCTGGAAGAACCTCCTGAACATATTTTTTACACAGAAAAAAAAAATATATAACAAAATCAATAAGAAGAGATATTAACTTACAAGAAAGAAAGTGGTTTAAATACATAATAGCCCTTTTGTTTCGATGGAAAGAAGAATGTATGATCAGTTTTTTGGGAAATTTTTAAATGAACAATTTCAACGGAATTTTTCAATTTTTTATTTTACTATGTTCAACTCTATGTTTTCCTCACAAAAACGGAATCATCCTTAAAAAACCTAACATGCAATAGTTTTTCCTCGCAAACAAGGGTTTAATTTAATAACCCAAATAATAGAATTTTAATAAAACGAGAATAAAAGAGCCAGAATTTACAAATGGGTGTAATGAAAAGCTCAAATTTGAAAGAAAAAGAAACATTTTTTAAAATCAAATAACAAAACAAGATGTATTTATTAATTAACATCTTATTTACCCTTAGTTTGATGTTGGATTACCTTCTTTTTAAATTCAATCAGAGGAAGAAGAAGAAGAAGATGAATCTGACTGTGATGGTCGGTTTGCTTCTTCACTTATACTCTGCAGAGAAACAAACTCTCCATGAAAAATTTGACATAAATTTCATTGCGTGTCAAAAGGTAGAAAAATAAAATAAAAAAATAAAGTAAATTAGACACAGAGTTTGAAAATTCTCATACCGAAGAAGTGGATTGAACATACTTTATTAGTTACCTTAAACTACCAGAGACTACGAAGAAAGCGTAGAAGACCAATCACCAGAACACAAAACAACACCTGAGCAGAAAACTTATCAACCTTATCTAACCTCCCAATGATCAATCCAATATTGAATTGCCCCATGACCCCTAGAAAATATATACATACATGAAAAGAATCTTAAATTCCGAAAAGCCATCAGAAGAATTGAATATAAATCACAATCCAAATGGCTGTAAATGAAGATCCAATTCCAAAAATCAGAAAAAAAAAATTAAAGGGAGAAACGGAGAAGCACGACGCACCGCAAACAACAGACAACGAAACACAATTTACACTTTGAAAGATGACACCTATATGTATATAACAACGAATAAAACAAAACAACCATCATTACCTCTGACAAGTACATGCAACAACCAACGTGAAAGCATGTCACTGAGAAGCTGAATGCATGTGACTCTCATTTGCTGTGAAGGTGAGCAACCTGAATTCATCATATGGACACACATGGTCTCCTATAGAGATCAACAGTTTCGTAGGTCTGCAACACCTCTACGATAGGAACCTAAGGAAAATAGCCTGTCCAGGTGTTAAATCGTAATGAAAAAGCATGAGAAGAAAAAACTGAAGTTTTGGGATGAAGTTTATCCTTACCCTCTGCCGCATCGAAAGTAGCCGTAAACTTTGAAGCGCCCCGTTCGGTGTACGACTCTCGTTGACAACACCGTAATCTGCACGGACGATCCAGCCATCATCGCCGAACGGTTATGTCATGTCAACCGACCCTTCAGTCAGCGTCGCCCCTATGTTCCCTACCATGAAGCTTTAGGAGCTTCTTCCATGGCGCCCCCACTCTAAAACAGAGAAGTCTTAAAACTCTCTCTCTCTCTCTCTCTCTCTCTCTCTCTCTCTCTCTCTCTCTCTCCCCCTCTCTTTGCCATGTGATCGGTCAACTACCATTAAACATTTCACAATCAACGGCTCAGATCGATCAAATCAAATGGTTGAGACGCCATCAAACCAACCGCACGGACGTCCCAGATCGAATCAACCCCACCCAAAAATCTCAAACACATCTACATCAGATTGCAAAGATCCAACGGCTCATAAGCAGTCAACATTTACCAATAGCCAAATGACCTATAAAGCCCTCCTTCCACCTAAATTTACAATCTCATATCCATGCTAGGGGTGTAAGCGGTTCGGTTCGGTGCAGTTTATGGTGTTTTAACGAACTGAACCGTAAATGTGGTTTATCAAAAATAAGACCCAAACTTCGGTTTATGAAGAAACCGCGCCGAACCAAACAGCCAAAAAAAATTTAAACCGCACCGAACCGGTTCAAATCGATAAAATAAACAGAATAAGTTCTATTGAAAACAAGCAAATCTTAGTTTGAACAATTTCCTAAAAATGTAAATTTTTATGTAGAAACAGAGAAGAAAGAATTGAGATCATTCTAATCTAAAGTTCTGTTAGTAGATTATAAATACAATCAGAAAACAATAAAATCCTCATAAGCATCAGAAAATTCATAAGGCAAAAAAAATAAAATAAAAACGAGTCTGAGAGAGAGAGTAAGGAAGTGGTGAAAATGTTTATGGATTAGGGTTAGAGTATTGTGAAAATCTCTTTATATATTGAATATGCGATTCGGTTTGGTTCGGTACGGTTTCTTCATAAACACCGCAGACCAAACCGAACCGAGGACTTATCACATATCAGGGACCGAACCGAATCGTCTAAAATGTTGAGATCGACCGAACCGCATCAGTTTGGTCCGGTTCCGTCGATTTCAGCGATTTTTCTTACACCCCTAATCCATGCCACCAACCCAAACAACCTATAACGTAAATTAACTCACATGATAGAGGTAAGATAGACATTTTTCAGAAGCAAATAACTACAAACTCACTCTTTTATAAGATTAAGAAATTGGCAATAGTTTGAATATAAAAATATATTATAAAAAAGAAAACAAAATATATTAACAAACACTGAAACAGTATCCCGAATCTTGGTGGGTTGGTCTGGGCCAAAAATGGATAGAGAACTAGATTAAGAAGTCCAACTTTATGCAGAAAGTGAGTTGTACCGCATAAATCATCTTTTTCTATTCCCTCGCCCCTTCTGTCTCTCTCTCTCTCAATTTTCTTATTGTTCCAATGATTCAACATTCACTACCCACGCTCTCTACCTACGCGCCAACAGTTGTTTTAGGATAGAATATACATTTTGCCACGTACTTTAGTGTTTTTTTTAAAAACTAAACCATAGATTTAAAAAAATCATAATATAGACCATAGAGTTTTATTGTTAAACTAGACCATAGATTTTAAAAAATCATAGTATATAACATAGAGTTTCATAAGAGTTTGTGTATGACATAAGAGGTATGAAAAAAATACATATATAATATATATATATATGGTTAACCATCCCCCAGAAAATGTTAGAGTATATTTAGTAATTATTAATTTTATTCTTGTAATACTGAAAGGATTAAATGCAACGTATCCCATAAAATTTGTTATATAGGCAAAACTCACCCATTTCAGAGATTAGAAAATCACACCCTTTTACCTTATCACCGTAAAAATGGATGATTGTTTCAATTCCACGAGCTCAGCAATGTTGTCTTCCTGACTCTTCATTTTTGCAAGTAGTTCAGGTATTGTGTAGCTCATCTTCATCATGCATAGTAGGGGTGAAAATTTTGGTACCGAACCGCATCGAACCGAACTGAAAATGGTTGGTTCGATCGGTTATTTAATATACCTCGGTTTGATTCAGTTCGAAAAAATATGTGTTTTCAAACCGAACCGAATATACCTATGCAAAACGACGTTGTTTTACATCCTAAGTTGTTTATCTCATATACTCTTCAATATGACCCTGTTTTGAGTCTTTAACCTCATATATAAGCTGAATTTTTAGGGTTTTGCTCATTTTCCACTTACACGATTTGCCTGCCTCACTTCATCTTTGCGATTTTCTCTCTTCCTCAATGCCTCATCTATGAATTTTTAGGGTTTTTTGTTTGAGACTCTGAATCAGTGAGTCTCCTTCTTCGTGATTTGTCTCATATGTATTATCTGAATCTTCGATTTCTCTCGACTCGCGATTTCTCTCTTCCTCATCTATGAATTTTTAGGGTTTTTTGTCTGAGACTCTGAGTCTTATTCTTCGTGATTTCTATCATAAGATTTTATCTGAATCTCTAATTTCTCTTGAGTCTGAGACTCTGATTTCTCTCGAGTCTGAAACTATGAATTTTTAGGGTTTTGGTCTGAGACTCTTATTTGTCTATTGAATCCTTGAAACTCTCCAGGTAATCGTTCACAAATTTCACCTTTCTCTCATCTTTGTGTTCTCTGATTTACGTTTGATTTAAGTTTATATCTGTAGTCATTGATTTTAGATCTGTTGCTTTCATATTTGTGTTTGAACTATTGCTTATGTTTTTTCTTTCAGATCTGTGTTCGACTGTATTGTATTATGATTTATGTTTGTTCTGTTACATAACTTCTGTATTCTGAATTTTGTGTTTTATGAATTTTTTGTTCTGTATACTTCTCAATCATAGATTCGTAATATATACTATGGATTATATTATGATCTATATTGTATTATTATTTATGTTTGTTCTGTTTCAGAACTTCTGTATTATGAATTTTTGTTCTGAATTTTGTGTTTTAGATTTGTATATCTCTTTTGTCCTACTAATAGTTTCTTGTTATTTTATTTATCTCATTCAATTACTAGATGTCAAATGATGATGTGGAAGTTACTAAAAATTTTGGAGTTAAAGACTCAACCTCTAAAGCATAATTCAAGTAAGAGAAAATATTACCGAGAGCCTTCTGATATTTGGAATGATTTTTCTAAAATTGAAATTGGTGATTTTGTTGATGAGAAAGTTTCTTGTAACCATTACAAGCGTGTTTTATCATGTTTTAGTGTTAATGGTACTTCTAGTTTATGGACTCACTTGAAGAGATGTAAGAAGAACCCTACTAGATTTGTTGACTCGAAGCAAAAAAGGTTAGTTTTTACTACCACTAACACAACTAGTGAGGGAGCAAGTGAAAATACATGTACACTCTCTAGTACGACTTTTAATGCTAAGAAATGTAGGATGTTGCTTGCTAGAATTATCATTAAGGACGAACTATCCTTTAAGGTGGTAGAGGGTGATGGGTTTCATGAGTTTTCTCAGATGATGCAACCTAAGTTTGTTATTCCCTCTAGGAATTAGGATAACCGTTGCTAGAGATTGCTTTAAAAAATTTTTTATGGGGGAGAGAAAATTTGAAAAAGGCTTTTGCAAATAAGAATCAGAGATTTTGTCTTACCACTGATGCCTAGATATCGATGCAAAATCTTAGTTACATAGTACTCACTGCACACTTGATTGACAACGATTGGAAATTGCATATAAGAATATTAACTTTTGTCTTATTTCTAATCATAAGAGGTAAACTATATGTTATATGTTGTTGTTATTCTTGATCCACGTTTTGAAATGAGATATGCTCAATATTATGGTGAAGTTTTATATGAGCGTGATGTTGCCACTGATATGAAAAAGAAAGTAGTGTCTACTTTGGAGAAGTTGTATGATGAGTAAAAAGCTAAATTTAAGATTAATTTGCAAGAAGACATGCAACATGTTGGACAAACATCACACTCAGTTGAAAAGGATGATGGAATTCCCGAAGAGAGAGAGATAAATAGATAGATAGATAGAAATAGAGAGAGAGAGAGAAGAGAGAGAGGGGGAGAGAGAGGGGGAGAGACAGATGGAGAGACAGACGGGCAGAGAGAGCGAGAGGGAGTGTGTGTGTGTGTGTGGGCGCGGGCGCGCGCGCGCGTACGTGCGTGCGTGCGTGTGAGAGTGAGTGATTGAACGAGAAAGAGAGAGAGTGTGTGTGAGCGAGAGAGAGAATGAGATAGATAGATAGATTGATTGATTGATTGATAGACATATAGATAGATAGAAAGCATTTAATATTATTGTAGGATTTGATATGGCCATGCTTGAGGAAGATAACTTGGACGTTAAGAATGAGATTGAAAGATACTTGTTAGAGCCTTGTTCAAAACGGGATGAGAGTTTGGATATTTTTAACGGGTGGAGAGTTAACTCTTCAAGATATGAGGTTATTAGCCTTATAGCAAGAGATGTTTTGGCAATTTCTATCTCCACAGTTGCATCTGAGTCAGCCTTTAGTACCGATGGTCATATAATGGATCCAATCCGCAGTTCATTGGCTCAAAAAACAGATGAAGATCTTATTTGTGCAAAAAAATTAGATCATGAGTAAACCGGTGAATATTATTAACCTCACCGAGGCAATTCAAGAATTTGTTGAACTTGAGGAAGGTAACTTTCAACTTAATCCTTGTATTACATTTTGTTTTTATAAAATATTTAGTATTCTACAAGTTTATATTCTTTTCATGCTTTTTAACAAAGCGTTACAAGTCTGGGTTTACTACGGTGGCGGTGTGATATTGGTGGTAGAGATTGAAGAATAAAGAACTTTATCTTTTTCTTATCATGTTATTATGTTTAAACAGAACAATGTTATTATGTTCAAAATAAGACAATCTGTCTTACTTCTTATTTTATGTTTAAATGTTGTTATGTTCATATGTTGTCTAGTATGATTTGTGAAAAATTTGAGATATGAAAGTGATTAGATATGAATTTTATATTATGTTTAAATGTTCAATATGATTTGTGATAAGTTTGATGCTTTTTTAGGTGGCTAGACATGAAAATTTTAGGTTTAAGAATGAAAATATACTTAAAAAATTGTACAGAAATATGGACCAAACCTGTGAACCGAACTGGTTCATACATAACTCACGGTTAGGTTCGGTTCATGGTAGGTCCGAACATTGACTTTTAGTACAGTTCAATTTTTGCTCAAATAAATGATCAAATCGAACCGTGAACACCCCTAATGCATCATCATGCTCATCTTCTTCATACATCTTCCTGAGTCCACCCAACATTTAGTCTACGAAGAATAGAAGAAAAACAAAGCAGTTTTGGTTATAAGATAGCTTCAGGAGACCCTTTACGATGTCTTTAGCCACAAATACCTATGGGTTATATGTAAAAAATATGGGGATTAAGCTGGTTGTAGATGTGGTATTAGATCAAGTGAGAGATTGTTAGGATATTGCCCTAAAAACATTATAATTCCATTATTTTGTATGGAGACGCTTAATTTTGATTAATAATGAATAGTTTTTTCTTATATTATGTACAATACATTCTTATAAAAAGTACACATGTATAATAGTGTTTGGCTTATGAGTCCTATAGAGTTTAGCTCTTGGAAAAATACGTTTAACCAAAAGTTCTCTATATCTTGGACCATTTACTATTCACAATATGTGAACATTAACGTTTTACTAAGAGATAGACTCTAGTAGATTAACTCTATTATACAAAGTGACTTACCCTGATTGTTAGATGATATACCTGGTTAATATGTTAGTACATTTAGAATGCATTGAATGAACCTATGAGTTTGATTTTCAACAATGGATCTATGAGTTTGATTTTAAATAAAGTATTATCTATAGAAAATCAATACTTGGCTATTAGATTATAAATACTCTTAATATTGAGAGAGTTATGTAATCATATTTAATGGTCTAATTGTTTTGATATACTAGGTTGAGATCCTTAGAGTCAATATATTTATAGGTTGGATGAGTGAATTGTTAGATAGTGAGGATGCACAAATTCTCAATAAAGCTCATGGACACTTTTAAGTAAATGATATAGCACCCCTTAACTCGTAATCCATTTATGCGAGCATAATAAGATAAGCACTCATATCTCCAATGATTTATCAGAGATTTGATCATTTTATTTGAATCATCGAAGTATGGTTGATAATAGAATGATATTTGGAGCTTAAGGAACAAATTATGCATATATTACTTAAATAATACTTTATCCAATTATGCACATTGATAATAGGACGACAATAATTACATCGAGTAATATAAAATATAAATAGAATTCAATTATAATTTTATAGTGGATTAAATAGTAGTTAACAATTAATAAATCTGATCATGAGTTTCATTGGTAGATTTTATTAATTTTTTAGCCATGAGTATTTTTATCATTATGGCTCCCAAGCTAGCCTATGGGTTATAGATATTGTCGTGACTGGTAATAAATAGGTACGATATGCATACTTAGTAGTCAATCAATTCGGTCCTAATTTTCAGTGATGAAAATTATAAATTAAAATTAAATTTAGATAGTTTTACTTAAGAGATAATTTTCAGTCAATCATGATCATATGATTTCATTATGAATAATAGGCTTCTCTCAGACTAGGTCAATGAATTTATTTGACACCATTAGTGATAGAAGAGAAACCCTAGGGAGAAAAATCTTGTCCCTAGCCAAAAATTAGAGAGCGAGAAAATTTAGAATTTTCTTGAGTGCTCACATACTGATGATGAGTTGACGAATCAATGAATAGCAATAAAGATCGTGAGGTGTCGATTTAAAATTCATGACGACTCCCGGTAATACGTTATAGTACACGACGGTCGGCAGTGTTAGTCAACAATGGCTAGCGACGAAGACGATAGCGTAGGTAATGACTTATCACGGGGTTTCATGATTTTAATCGTGGATCAGTGTTACTGTTCCCGTGTTGATAAAATCATAGCTAGAACTAAAGCTTGGGAAAACAAACACTTAACATTTGCTTGTAGGCTTCAACTGACTAGGTCAATCCTTTATACTCTACAAAGTTGTTGGAGTATCACGCATATCCTCCCAAAGAAAATAATGATGATGATCAAGTCAGCCTTAATGAACTTCCTTTGGAGTGGTAAGCATGGCCATATCAACAGTGCTAAATTTGCTTGTCAATCTGTTTGTTCTCCCTATTATGTAGGTGGCTTAAACTTGAAAAACCTGGTGGTTTGGAACCAGGTAGCAGTCTCAAGACATCTTTAGAAGTTTCTCAGAAAGGACAAATACTATTTGTGGGTTGCTTGGTGTGACCACTACTTGCTAAAAGTTCACTGTCAAACTTCATGCTGATCCTTTATGGTCCTAGAGAAAACTCATCAAACGCAAAGATAAAATGGCTCATTTCAGCACTATGAAGATTGGAGATTATAATTCTATTTGTCTCTTCACTGATCCATGACACTCTGATGGTATCCTCCTTCAAAGACATGGTATGTGTTTTGTTACCCAAGCTGGTTTACCTATGTAATCCAAGCTTTCTATTCTTATTGAGGCAGGTTCTTGGCAAAGGCCTAATCAAGATGTTGAGAGAGACTTCAACACATGGAATGTCCATTTAGATCCTACATATCCCTCACAGCTTATAGACCAATGGTTCTAGCTTAGCAAATGCATCTTTCTCAACCAGTAAAACATGACTTTCTTATTGCCACCCGGGTTCTATCAATTGGTCCAAGATTATCCGGTTTTCAGGTAAAATCCCAAAGCATGCTTTTGTTCTTTGGCTTGCTCTCTACATCAAACTCAGCACAAAAGAGAGAATTGGTAAATTGATTCGCTCTTTGGATTTGAACTGTATCTTTTGATGCAATGGCTTAGAATCTGTGGAGCATTTATTTTTTTTACTGCTCCTTTACTAAGACCTGCTAGAACCCTTAATGTCAGAGCGTAGTAGTGATCGTATGCCTGGCTCCTGGTCTTCTTTCATTCATTGGCTCCTTATTCTCAACAATGAAAGAAGTTACATAACTCTTAGCTCCAAACTTACTTTTTCCATTTTTTCCTCTTGCTTGTGGTTAGAAAGGAATAGAAGAATCTTTACTGGTAAATTTTTAGATATTCCTTTGATCTCTAGGAAAATATCTTATATGATCAAAGAAAGGCTTCTTTTCCTACATAAGGATATGAACCTTAATTTGGATATTTGGCTCCTAGACAGATGGATGTAATTTTATTATTGATCTTTTTTTCTTTTTTTCTTTTTTTGGTTTCTTTGAGCTTATAGTCATGGGGTATACCCCTTGTACTAGTATAATACTTTTGGTTAATTAAAAAAAAATTACTTTGACAAAAAAAACTTCTAACATAAAAATGATCATTCTCGCATACTATTAAATCCGTGGGTCATTTTTTACCTATAAGATCTATAATGGGACCATTTATACCAACAGTCCTATAATGTATGTTTAAATTAGAACGTGCATGTAGTAATTAAGATTTTTCTTTATTATTTTCCGGTATTTAAAAATGTCATCCATGATCCTACATACATTAATTTTAAAAGAAAATAAACTCGATGGTACAAACTATGTTAACCATATTAACCTAGACATTATTTTATTTGTCGAGGGAATCGAGTTTGTCCTTATAGAGCTTTGTCCTACAGTTCTCAATGAAAAGTACTCTAAGGAGGAGAGGAAATCATATTCAGCACGGAATATATGGGATGAGTTAGAACATTGCTATATGTTGGCCTCTATGACCAATGTGTTGCAGTAGCAATATCAATCCATGTCCACAACTGTGAATATCATGCTTACTCTACAGGAAATGTTTGGAAACCAACGGCAGTTGGCTAAGCTATAAGCCATGAAGACTCTCACGAATGATAAGATGAAGCCAGAAACGTTTATTAGAATCATTTAATGAAAGTGATTGGTTACCTTAATCAGATGGAGATCTTAGGGGTTAACATTGATATAAGGACCCAGATTGATATGGTATTGGCATCTCTGTCAGACTCAACAGATTGGTTCAAAGATAATTATGTCATGAATAAGCATGAATGGACTTTGACCGAGTTGATAAGACAACTCCAGATGGAAGAAAATATATATAAGGTCTCACTTAAAGTAAATGTGATGTAAGCTTCTCCTTCTCTTGGACCTAACTCTAAGCCCAAGAAGATGAAGTAGAATAAGGTTTCTGAATAAGAGGAGTTTGAGAAAAGGGAAAGATCAAGGGTAAGTGCAAGTGTTCTCATTACAGTAGGATTGGTCATTAGAAAGCAAACTATGACTTTTTCTTGGAAAAGAATAACAAAGGTACACGGTCTGTTTACATCACCAAGCTGTGTTTAGTTGGTGATTCTACAAGATATTGGTGTATAGATTCTACAATCACTAACTACATATGCAATACTTTGTAAAGTTTCTATGAGACTAGGGGACTAAGTAAGGGAGAATCGTAGCTTGTTCTTGGGACGGATGCACTTATTCAAGTTCTTTCTTTTGGCGTCGTTACTTTTTGTTTTGATGATTTTAGGATTATTACTTTACTAGACTGTCTTTATGTACCGAACATACAAAAAACTTAAATTATGTTGCCTTCCTTGGTTTGGGAGGCTATCATTTTAAATTTTTGAATATTCTAACAGTTAAAAGGAATAAGATTAATCATTGGAAGGAAAATTTTGATGCTTTCCTAGAAAAGAAGAACGAAGGTACACGATTTCTTAATACCAGTGAGTCGTGTTTTTAGTTCGTGATTCTACCAGGTCCTGGTGTGTAGTTTCTGCAACCGCTAACCACTTATGAATTTCAACGTCAGGGTTCCAGGTAACTAAGTGAAGGAGAGCTGCAGCTTGTTTTAGGGGTATATGTGCGGCTTCTAGTAGTTTCGGTTGAGTTGTTACTCTTTATTTCGATAATTTTAGGAGCCTTACTTTATTAGACTGTCTTTATGTATCAAATATTCGAAGAAACTTGTTAAGTTTATTTCCTTGGTTTAGAAGGCTTTATTTTAATTCTTCAAATGATTTAACAATTAAAAGTGTTCAAAAGTTTTGTATGTGGTATATTAGCTTATGGTTCATACTTTGTTACTCTAAAAGGCTAATGTTGCAAGATACTGAGTTAGATAATAGTTCACATAGTGCAAATACACGAAGAAAGGTTTCTCACATTAACGAAACTTATTTATGGCACTTATATATGGGGTCATGTTAATCTAAATAAGATCTAAACACTAGTGTTAGATGTACCTCTTAGGTTTTTTTTAGCGTAGAGCCCTTATTGGTCTGCAAATCCTTTATAGAGGGTAAAGTAACCAAAAAGCCTTTTAAGGCAAAAAGACATCGAGCTTCAGAGTCGTAGGAGTTAGTGCAAATTGACTTGTGTGGACCAATGAATGTCAAGCTAGAGATGACTATGAGTATTTCATGAATTTCACAGATAATTTCTCTAGATATGGCTATGTCAATTTAATAAATCATAAATCTTTTACATTTTGGTGCTTTCATTTAGAGAAGAGAAAAATCTCAAGATATCCCTCCCTTAAATTCTCAAAACCAAATCAAGCGTGCTTCCAATAACGAAAGTAGAAGAAGAAACGGATGGGAAAGTAGAAACGAAAAATGACTACGGGACCGAAAATAGAGTGAAGAACGGTAAATTCACTCATTCGTATTCGATTGATTTATCTTTTTTGTACAATTATTCTTTAAAAAAATTATTATTAACACAATATGTGGAATTGAATGAAGCAAATTCAACAACCACCACGAGGGGCCGGTGAAACCCACGAACTGCCACCCGCGGACTACCGGTCGATCAAAGCTCCGCTTAAGACAGCTAGGCCAAGAGCAACCGAAGCAAAAAAAAACAATAGAGAGAAAAGAGATCGGAAAATAAATCCATTTGAAGGAAGGATGAGTTTAAAAAAAAAGCGGATAAGAAAGCTCAAACCAGAAGATCTTAGAAAGCTCAGATCAGAATAGCTTAGAAAGCTTAGATCAGAAATGTTCATAAAGCTCATATCAGAAAAACTCATAAAGCTCAAACTAGAAGAGCTCATAAAACTCAGATCATAAAAGCTCAGAAGGTTCATAAAAGCTCATAAAACTTAGATCAGAAAAGCTCATAAAGCTCATACTAGAAAAACACATAAAGTTCAAAAAAGCTCAGATCCGAAGAGCTCATAAATATCATATAAAAAAGGCTTAGAGAGCTCAGAAAGTTCAGAAAAATGTCAAATCAGAAGAGCTCATAAAGCTCAGAGAACTCAGAAAGTTCAAAAAACTCATAAAGCTCAGATCAGAACACCTCCTAAAGCTCAGACCAGAAGAGCTCATCATAAAAGTTCAGAAAGCTTAAATCAGAAGAGTTCAGAAAGCTCATATCATAAAAGCTCAGAAAGTTTAGATCAGAAAAGTTCATAAAGCTCTAACCAGAAGAGCTAATAAAGCTTAGATCAGAAAATCTTAGAGAATTAAGAAAGTTTATAAAAGCCCATAAAGCCCATACCAAAAAAGCTCATAAAGCTCAGAGCATAAGAGCTCAGAAAGTTCAAAAAATCTTAGAAAGCTCAGATCAGGAAAGCTCAGAGAGCTCAGAAATTTCAGAAAAGCTTATAAAGCTCATATCAAAAGAGTTCAGAAAGCTCAGATCAAAAAGCTCTTAAATAAAAAGGCTTCAGAAAAGTTGAATTTAGAGCTTCAGAAAAGTCGAAGTCAGAGCTTCAAAATGAAAAAGTTGAAGTGAAAATCAGAGAAGCTTCTGCTCTTCAGAAAATAAAAAGTTAAAGTGTTAGAATTTCATAACAAAAATCTGAAAAGATTTCATAAAAGAAATTCGTTAGAAAAGAAAAAAGATTTAGGAAGGAATTTTAGAGCAAAAACTCTAGACTAAAAAGCTAAGCAAAGAATACCACATTCGAACCTCTTTTAGGACAGGAAAGTGAAGAAAGCTGCCACTTAAATGTTTCAGAATGGGAAAACCAAGGAGACGGCGTTCAAATGTTTTCGAACGGGAAGATAAAAAAAGAGAAAGCTATGACTTAAGCAAATTCAATAATTCAAAAGGAATTTATGAGTCCAGAAAAATAAAAGATTAATAAAAAATGAGAACAAATACATCATATTCTAACTACGGGAATAAAGACGTCGTGATGTGAACAGAATTGTCTTAACAACGGAAGAGACAACGGGAACGAAAATGGAAACTAAAATGAAAAAAGTTGGAAGCAAAATTACATGGCAAGTCACGTGATCAGAAAGATATGAGAGTATGATTCTTGGAGAATTTTACAGAATTCAAGTTGAGCTCCATATCAAAATTCTTGAGAAAAAATTATGACGATTCTCATGGAGGCTACTTAGGAAATCAGATTATGCGGAACAAACAATTTTGAAAAATAAACTGTATTACTTGAAGCCAACTACATGGTGAATCTTACATCATCGGAAAAATACAAAAGTCTACTTATTGGATAATTTAACGGAATTCAATTTGAAGATTTATATCAAAAGTTACAGTAATTATGGTACATATACCTCAAAAAAGTAAGGCTATTCACGTCTTTTAAATTGAATCTTTAGGCTGCTTCGTTTAAACAATATTATATGACAAACTAGATATTTTTAAAAAGGATATAGATGTATACTTCTTGAAAAAAATTTCAGAACTTGATTCGAAGCTCCCGAATAAGAGTTATAATAATCTTCATGAATGTTGTTCAAGAAGATAGATTATGCAGAACAGCCAGATTTGAAAATTATACAACGTCAATTGAAGCTACTAATTACATGGAGGATTATATCCCATCGAAAGCATATGAAAAATCAAATTTTATAAGAATCCTACGGAATTTGATTTGGAGCTCCCAATCAAAACTTCTGACATGAAAATGTGCAGGCTGTCAACTCACTCTCTTCTTCGACAACGAAAATTAGGGAATAAGTACTTGGGAGGGGTAATTCATAAGTTCTACTCTCAGAATGAAAAAAGGGAGTAAGTCCTTGAGAGTGTCTATGGACACCGTTCTTAAAAGAAAATGAAAACGAGGTCATGGTTCTTTATTTAAACCTAAGTCATTCTCTCAAAAGAAAATGGGCAGTTCGTAAGTCCCTCTTAAAACAGAAAATGAGCCATGATTTTTATTTAAACCTAAGTCCTTCTCTAAAAAAATGACAGTTCATAATTCATTCTCTCAGAATGAAAATGGGGCCATTATTTTTTATTTAAACCTAAGTTCTTCTCTCAAAAGAAAATGACAGTTCGTAGTTCCTTCTCTCAAGATGAAGACTAGGTCATGGTTCTTTATTTGAACATAAGTCCTTAAGGAAGCATGTATATCATAAAAAAATTAAAGTCTTATTCTCAGAAAGAAATTTCACAAAAGAACATAATTATTCTCAAGAGAACTGGGGCCAAAAGTTTCCTAAGTATTTAAGAACGGATTTCGTTGAAAGCTTGAAGTTAGCACAGTACCAGATTTTGATCCCCAAATTTTGCTAAGCCTTTAAATGAAGTACAAAGGAAAAATATAAACGAAAGAAGTAAAAAGAAAACAAGGAAACAGTACACTCACTCATGCGGAACATCAAATTCAAACTCATGCAATGTAATTATGAAATAGTACACTCGCTCTTTACTCATCTCAATAAATTATTATGTTATTATTCTTGTACAACATTCTTGTCACATATCTTAACGTATTAGAGAAGGAAAATGAAAAATGAAGAAACGGGAAGAACTCTATCAATGAGTCTGTAGTGAAAGGAACAAAAAGACGTAACAACAAATGAAGAAGAAGTAATCATCATCGATAGCAAACTGTTAAAAAATTGCTCGACAATTGCAAAATGGGCAGATGACAATAGAAAAATGTAATGACAGAATGAAAAGCAGAAACCACCGCTGACAACAGACAATCGAAAAGTTACATGAAAAAACAATGTCGCATGTTTTCAAGAAGTATGTAAGAACAGAAATGGGCAGACGTAACATCAAAATAAAAAAACACAAATCATTACACCTCAACGAATAAAATTTCGTTGAGTGTAATGGGGGCCAATATACAGGTAAAATTTTACATGACACGTGACAAGATCTAGATCGAATACTCCATCGAAGTGAAGATAGAGCGAGAACTGTAGGATCAACTAGACGGTTATGAAGAATAGACTAATAAGACGAAAGTACTTGGATTGTCGACGTGACAATCCAAAGAGAAGCTAATCAAGACCATTGGATTGATCAGACGGTCAAGATTTACTTGGTTGTTATTGTTGATAAGCTAGATCTCATAAAATATTTTGTAGATCTTATTTTCAGATAGAATTAGATAAACTGTATCAGATTTTGTGTAACTGATTAAAGATCTATAAATAGAGGCATATGTGACAACATACAAAAAAAAGAACAACACAAAACTAAGAAACACAGACCTCCACAAAATATAAAATAATATTATAGTTCTTCTCGTGGTTTTTCTTTCATTTAAAAGTTTTTCACGTAAATCATGATGTCTCTACTCTCTCATTCTCTCTTTAAATTATTATCTTTATTATTCTTTCATAAAGGTCCCACATACTGAAAAAATCCCTTATAGAACACATCATATTTTATACACATTATCTTTGAGCAATAAAAAATTTTCCGATATTTATCTTCATAGATTTCTTAATCATCACTACATAAGTAATTCTTTATACAACGAGTAATTAGTTAATTAAATTAAATTAAAGGTGAGTAGAAATAAATAATACAGGAAAAAAATCAAGATCTCACGAGGGGAGAGAGATTTAAGCAGATGAGAGTGACTTTCCAAGTAATCGAAAGGGTAATTAAAAATTAAATATCTATACGAAAGGTGAAAGAGATGGATGAGTAGCCTCCGGGACCATAGCTTTCCATCCATTTACACTTTGGTAGAGACTAGAGAAGTGGTGATAAAGCAATGGATAGAGATGGCTACCTGGTCAACTTTTTTTCCTCACTTTTATTTGGTCTTTTACATGCTTGTACCAAAACAGATTAACATATTTCACATTTAAATAAAATAAAAATTATTTTATAAAAAAATTCTTGATACTAACACACCCATTGACCATCATATTTATATCACCAACTAATAATTGGTTCAGTTTTAATATTCAATCTCATGCCTAAAGAAGGACGGAGCTAGAAATTTTCAAGTAGATCATAGTTGTATGAGAAGAAGTACCAGATTTACAATTGAATGAAAATGCAAAAAGCTAAGACAAGCGCATTTCAAGATCAATGACAGAACATGATGAGTCTCATCTAAGGATGTCAATAGGTAAGATTGAGTTAAGTTTACCTTACTCTTTAAATACACATGCTAAATTTTTATTACTCATACTCAATCCATATTCATGTAAAATCATGAGTATATATATATGGGTAATACCCACTAAACATAGGTACTAAATGGGTATTCATATATATTATTGGAACTAAAAGGATATTCTTTATTTTTCTTTTTCTATTCAACAAACAATTCTATTTTCATTATTTACTTTTCTCTTTTCACCATAATATTACGATGAAGATTAGTTAAAATTACTCTCTCTAAATGGTAAGGTTGGACAATAATTTCTATCATAAATAGCTTAAATTGGGAATTGAGTAGACAAAATTATTTATTTTTTATAAACCTAATAAAATTGATGAATTTTGGTTTGGTTATACGATTATAAAATTGATGATTCAGTTAGTTTGATCATATCATTATTCGATTATAAAATTAATGATCTAATTTAGCTCAATTGTAAAATTAGTGAACTTTAGTTATTTGATTATAAAATTGACGATCTAGTTTCATTTGATTATAAAATTAATGAATTTTAGTATTATTTAAATGTTAAATTGATAAACTTTTGTTCGATTAGACTATAATTGATGAATTTTAATTTTGGTTACAAAATTAATGATTCGGTTTGATTTGATGATAAATTCTAATTTGGTTCAGTAATAAAATTGATGAATTTCAGTATAAATTATTCGATTTTAAATTGATAAATTTTAGTATAACTTATTTGATTTTAAAATTGATGATTCAGTTTATTTTAGTAGTAAAACTAATAAATTTTAGTTTGGTTATTCGATTATAAAAGTGACGATTCGATTTAGTTTGGTTAAAAAACTTAATTTCATTTTCGTTTGGTTATAAAATTGATGAAGTTTAGTATTATTCAATTGTAAAGTTGATAAATTATAGTTCGATTCGATTGTAAAATTGATAAATTTTAGTTTCCCTAATTAATTAATAATTCATGAGTTCGATTATAAAATTGATGAAATTCAATTGATAATTATGAGTGAAAAAATAATTACATCATAACTTCCATTATCTATTGTTATCTTTGGGAAAAGAGAAATAAGCTAATGAACTTTGTGTGTACAAATCGGTAGGTATTAGGCACTATCCATACTATACCCATATATAATGCATAAATAATTACCCACCCGATTAAACTCGCACACATATATAATATTTGAAACTCACACATCAAGCTAAATCCTTGTGAATATGTAAATCCACATGTATTGTTTACATCTCTAGTCTCATCTTCTAGAGAAAAGAAATAGAGAATACATTAACTGTTGTGAACAATGAGTAAAGGCCTTCAGTAATCATATTCTAGCATGGAGCTCAATATGACCTCAACTGTTGAGGTTGAAGTTCTTAACAGTACTGATATTTGTCTTCCTTGCTAAGTATGGTCATCTTCTTGGCTAGGAATCTGTAAAACACAGACAAAGAACCCGAAGACAAGGAGAACCAGGGGGTCGTTGCCTCGTCTAAGGGCCTATGATGCCTAAGTTAGTATCCTGGCATTATTTTGACATAGTTTTCATAGAGAAGAAATGACATACCTCTCCCTCTAGTAGATGGAGGTATTTGTACCAAGAGTTCTGTGGAGGAACCGTGTCGAAGAAGCGCCCAGGAGCATGTTGGGGAACCTTCCAGCATACGATGCTTGTCTTCGATTGGACAGGAGAGAGACGACCTTTGAAACAAAGTGATGGTCATTAAATGGTTGATGTACTTTTGAGGTGATATATCGGAGGCTGATAAGACACCCTACTATAGTGATTGGACCTATTGGATGCTCGGACGTGTAGGAAGATGCCATCTAGGACGTTACTTTCGACGAATAATGATGAGTTTGGTACTCGAAGTTAACCGAGCTCTCTTCGTGGATCCCATTTGTGTTATCTCACATATGCTCAGGTCTGTGCGACCCGATCTCCCTTGGGGCTAACCGCCTGAGGTCGGTTCTTCTACTTCAACACTTTCCCTTATTGTTGGCTCTCTGCTGCGGTGCAATACGTGTTACCTTGTCATTAGTACTTTGAAAAACATCCATAAAAATTGCCCCCAGATGAGGACTTGGGTGGCTTTATCCTCCCAGGTCTGAAGACTTCTTTATCTGAGCTCCTCGTCCGAGCTACTTTTGAGCGGTGGTAAGCTAAGGGCTTCGCCCATACTGGGCACTTCATTATTGTGCTTAAAGTTTGCTCGGTTGGGAGGCCTATACCAAATGGGTTTAATTACTTGAACACTTCTTTCGTGACTCATGTATCAATCATACTTCATTTCATCTTTTCTACGGTTCAAGGCCATCAATCCCTTGGGAGTGGAGCCATTAATGGCGCATATGTGAACGTAAAGGAGCATGTCTCCTACATGTGTCGCTTCATTCCTGACACATCATTCGAATGGAGTTTGGTCTTCCAAACTTTCTCTTATTGGTCAGTGAAATGACCGTTTACTGGGGAGTAGGATACAGTCGCCATCATGTCCCATTTTAATGCCCCCAGAATGAGAGGTTTCCTTCTTCTAGGCCTATAAATAGGCGGTTTTCCTAGTCTGACGATTTAGAAAACAAGCTAAATTCATTTCCTTTGGTACATGGCCAGAGGACTTTTCCTTTATCAATTATCCAAGCATCCCTGCTCTAGATAAATACTTGAGCTAAAGTGCTCGACATATAGTACTTCTTGTGTCGGCTAGGACCTCATCCTTGTTTGAGGAGTTATAGTGCTCGGTAGGCATCCCTTTCTTTTGGTGTCATCCTTACTCTGGCTGGGGCCTTTCTTTAATCTCGTCGGGTGAGATCAAGTGCTCAAGAGGCATATCTTTTTACCTTGATGTCTAGTTAGGCGTGTCTACTCTAGCTAGACTCTTAATTTCGTCTGGCAAGTTAGAGTGCTCGGCATACATCACTTTTTGATCCTGACTGGTAGACTAAAGTGTTGCACCAATCTCCACTTTTTACTTTTGATGTCTAGCCAGACGTGCCTATACAGGCTAGAACTTTGATCCCGCCTGACAAGCTAGAGTGCTCGGTAGACATCTCTTCTTGATCTTGACTAGTGAGATAATGTGACACACCAGTCATCACTTTTTACCTTTGATATCTAGATAAGCGTGCCTATTCTGGCTAGACATTTAGTCTCGTCTGGCGAGCTAGAGTGCTTGACACACATCTCGTCTTGATCTTGATCAGTGGGCTAGAGCGTCATACCAGTCATCACTTTTTACCTTTAATGTCTAGCCAGGCGTGTCTGCTTTGGCTAGACCATTGAACCCGTTTGGCGAGATAGAGTGCTCAACAGACATCACTTTTTACCTTTGATATCTAGTCTAGTGCGCCTGCACTGGCTAGACCCTTGATCTCGTATGGCGAGCTAGGGTCGACAGACATCACTTTTTGCTTTAATGTCTAACCAGGCGTGCTTGCTTTAGCTAGACCATTGATCTTGTCTGGCGAGGTAGAATACTCGACAGACATCACATTTTGATCTCGACTGGTGGGTTAGAGTGCCACACCAGTCATAATTTTTACCTTTGATGTCTAGTCAGTCGTGTCTGCTCTGGCTAGACCCTTGATCCCATCTGGTGAGCTAGAGTGCTTGACAGACATCTCTTCTTAATCTCGACTAGTAGGCTAGAGCGCCGCTAGAGATGGAAACTGGGATGGGCTTGGGCCTTTCAAGGTGGTTCACAGGTCAGTTCTGGTCCGGGCCACTGAAATTTTAGGGCGGCCTGAATTAACAGCTAAACTGGCCTGTGACGGTCCTGGCCGGGCCCGTTCACGAGTCATTCCTGGTTAAATAACCGGACTGGCCCGTTTCCCCTCCCTTTAATGTAATTTAATTCTAAAAAATGTAGATGATGAGAGTTGAACCTTTGTGGAGAATAAATGAAGTGTAAGGATTATCACTAAGCTATATGGAAGTCATGTTACTTCTCTTTTAATTATTTTCTTTTTTTTACTTTAGAATCTCATTAGAAAAACTTGTCATACTAAGTAAAATAATTATTTTATTCATTGAATTAAATAGTTGCATCGCTATAAATTAAGTACATCTCAATAAAGTATTCATTTAAATAAAAAATTATAATAATCATGGAAACTATAAACATCATAAATTTCTTATTTTTTATTTATTAAATTTGAGAGTTGCATCACTATAAATTAGGTATAATACAACTAGTTTGGAAACTACCTATTTATCAATCACTTACAACAATCTAAAAAAGGAAAAAGAGGACTAGCCATAAGAACTAACCAATATAAGACTTTAAAAATCCGAATCATCTATACTTCATTTTCATTAACATCTAAATCTTAAAAATCTTGAATGATGTTGTCTTCTTTTGATGACACTGCTTCAGTCCTTAACACAGATGAGGGCTTCAATAATATCAAGAGCTAATCTACTTCTTTTTTTTCTTCAATTACACGTCAACCTACACTAAAAGTAAACTCTGATGCTACTGTAGAGACCAAAGTGGTTAGTAGATCACGCGTCATAATAGAAAGAATTGGATAACTCGTTGAATTTGCTTTCCACTATTATAAAATATCTAACTCATCATTTTCTTTAATTTCATATTTCGTTTCAAAAAAATTATAAAGTTATGATCTATGAGAAGTGGAAATAATGTTCTTCATTTTAAATTTTGTTCGTTGTTGAAAAATATTCATAGAACTATCTACTTGTGTAGATGAACTATTACCATCATTAATATTACAATCATCATTTTTATATTTTGATTCATATGTTGAATAAAATGAACTTAATTCTGATGTTAGTTCGTTAATATCTACAATGGGGGAGAGTCCTAAATTCTCAAACATTAAATCAATAAAAATTTCAGCTCCAACTAATTTTATCCTAGGATCCATAGCAGTAGCAAAACAAAAAATCCGAGGAATATTTTGCCAATATTTTTTAAATTTTTCTTCTATTTTTTCAACAATAGGTCGAAAAGATTCATTTGTCTTATAACGTGCAAAAATGCTAGTAATTTCTAAAAACTGTCTAAGAACGAGATGTGAAGTTGCATAGTAAATACCAGAACAAATATTAGTTGAAACATAAAAAGGTTCAAAAAACTCAAGAAAATAATTAGCTATTTCACAACTAATACTTTTTACAACATTTTTACCTTTTTTTTTCATTTACATAACTATAAATTGCACGAAGAATAAAGAGAGACCGTCCATATCCAAATAAAAATTAATGTTTTCATAAGCAAGCCATCGAAGGGTTTCCACAAATTGAGATTTGGCCGTAGAAGGATCGAATCATATCCGAGGAAACATGGGGATACAAAAAAGTAATAAGAGATGCACACAAACCAATCAATTGTATCGGCCGTATTCTTGAATTTAGAATGAAAAGATGAGTAATGCTTCCTAGCACGGGACATAGAATAAGACCACTTAGATCAGAATAGCATCACAGAAATGTTCTAACATAGAGTAGAATCGAACATTAAATAGATTAGTTTTCAACAGTAAAAAGATGGGCGCCTAATTCCAATACAATAGGGGTTTATCGATGTATGTAGAGTTCCACCTAGTTTCTACATCCAACTGTAGCTTTCTTGGTTTTAAACCAAAATCTTTACATGATTTTAAATATTCTTGTTGTCTAGTATTTGAATTCATAATATATGAAATAGCATAACGTATTTCTTCCAAATACTGTTATATTTGTTCCATTCCAACTTTAACAACTAAGTTAACCATATGACAAACACATTGCACGTGTAATAAATATTCTTGTTGCACCAGTCATACTTTTTACCTTTGATGTCTAGCCAAGCGTGTCTGCTCTGGCTAGACCCTTAATCCCGTATAGCGGCTAGAATGATCAGAAGATATCTCTTCCTAATCCCAATTGGTGCGCTAGAGTGTCACATCAATCATCATTTTTTTACCTTTGATGTCTAGCCAGGTGTGCCTGTTCTAGTTATACCCTTGATCCCTTATGGCGAGCAAGATTGCATAGCATACATCTCTTCTTGATCTTAACTGGTCAGCTAGAGTGTCGCACCATTTATTACTTTTTACCTTTGAAGTCTAGCCCAGCGTACCTGCTCGGGCTAGACCCTAGATCCCATCTAGCGAGTTAGAGTGCTCGACAAACATATTTTCTTGATCCTGAATGATGGGCTTGAGTGCCGCACCAGTCATCTTTTTTTACCTTTGATGTCTAGTTAGGCGTGCCTGCTCTAGCAAGACCTTTGATCTTGTCTGCTAGGCTAAAGCACTCGACAGACACTAACTTTTTACCTTTGATATCTAGCTAGGCGTGCCTTCTCTATCTAGACACTTGATCCCATCTGGCGAGCTAGGGTGCTCGGTAGGCATTACTTTTTACCTTCATGTCTAGCCAGACATGCCAACTCTAGCTAGACCATTGATCTTATCTTGCGAACTAGGGTGCTCGGTAGGCATTACTTTTTACCTTCATGTCTAGCCAGACATGCCAACTCTAGCTAGACCATTGATCTTGTCTAGCGAGCTAAGGTGCTCGACGGACATCACTTTTTAATTTTGATGTCTAGCTAGGCATGCCTGATCCCTTCTAGCGAGATAGGGTGCTTGGCAGACAACATTTTTTATCTTTGATGTCTAGCCAAACGTGCCTACTCTGGCTATAACCTTGATCCCATCTGGCGAGCTAGGGTGATCGGCATACATCACTTTTTGATCTCGACTAGTGGGCTAGAGTGCCACACTAGTCATCATTTTTTACCTTCGATGTCTAGTCAGGCATGCTTGCTCTAGCTAGACCCTTAATCCCGTCTGGCAAGCTAGGGTGCTCGCTCAAACATTACTTTTTTCATTAATGTTTAGCCAGGTGTGTCTGCTCTAGCCTTGATCCCGTCTGGCGAGCTATGGTGCTCAACATATATTACTTTTTTCCTTTGACGTTTAGTCAGGCGTGCTGCTCAAGTAAGACCCTTGATCTCGTCTCGTGAGCTGGAGTGCTCAGTGGACATCACTTTTTTAACCCGATTAGTGGGCTACAACATCGCTACAGTCATCACTTTTTAACTTTGATGTCTAAATAGGTTGGCCTGCTCTAGCTATACCTTTGATCCCGTCCGATGAGCTGGAGTGCTCGACGGACATCACTTTTTACTTTTGATGTCTAGCCAGGTGTGCCTGCTCTGGCTAGACTCGTGATCCTGTCAGGTGAGCAATGGTGCTCGACACACATCACTTTTTACCTTGATGTCTAGACATATGTGCATGCTTTGGCTAGATCATCGATCTTGTTCGGCGAGTTAGGGTGCTCGGCAGACATCACCTTTTAACTTGATGTTTAGTTTGGTGTGACTTCTCAAGCTAGACCCTTGATCCCGGCTGGCGAGCTAGAGTGTTTGATAGACATCATTTTTTATCTCGATTGGTGGGCTAGATTACCGCACCAATCATCACTTTTTAGCTTTGATATCTAATGAGGCGTACTGCTCTGGTTAGACCCTAGATCCCGTTTGACTAGCTATGGTGCTTGGTAGATGTCATTTTTTACCTTGATGTCTAGATAGGCGTGCCTGGTCTGGTTAGACCATTGATCCCATCTGGTGAGCTAAGGTGCTGCGTAAATATCATTTAGTGCCTTTGATGTCTAGTCTACTATGGCTAGACCATTGATCTCATCTGGTCAGCTGGGATGCTCGACAAACATCACTTTTTTAAAATGATTGATGAGCTAGATTGTCACACCGTCATCATTTTTTACTCTCGATTGGTGGGATAAAGTACCGCACCATTCATCACTTTTAATCTCGACTGATGGGCTAGAGTACCGCATCAATTATAACTTTTTAATCTCGACTAGTGTGTTAGAGTACCGCACCAGTCCTCACTTTTTAATCCTAACTAGTGGGCTAGAGTACAGTACCAGTCCTCACTTTTTAATCCCGACTGGTGGGCTAGAGTATCGCACCAGTCATCATTTTTAATCCTTCGTGGCACTTTGTGAAAGATCAATATTTTCCTTTTATTTGACAAAAACCATCGAGCACATGATCTATGTTGTCCTTACAACTTGGCGTTGGTCATTCAAAAAGGAGACCGCTTCCTCTGTTCTGACTGGGGGGAAAAAGACCAAGGTGGAGAACTGAAGACGACCGGCTTCGAATTACCTAGGCTGCCACCCTCCATCTCTTGTTGGGGCGTCCTTCTTTCTGAGCTTCATCTTTGCCTTAATGATGAGACCCATTGATCTTCACATTCTGCTCATGAGTAGATGTCGATTTATCTTGAATCGCCTCTCCTCATTGCTTTAGCATAAGCTTAGGAGGAACATGCTCATATGCCTCACAAGTAAGAGTCTGGTCTCGTCGAAAATTGGTGTAAAGGGTTTTGTGACCATCCTCATCCTCTCACTGAGGCTTCAGGTCAGGTTTGGCCTGTGAGCCCGTGTACCAATTTTGGCATGACCTTTATCCTTCTATTTTCACTCAAGGCGGGATGTGGGAGGAGTCGTATAGCCCAAATTTACATTTCAATTATGATGGAGGATTATTGCAAGGCTCTGTATTTCAGCCGGGAATGACCCTAGGCCCTTTTATTCGTACAACACTGGAGCTTTGTTGGTGGTCAAAAGGACACTGAAGAAATGGACGGAGGGTGGCCTGACAATACTTTCCTTTATCTTCCGTGGCTGTTTGCATACTGCCCCCGGAAGGTCCTTAAAGAATCTTTGTCGTCACTCATTCTTCAGCGACCTCACTCTCCTCCCTTATATTCCTGGGATGTCCCCAACCATAACCTTACAAAGGGGGAGCTCGGCAATTCAAAGCCTTGTTTCATTTCGGTCCTAGTTTCCTCGAGGGGTGGCAATTTCTCCAGGTTAGGGTGTCGTCTCACCCTTTTCTGGATAGTTTTCCCCCATGGCCCTACGAGTGTGTGGCGACTCCGCCAATGGGCCTTTGAGTCATGGGGGAGGACCATTTTCCTTCAAGAGAGTGTCATAACTTGGGTGGTGATTGACACGTCTTTCCTCCATGTCCTGGTTACCTTAGAGGTTACAACCATTGTATCCTTCTTCCTTCATCGCGTAATCATCATGACGGCATGAAGTTCTCCTCCCACTAGGGGAAAGGATGAATCCTTCCTCTCATCCTGGACTTCATCGGTGTAGGATGCCAAAACAATCCTCCCTTTATAGGGGAGAGAGAGAGAGTTTCAAATGCTTTGAAAGGAACGATTTTATCATCATTTTCACAGGCGACGCCAACTGTTGAAGCCAAAAATCTCAACAGTGAGTTTGCATGTAATCCTCTCCTAGCATGGAGATCCTTGTGACCTCAACTGTTGAGGTCAAAGTTCTCAACAATAGTGATACTTGTCTTGCTCGCTAAGTATGATCGTTTTCCTGGCCGAAAATCTGAAAAAAATAAATAAAGAACCTGAAGGTGAAGAGAACCAGGAGGGAGTTTCCTCACCTAAAGGCATTCCTGCTTAAGTTAGTATCCTGGTATTATTTGAATATAGTTTCCTTATGGGAGAAATGACATACATCACCCTCTAATAGATGGGGGTATTTATACCTGAAACTCTATGAAGGAAGCGTGTCGAATAAGCCCCGGAAGCGTATCAAGGAAACTTCCTGATATACAACACTTGTTTTCTATTGGACAGGAGGGGGGAACTTCTTTCCATTTCCGAGGCATATTGCTCAAGAAGTGAGAATGAAATGAGACTATGTAAAATGTGTCGTTTCATAAGGCTTATGAGAGCATGACACAAGTGGTAACTTGTGGTGCATTAAATGTGATCCAGAATGTGGGAGTGACGTAAGTCGGGGTAATATGATTGACAAAGTCCATGGTAAATGATACCGGATTGGATATATAGGTGCGGACTAACGTAAATAAATGGGCTCGCTAGCATGAATTCCAGACAAAGCCTAATTCACTGTCGTCGGGGCCCGATAATAGAGTAGAAAGTAGGAATCAACATTGGATAATCTCTTAATTATAATGGTCGTGATTACGTACTACATATCTTGTTGTCTAAGACATTCTCTTGATTGAGATGGAAGCCTGAATTTACACAAAGAATGACCAATCCGATACGGTTTACATGCATTGGAAGTGGGCGATGTCAAAATTAGACAATCTATTCTCTGTAAGAGGCATATATATCAAGGTAAGCCTAACATGTGATTATTATTGAAGCGCTAGAATGCCATTCAGACTAACTTGGCAGTTGAGAGTCTTTCTGTACAACACCACCGCGGTGGTGTTTGAAGGTTACTAACCTCGTTCTGTAGTTTTTCTCGTTACATCCGTATCAAGTACGACATATCATTTATCAAATCTTATGGAGATTTTTCATAGATCACAACAGGCTATTATGTTAAATATTTATTATATTAAAATGAGATTAAGGAGAAACTTTTGATTTTCTATTTTACCATTTACCCATTAATACTCATTAAACATAGTATAAACAGTTTTTTTTATTTATTATTTAAGTAATTTAAACTCTATTCACTACTTATTCTTTTACTAATACTTAATAAAATTTAATATATAATATTAGTATGTTATTAGAAATGTGATGGATCATGTAAATTATTTTAGATATCTTTATATCATAAACACTATTTTGTCAATAACAATGAGTTATTGTCTACCTGTAAGTTTTTTATTTTGTTGTTTAGTTTATTTTTTATTTTATAGTAAATGCAATAATTTTCAATGTTCATTAGCCGTAGTAAAATAAGTTGTCAGATGTAATTTCTCTTCTAAAATAATTCTAAGTTTGTTTTCATCTCATCTTATGATATTAAATTTGTTAGGATTGTGCGTTCTTTAATTTAAAAACTCTTGCAGATAATTTATCATATCGAGATTATATACGTCTTATTCAATATTTTTTCTATATGCATAATTATATTATAAATATATCATATTCAGATGATACATGATCCATTCAAAAAATTTATCTATAGTAGTTCAACAGCAAATATGAGAAATTATCATTCTTGTTTCGTTTGTTTGTTGTTCTAGATTTACAATATTTTAAAACTTAATATATTTACTTCAACGTTAATAATAATTTTAAAATTTATTATATAATTTTAAAATTCTTATATATATGTGAAGCATGTACTTGTCGTCGAGAAAATACGGATAAAGATTATAAATTGTTTTGGCAAAGTCTCGTGCCGGTGATCTCAACACAACCCGGCTTTTATTAGAACATGGTTTTGGCCAAACTAAACAATACAGAAATTTCTCACTAATGAACCGCACAAGGACAAGGGTTCTCTTCCTATAAATATACACTAATTAAAATAAGCACGTGGATCAGAAGAGGGTATATATTATAACTTTTTTTTGTTGAAGCCAGCAAAAATTCTTCAGGTAACAAACTATATTTGAAACGTAGGAAGTTAATAAATTGAGCACTTTGTAAATGTTACTTAAAATGGTGAAAACAAACGTCAAATCAGTACCTTTCCTTTTCCAAATTTCCGCATCTTTTCCTTTCCTTTGCCACGGTGACATCTCGACTGCCACTTGGTTAGACTTTTATCGGGTGCTTTGCGTTGTAGATGCAAGAGATACGTGGACACTCACAAAAATTTTACAATGCCAGGGTTTTTCTCCAATATTGATGCAGGTAAAAATTATGTTGATTAATTAAATATGTAATAGAGTTCATTAAATATGTATTAGAAATTCATCAAATATGTACTGCGATTCATTAAATACGTACAAATTAATAAATCTTATATGAGTTCACTAAATACGTACTGGTATTCACCAAATATGTACGTGAGTTCACAAAATACGTAATGAGGTTCACCAAATAAGTGTGAATTAATAAATCTTGGAGGGGTTCACCCAAAACGTAGTAGGGTTCACCAAATACGTAATGAGATTCACTAAATATGTATAAATTAATAATTATTAGAGGGGTTCATTAAATATGTACATGAGTTCACCAAATACGAAGTGAGTCCACCAAATACGTAATGAGATTCACCAAATACGTATAAATTAATAATTCTTAGAGAGATTCACCAAATATATACTGAGGTTCACCAATTACGTACTGAGGTTCACCAAATACGTACAAAGTAATTTTTGGTGAACCCCTCCAAGAATTATTAATTTTGTACATATTTGGTGAACCTCAATACATATTTGATAAACCTCTATAAGAATTATTAATTTGTACGTATTTGGTGAACCCTTGTACATATTGGTAAACCCTTAACGAGTGGGTCTATCAAATACGTACAAATTAATAAATCTTTGAGGGGTTCACCAAATACATATTGAGGTTCACCAAATATGTAATGGGGTTCACTAAATACTTAATGAGGTTCACCAAATACGTATAAATTAATAATTATTTGAGGGGTTCACCAAATCTATACTTAGGTTCACCAATTGCGCCCTAGAGTTCACCAAATACGTACAAAGTCATTTTTGGTGAACCCCACCAAGAATTATTAATTTTATACGTATTTGGTGAACCCAACTACGTATTTCGTGAACTCGAGTATATATTTGGCAAACTCCTCTAAGAATTATTAATTTTGTACGTATTTGATGAAACTCAATACATATTTGGTGAACCCATAATGAATTTGGGTTCACTAAATACACATAAATTAATAAATCATGGAGAGATTCACCAAATATGTACTAAGATTCATCAATTGCGAACTGAAGTTCTCCAAATACGTACAAGTCATATTTGTTGAATCTCTCCAATAATTATTAATTTTGTACGTATTTGATGAAACTCAATACATATTTGGTGAACCCATAATGAATTTGGGTTCACCAAATACACATAAATTAATAAATCATGGAGAGGTTCACCAAATATGTACTAAAGTTCATCAATTGCGAACTGAAGTTCACCAAATACGTACAAAGTCATATTTGTTGAATCTCTCCAATAATTATTAATTTTGTACGTATTTGATGAACCCCCATAAATTTTTGGTGAACATCTAAAAAAAGATTTTTTAATTTTTGGTGAACCTTTCAAGATTCCCTTTGTACCACACTACGAATTTGATGAATACCAAAAAACTCCATCACCACTCTTCAGCCTCCCAACGTCATTCTTCAGCCTCCAAACGTCATCCTGAATGTGCAAATCGCTCTTTTTTTATTGGCAAACGCCAAGATTCCCGGTTCATGTATAGAATCAAAATCAATAAATATGTCGTACAATCATATATAGATCTAAATTTTAGATCCCTTTCTCTTTCATATAATTATGTTTTAAATTTATCATTTTACACACTACTATGTCTTATATTTATCGATTCATATGCCACACATTAATATGTATGTCACACGATCATACATGGATTATTCAAATTTCTGAAATATGTTGTTGTGCTTTTGTGACAAGTATTAAAATATATGGATTTTCACCGTGTATAACTATAGGTCATGATGTGGTCGGTAAATCATATTTATCGTTTGACGAACACGTATAACCCTCAAGGTTAGTTTAACCTTTTTATTTTATAATTATCACCCCATAAGAATGTGCCGTTTGATTATGTTGTCGTGATTTTATGACAAATATCGAGTGCAATAATTTTTCACTATTCAACGAACATGTATAACCCCTAAGGTTGAAGGTGAACACTTTTAGAAAACTCATTCTCTAAATGCAGACATTCGTTGAATTAAAAAAAAATCTAGTCCCCATATTTGAATATTGCGTCTAGGCGAAACGCCATCACCACATGACGGAACGCCATGTGTTGATGGCGTTTAGAGCCTGCTGATGGCGTTTGAGACCCAAACGACACATTCTCAGTGGCTAATCATCATTTTTATACTCTATACTAGCGGTTTCTCTAACATATGCCTCCAGCTTGTGAAATGCCCATATATTGGCGGTTTCTGACGATTTTTCCAATCTTAGGTGGTTTTGTTTTTTCGGCGGTTTGCATTAATACAATGATTTTTCAGACCTTTTTAGAGCGGTTTTTCAACAAATTCGATTTTCTAAAATTGATCAGAATATACTCGATGAATCACAAACAAAGTTATCAAAACTCTCGATTTCAATCCGAACATTAAATACTTCACTTATATTTTAAATTAGATTTGAATTAAGTAATTAATTGTTAAAACAATTAAACACTTATTCATAAATGCATAAGAACATATTCTTGGTTATGTTGTTGTGATTTTATTACAAGTATCAGGTAAAATAATTTTTCACCATTTAATGAACATGTATAACCCTAAATCTCGGTTCACATACACTTAGTCATTTTTATAACTTAGTCGCACACACTTAGTAATTTTCATTCACTTAGTAATTTTCTCCACTTTACCATTTTCATGTACTTGTTTTGATGAAACTTAACTATTTTCATGTACTTAATCATTTTCACATAAGTGTTTTGATACACTTAGGCATTTTCACACACTGTCGTTTTCATACTCGTTGTCGTTGAGTAAAATAATTTTTCACTATTTAACGAACATGTATAACTCCTAAGTTTGGAGGTGAATACTTTTAAAAGACTCATTTCTCTAAATGTAAATATTCACCATATTCACTAATTAAGTGAAATTAGATTGGATTAAGTAAAGATTACTGAAGCAATTGAACACTTATTCATAAAACTCATTAAAAGTTGTAATTGATAATGTTGTTGTACTTTTGTGACAAGTATCGAGTGAGACGTGCTTTCACCATATATAATTATAGGTTGTAATATTATGATGACTGGTAAATCTTATTTATCGGTTTTTATGCACTTACTTGTTTTGTCACTTAGCCATATTTTCATGCACTTAGATATTTTTATGTTTAGTAATTTTCATTCGCTTAGTAAATTTTTAACCATTTGTCACTTTTATGTACATTTTTATCACTTAGTCATACACTTAGTCAGTTATCATTATACACTTAACCAATTTAATCATTTTCATACACTTAACAATTTTCACACATTTAACCAATTTCACATAGTTAACCATTTTCATACATTTTACCAATTTAACACACTTAGTTGTGATTTTATGATGACCGGTAAATCTTATTTATCGGTTTGACGAATACGTATAACCCTTAAAGGTCTGATTCTATTGTTAAATTGAACATATCCACTAAAAATTTGAAATTGAATATAAAAACTTGAAATCTAACATTTTATTTTATAAATTATAATCCATAAAATTTAGAAAATAACCTATTTACGTTTTAATTTATAAGCATATAAATATATTTTGTTAAATCTAAGTCAAACATATCTAAATGGTGTTTGGGGTCCAAAATGGACCAGTTGGACTCGGAATGTCATTCATAAATAATGACTTGCCGTTCATGAATTTAGGCGGTTAAGTCTTCAATAACGATAATTTTAATGTTTACTGTGACCGTGTGGTTTTAACATCTGTTATAATGATTTTAATGTTTATTGTGGTGATTTTAGTTTCAACAAGGACCGTTTTAATATCTATTACAGTGTGTTTAATGTTTTTAGCGATGATTTTTTGTGCAAAAAAAAAGATCCAACATAAATGCGACGGAAATTTTCAGGGGCATTGTAGAGTGAGCCGGAGACTCAATAGTTGTTTGCTAATTAAAAGGTCAGCGAATGAATATAGGGCAGGGCCACGCCCGTGACAACATGGTCCAATCACATAAGCGCTAAAAGAGTATCTGTCAAGTGGAAAGTGACTCTTGGATATCTCCTTAGATTGCGTATCTTATGCTTTATAATGCACAATCTCTACTTTTTACGTCTTTATCACCTCTGCGCTTAATTCATTATTGTTTATTTTTCTCTTTAATTCTTTTTAATAATTTAGTTTCATTTAACCAAAGCATTCTACTATAAGTCTAATCATAACTACATGGATTAAAAAAATTAACGATAAGTACTGCAATATCGTTACAAGTTGGTAATGAGCATGTTTTGAGATAACATTGTATCTAATTTTTTAAAACTTATTATTATTTTTTTATAGATAATGCCTTGAGTGAGGTGATACTAATAGTATATGCACTACTTGTTTATAAGGACGTTGAAGTTATCATGATATGTAACATTTTTTAAGACAAACATAAATTGTTTTAAATAAGAGACTAATAAGATTTTTGTTAACAAATTGGGAGAATCAGATTCCAACTTAAGAAATCTCTTTGAATCTTAAAAAAGGGATTTAATTAAGCGTCTGTTAAAAAAAATATACCCAAATTAGATACATGGTAAAATGACATTTTTGTATTAGAAGCATATTGATACAACTAATTTACGCTCAATCTAAAAAACTATAATCCCACCTTATTTTCAGTCAATTTAAAAATTTATGAGTTTATGTCGAACAATTTACATTAAAATTTGAGATTTTTACGTCAAAGATTTTACGGAAAAATCTTGACAATGGACCTCATTTAAATAGACAAAATTGTGGACATTGTCTTATGTACATAAGATATTATCGTGGATAAATATTTCCAGAAGAAATTATGGTAGACAAACTTAATTACTTAAATCCCATTTACTTCATATTGGGGAGTAAATATTTATTATCCAATTCTTTTACATGATTCAATTATTTTTCTTGTTCAAGCTATAATTTCACACGATTCAATTATTATTTACATGAGTGGATAAGCTGATATTTATGAGTTTATTGAATATTCTTCCATTTTAATTTCATTGCATTGCAAAATTTTACACGAAACTCTTGACGATAAACTTAATTCAGTAGAACAATTTTTTACATTATCTTCTATAATTAGGTACGCTTATTGAAAATGTAAATAAGAAAGTGTCTTAGATAAATTTTTACAAAAGAAATCGTCATAGATAAACTATATTTTACTTCAACTTTTATTGTTGAAGTAAATATTTGTTGTTGATATTTTTTTAACAAGTGGAAATTCAAATTTGTAAAAGACTAAATCAAAATTTGTTAAAGATTGAAAGGAAAAAATACTATTATCCACAAAATTTCTATATATGTTACTATCTACAAGTTCAGGTCAAACAAAATCATGTATTTTTCATCGATTATTGCGAATCTTGACAATATATTAATGTAAAAGTATAACCTAGTAAAGACAGAATATATTTTAATTATAACTTATTAAGTAAGTTGTCACACTATAAAAGAACTAAACACAATACCATTTGATATACACGGTTCCTTTTGTGCATATGTCTGGTAAACAGGCAATTTTACATAAAATAAGCAATTTTACATAAAATAAGCAATTTTACATGAAATAAGTTATTACGTGGAGGACATCATAAAATAATTTTACATGTGACAATTTAATTAATTTATTAGCAGTCCCGATATTTAAATGCTAAAATCTAGGTTACTAAATTTGTTATGCCATCAAATAAGTCTACGTCGCTTTTGCTATCACGACCTAACTTTCTATCTTAAATATTGCAAAGTCCTTGTCATAGATTTAGGGTACTAATTAACAAACGAAAGTGGGATTATTTGGAATGAGATTCAAACAACTCTCTCTCTCTCTCTTAAGAGAATTTATTGATACTTGACAAGTGTATCAAATAGCGTGTACATCTTTGACTATGTGTTATTTTTAGTGTAAAAACCATATACTACTAGCTCATTGAGGCCGCCTCTTTACTTAACTATGAAAAAGTTGATTAATAAATTACACAGTACAAAAATATTGTTAATAAAATTTTAAATGAAGGTTAAAAAATTTCGTTGAAGTTACAATTCTGAAAGGAACTAGCTAATGAGTATAATATTACATGTTGAAATATTTTTATCAACAGTTAAGTCATGTGATTTTTTAGTGTGATCACATGATCTCACTATAAATTATTATCTTTATTTTAGCGCGCATCGTTTTGTTTCTAACATTTTTTAAATTTTTTACCACATTGAAATTTTAAGAGTGTCACCAATGGTATTTAAGTTTTAATAATTTTTATTAATTTAAATTAGAGTTAGTTATATTATTTTCTAGTTTAACATTTTTACTTAAAATAACTAATTTCAATCCATTCATCCTCTTCTCCATTCTATCTTTGAAATATCTTTTAAATCTCTAACATTCATCCCTTCCACCTTTCACAGCTCCACTTGACCCTTTCTTCAATGAAATTCATAAAAAAATCGATTGAACAATTAGATGATGGATTAATGGATGAATGATTGCTTAAATACTTACATTAAACAATATGCATTTGATACTAATGAGAATAAAATGCCATACAATGATTTGAAAATATGAGAAATTGTCGAGGAAAGCTATAACTTTTGTGACGTCGACGACGATTGTAAATTTGAATGTTAATGAAAAATATCGAATGCGGTATTATATCCTAATTTTTTCCTTCTTTCTCTCATATATACATGCGCGCACACATACATACACACATAGAAATATATATACATATATACATATACATACATACGCACATATATACATATACATACACACACACACACACACATATATACATATGTACATATGTGTGTGTGCGCGCGTGTATCTGGGGGGACGTGTGCGCACACGCGCATGTGTGTATATGTATGTGTATATATGTGTGGGATGTATATATATATATATATATATATGTATATGTGGGAGATGTCATGTGTTATTATTAAGGGGGAATTTTTTTAAAAAATTCATGTTAAGATTTGGGAATAATGATAAATAAATAAAATTCCTATGTTACATTTATTATTTTAATATAACATTATTTATAGAAAAGTAAGTCAAATGGGGCTAATATTTGATTGCTTTATAATTTTGAAGGGGCAAAATAGGATATTATTTGCGAATGTTACATATTAAATAAATTAGTATATATAAAATGACAAAAGGAAAAAAATCAAGGGTGAACATCCAGGAAACCTATACCATGCCACGTGGATGGAAATGGTCAAGCCGAGAAGTAGTGAGGAGATCTTCCCATATAAGAACATGAAGGAGGAGATTTGAGTCACGAGAAAAGATCACGCGGTTGTGACTGATTTAGCGATTGAAATATTAGGGGATGAGACTGTTGAAAGGAATGGATAGAGTGAGACACCTGACAAAAGATCCTACGAGTATGAGTGAGATCCTATGAGTATAATAAAAACCTTAAAAAATACAGGAGAGAGGATGATCATTCCACTCCTATAGGGGAGAGGGTGATCATTCCCCTCCTTTTACTATTTTATTGATAAAATCGTTATTCTATTTACACCTAGTGCCTATAAAGGCTTGGGTAATAAACATAGGGAATACCAATAATTTTTTTTTAATACAACTCAAAAAATTACTCAGTACATTAACTACTCTCTCTCTCTCTCTCTCTCTCTCTCTCTCTCTCTTTCTCTCTTTCTCTCTCTCTCCCTCTCTCCCCCACTCTCTAATCTCTTAATCATTTCTCGCTCATCATTAATAAGACTCCATTGGTGTGGAGAAAAATTCCTCTACATTCTGGTACTTTCATTGATAGACGAAAGAAAAACTTGAGAAATCCACCCCAAAATACTAAATATGCCTAGAACCAGATCAAACGCAGCAATGAATAAAGATAACGAGATCAGAAATGGAGACGATCGTGGTTAAACCAACTCCACCGACAGAAATTCTACACATAATCCTAAATGGATTGCAAGAAATAGAAAGGAGAATCACATAGGCACTGCACAACGCATGGCAGATTGTGCAGGACCAAGTCAGCACGCTTTAGCAAAAGCTTGCAAGGACACGTGCTGAAGTCAGTCAAAGGGTGAAAACAAGGAACGAGAAATCCAATCGGGGGTAACAGGTAAGATGTAAGACGGGAGAACCGCGAGGACATAATGAACATACAACGGGAAAAAGTAGAAGTCCAATCCCAAAACCACGTGAAGGAGGCTACGTAAGAAGTTTGCCAGTCCCAGGTCATAATAAAAGAGGCAGTGGAAGAATTATTGGACCAGAAAATGATGGAGATGAGAAACCTGAGAAGTACAGGAAAGACCAACCTCGATCCCTTACCCGTACTCCATTAAGCCCTGAAATCCTGATGACACCAGTACCTAGAAAGTTCGTGACCCCCAAATTTAAGTCATTTACGAAGGGACATAAATTAATGTGAAAGATGAGTAATGGCGTTGTTTCAACCCGAGGATAAATTAATGTGAAAGATGTTCCCCATTAGCTTGGACGGGACATCTATGAAATGGTATCATTCCCTCCCTGTGCATTCGATTACTAATTGTCCTGTTACATCTTCTATCTTCCTAAAATAGTACTCTATCTATCGAGTGGTAATGGAAGACACATAGTATCTCTTGAAAATTTTCGCCAAGAGAGGAGAGTCTCTACGAGAATGATAACAGTCGAGAGTTGCAAGATCGAGTTGCCAGACTGGACTTCAGACGCGAGTTAGACCCAAACTCACCCTAGTTTTGAGATCTATCTAAAATGAAGCCACTATCCATGGCAGAAACCTTCCTGCGGGAGCACACTTACATTACTCTGCAGGAAGAGAAGAGAAGCCTGCTGAAGGCTGCCGAACGAAAGATTTAGGAGTCAAGAAAACGGGAAAGAAGTTTGAAATATGAAAGGAAAAAGTCTGACGAAATTGAAAGACAAGATGGGAGAAGCGGCGAGCAGGAAAGAATGAAATATCGAAGGCGGGACTCAAACAGGGTACACCCGAGAGATAAGGTCTACACGCTGCTGACCATACCAATATGTGCACTCACAAAGCAGGAAGGGACAGCGAGGAAGTGAAGAAAGATCTACTGTAAAAAAACCAATGCTAGAAAAGCGCCTAGAAGAACCATAAGTGTCAACGGTAATCCATCACTGGTATTCGATGATCTGTACTTGGAGCATGATGGGCATCACAATGATGCTCTTATCATTTTGATACAAGTTGGTAACTGCTTGCTAAGGAGAGTCCTAGTGGACGACAGGAGTGTAGTGAACATTTTATACCGGGCAACCTTGGAGAAAATGTTAATGGGAGAATATGATCTACAAGGAACTTCATAGTCGTTGATAGGCTTCAAAGATGGGTACCTCCGTCAGTTCGTAAAAAAAAGAAGAACAAAAATGAGAAGTAGAAAAGGACAATCACAGGGAAGACAAGAGAGACAACATGAAACAACCCCTCCGCTTCATCGACAAGATTATTGCACTCACAAAGAAGGAAGGGACAACGAGGAAGGAAAGAAAAATCTACTATAAAAAACCAATGCTTGAAAAGTGCGTAAAAGAACCCCCAAGTATCAGCGGAATCCATCACTGGTATTCGATGATCTGTACTTGGAGCATGACATGCATCACAATGATGCTCTTGTCATTTCGATACAAGTCGGCAACTGCTTGCTAAGGAGAGTCCTGGTGGATGACGTGAGTGCAGTGAACATTTTATACCGGGCAACCTTGGAGAAAATGTCAATGGGAGAACATGAGCTACAAGGAACTTCACAGCCATTGATAGGTTTCAATGGAGCCATCAACTACTTAGAGGGAACCCTTGTTCTCCCAATGAATGCATACCCCTTTAACTATATGATTGAGTTCATGATACTGAGCACATCCTCCCAGTTTTATCCTAGGAAGAACCTGGCTCCACAAAATAAAAGTCGTCCCTTCAACTTTTTACCAAGTACTAAAATACCCGTCATAAGAGGGAGTTAAAATGATAAAGGGAGACCAAGCCGTTGCTCATATATGCTCCACGATTGCTCTGGATTCTATCAAGAAGAGGGAGCCAGAAAAGGCAGGAGGCAAGCGACCCGTAGATTTATAGCAACCGGAAAGACGACTTGAGGTACAAGGTGGGGGAAGAAATGGAACTTGTATGCTTGGAGAAAGGAATCCAAAAGATGATAAATGTTGGTACTCGTCTCGAAAGAAGTGAAAAAGAAAAGTTAGTGAATTTCCTGAGGGAAAACAAGGATGTGTTTGCGACTATGGCACATGAGATGCCAAGCATTCCTGAAGAAGTAATATGTCATAAGTTGAACAAGGATCCCGCTACGAAGCTAGTAAAGTAAAGGAAGATGAGCTTTGCCCCAGAACAGAATCAGAAAATCAGGGAAGAAGTCAAAAAGCTCTTGGCAGTAGGTTTTGTTCAAGAAATGGACTACCCAGAGCGGTTAGCCAACGTGGTCATGGTGTAGAAGAAAATTGGAAGGTGAAGAATATGTGTGGACTTCACTGATTTGAATAAAAGCCTATCCTAAAGATGAATAACCGATGTTAAGGATAAATTAGATGGTTGATGCCACTTTGAGACACGAGTTACTCAGCTTCATGGACGCATACTTCAGATACAATCAACTAAAAATGTTCTAACTTGATCAGAAAAAACTTCCTTTATTACTAAATATGGTACCTACTATTATAAAGTTATGCCGTTTGGACAGAAAAATGCATGTGCTATCTATCAAAGAATGGTGAACATAGTCTTCCGTTAAACAGACAAGCTGAAAGGTCAAACCAAATTATACTTTACAAGTTGAAGAAACGACTAGATTCAGCCAAGGGAAAGTGGGTGGAAGAATTACAAGCGGTACTATGGGCATACAGAACAATCTTTTAGAGAAACAACGGGTGAAACACCATTTTCTCTAACGTATGTATCGAAAATAGTGATTCTTGTTGAAATCGAAAGCCCCACTATGAAATCTAGACTGAACAAACAACAAAACAAAGAACTCCTTAGAAATAGCCTTGATGAGCTGGAAGAACGACAAGAAGCAGCTCTGATCGGGATGGCCCATTACAACCAGAAGTGGAAATCTTACTTCCGGAAAAAGGTACAAAAATGAGAATTCCAGAAGGGAGACCTGGTCCTGAAAATAGATATTTTAGACAGAAGGAAAGCTTGAGACAACATGGGAAATGCCATATATCATCGGTGGAATAAGGGGAAGCGGTCACTATCGTTTGAAAACAGAAGAAGGAATGGGCACCCGAAACCCTGGAATGTAGCTCATCTAAGGAAATACTTTGTTTAAAAATTGTAACATTCATTATAGTGAACACTTTTCCTGTGTTTTTTCCCGTAAGGGTTTTCCACGAAATTTTTTTTATGTCAACTCTCTCATTTACGCTAAAAACTACAATGGAAATAAGGGCATAAAAATCATTGGGAGTGGCAGTTCATGAGTCATACTCTCTGAAGGAAATAAGGGCATAAAGTCTTTGAGAGGGGAAATTCATAAGTAGTACTATTAGAAGAAAATAATGGTATAAAGTCTTTGGGAGAGACAGTTCATAAGTCCTACTCTCAAAAGGAAATGATGGCACAAGTTCCACGGGAGGGGCACTTCATAAGTCATACTCTCAGAAGGAAACAAGGGCATAAAGTCATTGGGAATGGTAGTTCACAAGTCATATTCTTAGAAGAAAATAAGGGCATAAAGTCCTTGGGAGGAGCAACCAGTAATTCCTACTCTCAAAATGAACAAAGTGCATAAGATCCTTGGAAGAGGCATTTCATAAATCCTGTCATCAAAAGGAAAAACAACTTCTAAAGATAGACGAAAAAAAGAGGAACAAATAGAACAATAAATGAACTAGGCAAAACCAAAAAAGGTGTGAAAACAGACGACTCGACCAAATGGGAACGTGCCCACTTTATTGCGTCATGAATCAAACAAAGCAAAATCTACTCTTCAAGCAAAAAATGGGACGAGTACGGGTAAAATAGATAATTATAGAAATAAGAAAATTTCTGTTAAGTGTTTTAAAAAAGAAACTCCTTGCCAAAATATTTCTCTAAATTTTTGCCAAGTGTTTGAGAAAATGACAGAAGAATGTAGAAGCAGAAAATCGTTTGAATATTGAAAAGGAAAGTTGATAGAAGAAACAGTGAAATGAGAAAGATCTTCTCATTCAAACTTTAGAAAAATACAAGGAAATCTACTGAAAAGTAATGTATAGGAAAGGGAAAAGAACATGGAAAAGTAAAATGTAAGGAGAGTACTTGCTAGGAGAGTTAGAAGGATTTCTTAAAGAAGAAGATATTCTTTTTCAGCTTATAGCACCTGACACTTCAGAATAGAATGGTGTGCCAGAGATAAAGAATCGAACTCTGATGGATATAGTTATATCCATAATAAGTTACTCATCCCTCCCAAATGAGTTACTCATCCCTCCCAAATGAGTTACTCATCTCTTCATGATTAATTCTGAACAAGACTCCTCTTCGGGAGTGGCCTCCGCAGGAGGGTCAGAAGCGAGAACAAGAGAGCCTTGTCGGATTTGGCATCAAGGTAACCCGCACTATAGGCCACAACCTAATCAACAATGGCTTGGTACTCAGCCTCAAGCTCTGTTTCCCACTCACCAGCCTTAGCCAAAGCTGCCTCGACATATGACAACTTCTCTTCTGCCTTGGCCAGCTTCCCTTCGTTGATCTCAGCAGTTCTCTCTGACTCCCGCAGACTCCTCCAAACTCACTCGCTAAATTGGGTAGGGTTTCTAAATCTCTCATTTAAAGAGTATTTGAACATTCTGAGTATCCTATATCATACTTAAAATTGAATAACAAACAAAGACATCACTAAAGTACCTTATCATTATGGATAAATGATTCTACATTTCTTTATATCACTCGACCCCTTGATTTTTTAACATTGTATAAATCCATCTCATAAAAAGAAATTAAAAGTATTTAGCAACAAAACTCCAACCGATGAAAACATGGCATATGACATATGAGACAAATGATAATGTATGATGAAGAGGAAGAGTATAGTGAAAAACCATTATGTGGTGTTGGGTGGAGGGGCAGATGCTATCCGTTCAAAGTCACATAATTAAGTTTGGAATTTCTCTCTCTACAATTGAAATTATGAGAGCACATTTTCTGTAAAATGCTCAAATTAAACCTTTTGAAAAGATTGACATTGACCTTCTCCAAGTACCATTCTTTGGCCCATTTGCTCGAGTGGACACGGCATCTCCTTCACACAAAAGCGTCCAGACATAATTGAAAGAAAAGAATTGATTAATTAAATTTTAAAATTTTAATTGATGAAGTGAGATATTTATAAATTATTTAATGAAAGATAAATAATAATTTATAAATAAATTTTATGTTATTTGATTAATAAAAGCTTAATATATATTTAATAATTGAACCTAAATTTTTTATTTTTAACTATAATATAAATATTTTATTTCACGTTATGCATTATCACATCATACTAATATTAAATAATCTAAATTTAACTATCATACTAATTGTCTCACACAAAGTTATATCTATTATTGAATATTATACTGTTATTTAGGTTTATTATTAGAATAATTCTACAATGATTTAATAATTAATTAAATTTTAAATAATATGATAATTATTTATATATTATTATTTTATTAATTATAAAAATAATTTAATAAATTAAATTATAAATAATTAATATATTATTTAATTAGTTAATTATTTAAAACTTCATTGATTATTTAAAATTTGATTCATTAACTAATGAATTAGTTAGTGAAATTCAAAGTGATAAAAAGAAAACTGTCGTTTCAAGAGATCAGAGAATCTATGCTCACAATGTGTTTGTTGTATTGCAATTGAGAAGGTCCCACACCCCAAAGAGGAGAATTTTTTTTTAACACAGTAATAACACTAACAGCAGTCACCACCACCAGCAAACGCCAAACACAGAGACATTTTCAACGAAACAATCTTTTATAATACTCCTACCGTCCTCCATCTCCATCTTTGTCTTTGCCCTTACCTGAATAATATTATTATTTCCCCCAAAAAAGTTGATGAAGTAAACCACTACTCTCCCGTTGATTTTTTAATTCTTCCATACTTTGAAAAAGCTTTAAACTACTCAGCTTTCTGGCACCTTAATACACACACCATATAAATAGGAGTTTTACTTTTACATGCACGCCGGCGATGCCCACGCCGGTCAGCGTAGCGAGGCAATGCTTAACGGACGAGGCGGCGCGTGCCCTCGACGACGCTGTGTCAGTGGCGCGTCGGCGTTGCCATGGTCAGACCACTTCCCTCCACGCTGTCTCGGCGTTACTGACGTTGCCGTCCTCCGTTCTGCGAGAGGCCTGTTCACGCGCTCGTAGTTGTGCTTACTCTCCACGTCTTCATTTCCGAGCGCTGGAGCTCTCTGTCGGTGTGTCGCTGGATAGGTTACCTTCTTCTAAGTCTTTAGAGGAGCCTCCGGTATCGAATTCTCTCATGGCGGCGATCAAACGGTCTCAAGCGAACCAGAGGAGACACCCTGAGAGTTTTCATTTGCATCAGATTCATAATCAGCAGCAGGCAGCTTCGCTCTTGAAGGTTGAGCTCAAGCACTTCATCTTGTCGATTCTCGACGATCCAATTGTAAGTAAGGTTTTCGGGGAGGCAGGATTTCGTAGCTGCGATATTAAGATGGCTATTATGCACCAACCCATGAATCAAACCTCACGGTTTTCCCGAACCCGGTGCCCGCCAATTTTCCTCTGCAACGTGACAGATTCGGACACTGCTAGGAGAAATTTCAGCTTTCCCTTCATCGGTTGTTTCGGTAACGGAGATGGAGATGAGTATTGTAGACGAATCGGCGAGGTTTTAGTAAAAAAAAGCGGTAAAAACCCCTTACTAATTGGGGTTTACGCTGCTGACGCTCTTCGGAGCTTCACCGAGTGTGTACAGAGAGGTAAAATGGATTTATTGCCAGCTGAATTATCTGGATTGAGAATTATTTCAATTGGCAATGATATTTCAGAGTTTATAAGTGGAATTAGGAGCGAAGAGAAGATGGGTTTAAAGTTTAAGGAGGTAAATAGGATGGTCGAGCATTGCTCAGGGCCAGGTGTTGCCGTGAACTTCGGTGAATTAAACTCGTTGGTCAGTGAGAGTGTTGAAGAAGATGCTGTGAGCTATGTGGTATCGCAATTGACTGGTTTGTTGAAGCTTCAGGGTGGAAAATTGTGGCTGATTGGAGCTGCAGGATCTTATGAAACTCATGCGAAGCTTTTATCCCCGTTTCCATCCATTGAAAAAGAGTGGGATCTGCATCTATTGCCCATCACTTCTTCTAAATCTTCGATTGATGGCTTTGGCTCAAAATCCAGGTGGGTGTTCCTTTTGTACTTGCTGTTCCACGTTGTCTGATCTGAATTGGGATGTATTATAATATTGTTTTTATTATTTTATTCAACCCTGATCTCAAGATATGGAGATACCCGTAATTGTTTACAGTTTTACACTGAAACTTTCATATTGTACGTTATGATATAAAAAAACTCATTTTTTATTCTATTCGTTTCGCTTTTCGCAACATACTGGAACACCTTTTATGCTTACAGTGTCGACTCAATGTGCAATAAACTCTGCTCTTAGGTGTAACTATGCCCATTGACCAATGACCAGTTACAGTTATACTTGTGTTAGATCGCAGATTTATAATCTGCTCCCTTTTACCATAGTGGTTCATCTCCAGCTAGAATACGATCCCCGTTAATGTTGGCAAATGATTAGCAACAATCATCATATTAGAATTCATGCCATTGAGGTGAAATATGACCCTCTCACCCTCCCTCTAGAAAAGAGAAACAAAGGAAATGAAGTTTGGCATAGTTCGCCAGTGAGAGTTTTCCTTGACCAACCTGCTAGGATTTTGAAAGTGAGTTGCTAATATCTAGCATGTGCTGAACGATGAACTGATTCTGACATCATACTTGGAGTTCAATTGAGTATTAACGCTTTTACATAGATACTGGTAGTTCTTTCTTGGTTAAACATGGCAGAATTATTGGATTCTCTTCTGTTCTTCATAAGGCGTAACATGCTGGTTCTATTCTGATATAGTTTGTGGTTTTTATCATGTTCTATTTTAAATGGCACTAAAGTTTTCCTTCAGCGGCTGTACTATCTGCTTGCAGTCTTCTTTAGCTAATTTTGGCTCTTAAATCGTAGGTATGGCCAAGTGTGAACGTATTTTGCAGTTAATGATGTCTAAAGATATAAGTTGTCATTTTTCTTCACATGATTTGTGTGTTGCATATATTATTATCTTATAGCATGTAGGAGCTGGTATTTAAGAAATCGAGTACGCTTTTCACTATGTATGTCGTGATGTGCTGTAACTACTGACTGTTTTATGCCTACGAAGCTGACAAGTCATGCTCATGATATACCTACAGCTTGATGGGATCTTTCGTTCCATTTGGAGGGTTTTTTTCTACTCCATCCCAATTCAGGCTTCCATTAAGCAGCCACAGTCAGTCCTTTACTCGTTGTAGCCAGTGTACGGAGAGGTATGAGCAAGAAATTGCTGCAATTTGGAAGGGAGGGTCAACTATCTCGCTTTCTGATCAGTACTCTGAAACTTTGCCTTTGTGGTTGCAAATGAATAACTTTGACAAAAAAAGCAAGGAATCGAATGCTTCAAAGGTTGTGTAACTTCTCTAGATGTTTGAATTCTCTAACTTCTTTGCATTTGCATGCATGGTGCAATCAACCTGCATAGGGTAAAGAGGAGATTTGAGGTTTCACACATAGTTTTATATTTGTTCTCTTTGTGAATGCCATTGATTCAGTTTTGGAGTAATTGGTTATAAACTTTGTTCAGTGCAGACCAAAGATGATGAAACTACATTGAGTGCTAAAGTTCTAGGACTTCAAAGAAAGTGGAATGAAGTCTGCCAACGTCTTCACCATGGACAACAATCGAGTAAGCTAGACATTTCACAAACAAGGTCTGAAATTCCATCTACTGAAGCAATTAGATTTGCTTCACATAAGGAAAACGACAGTGAAAATTCAACTGTAATTGGAGGCAAGTCTGCGTCTCTAAATCCCTCCATTCCCGTAGATTCACAGAATAATTTCCTGTCTAAACAGAATGTACAAATAACAGCAACTTCTACCTCTACGATTGTTGAAAAGGAAAGCCATTTGTTTCCCTCTGATCAGAAATCATCTTCCTTTCCTTCTGTCACCACTGATTTGGGTCTGGGGACACTTTACGCATCAACCAGTCAGAAGCATAGAGCTCCAGAACTAACATATCATCAAGAGCGTATGCAGCAACTTTCGTGTTCCATTTCTGTTGGATCTGATGGACTAAAGGCCAAAACATCATGCCAAATTGCCCGATCAGATCCAAGTTTAGGACTACAGTTTGATCCGAGAGATTCCAAATCACTTAGAAAAGCTCTTAAAGAAAAGGTTGGTTGGCAAGATGAAGCCATATTATCAATCAGTGAAGCTATCTCTCATTGTAGATCTGGTATCGGAAGGCATCACCACCGATCAAATTTCAGAGGAGATATTTGGCTAACTTTCTCGGGGCCTGACAAGATTGGAAAGAAGAAAATTGCTTTAGCACTTGCCGAGGTAATGTTTGGCACTGCGGGAAGCCTCATCGCTGTGGACCTGAGCTCCCAAGATACTGTTTGCCAATCGAACTCCCTTTTCGAATGCAAAGACTTGGAAGGTTGTGATGTGATGTTTAGAGGGGAAATGATTGTTGATTATATCGCAGGGCAGATGAGGAAGAAATCCCATTCGGTTGTCTTCCTTGAAAATGTGGATAAGGCCGATCTACTTGCCCGAAATAGCTTATCTCAGGCCATCAAGACGGGTAAATTTTCCAATTCACATGGGAGAGAAATCAGCATCAGCAATATGATATTTGTGACAGCTTTAAAAACTAGTAAAGCTGGGGAGATTTTCCATTCTGGGAAGAAACCTGTTGAATTTCCTGAAGAAATAATACTTTCAGCCAAAAATTATCAAATGAAGATATTATTACATAGTACTGAAGATGCCTGCCAAACTCATGACATGAACGTGACGATTACAACTATGAAAGTCGGTTCAAATCCCGTGCATAAACGAAAACTTAGTGAGACGAGTGATTCCACGGAGCAGGAACAAACATTCGAGAAACAGAAACGGACCCAGAAGGTGTCCATGTCATTCCTCGATTTAAATCTTCCAGTTGAGGAGATTGAAGAGGAAATCAATGATGGAGACTGTGATAGTGACTCCTCTGAGGGCTCTGAAGCCTGGTTGGAAGAATATCTCAAACAAGTCGACGAAAATGTTGATTTTCAGCCATTCGATTTCAGTGCTAATGCTGAGAAACTGAAAAGGGAAATCAGCATACAGTTTGAGAAGGTGTTTGGGTCAGAGATAAAATTGGAGATCGACTATGCAGTCATGGTGCAAATACTTGCAGCTGACTGGTTATCAAATAAGAAGAGAGCAGTGGAGGATTGGGTTGAACAAGTTCTTAACAGAAGCTTTGTTGAAGCCCGGCAGAAGTACCAGCCAACTGCTCATTCTATAATCAAACTAGTGGCTTGTGATGGAGTTATTGTGGAAGAACAAGCTCCAGGTACATGCCTCCCTGCTAGAGTTAATTTGAACTAATTATTTTTCTTACTGCTTTGCTTCCTGTAATTATATGTATAATGTAGCATAGCTTATAGAATGTGGCATTGAAAAGGCAGTGTTTGTAACTGATTAATTCTGAAATTTTTGGGTAGTTTAAGTTTGTGATTGTATATCTGTTCCTCTGTCAATCAGGATAGTTTAATAGCTAGTGGAAATGAACAAAAAGGTGTGTTCATGTGATTTCATCGATAGGGACTGAATTCTTTGGATTGAATGAAATGAATGACAAACAAAATTACAAGAAAATTGTCAAGTTTCTTCTGGTCTCATTTTGATATGCCAAATGTTCTTGAACTTAAAGTTGAATTCATATTTCCTATTCCTCCTACAAAATTCATGCATCAATGCACACGGCAGCTTTAGATTGGTCAACCTTTGGGCTTACATGACCTGGTTATGTGATTCAGGGTTTGATCATTCATAAGTAGACTAGTCCAGTTTAAGATTACCGAGGAAATGGACAAAAATTTAAGAAAGTTTAAGAGATGACAAAATAGCCGAAATTGTAAATGTTTATTCTGTTTGCAAATATTTATATACCTGCAAGATATTTTTTTGAATTAACTAACAGGTCTCCGAAGCGTAGTTCTCCGATTAATTTCGGTGTGCATAGGCCCCCGACTAAGAGTTTTCCGCAAGTGCACCACGGGTGAATTAATGGATAAATCTTCAGATTGATGGTCACGAGATAACATGACTCTTGATTCGAACCCGCAACTTGAGAGAGTAAACTTTTGTTCGAATCTCCGACTTGGGGAGCAAACCCCAAGCCCACGTACTTGCAATTTTTTTACCAATTGCTGAAAGAGAAAAAAATTGGCCATGGATTGACATTACTGTGGGGGAGAAAGAACATCCGGGCTAAAACCCATTAATAATATTTTCGAACAAGGTTCAATACTCTCATTTCTCGGGTAGGACCCGCATTAAGTCCAAACCGAAAATTCCTCCGTGACCAAAGTCATCATGATGACCGAGACGCCCTCCACGACCAGATCGATGGACACACCTCACCTGTACTTACACTACCAAGGTCACATGGATGACAATATAATCTCATATTTAGCATCGTGGCTACTCGAGATAGTCAATATCATTTTATTGTCACGATAGGAAATAATAATCAGTCATACAATAAAATAATATGCACACATCAAATCTATCATATAATCTCAATGGTTGTTAAATATGATAAAATGATAATCAAAATATCATGATTAGAGAATATTTTTCATGAATATATTCATTCTTTATCAGAATAAGGAAGAAGATCACTGAACCTGACTTGATAGACTCTACTGACTTGATCGTCAGAGTGCATTGGTGCCCTACCTACTACTTTCACGATTGTTTTTTATTTGTGCAGACCCCTGGACGAATCTTCTAGCGACACATGGTGAATCCCTCGACAGTCGATGCTGACATATTTTTGGCATCAACAGTTTGGCGTCGTTTGTGGGTACGAAGATCTCCCTTTTACAAATTGATCAAATAATTGATCCACCACCGCGATCGGGATTGCAACGGTGAAACGATCCTTGAACATGGGTCGAATATGAACGAAGAAAGACGAAGGAGAATGAAAAAATCGGCGTGAGATCTGTTTCCGTTCAATATGATTGGCTGCCATCGCGAATTAAAGTTGGTAAAAAACAACAAAGTCGAACAGTCATGGCCGTTTAGCACGAGAGACGCTGCCCCGGAGCTGCCTCCATCGTCGACCAGCCACGTAGTCCGCTGTCAAACACGCCCGTGGCTTGGCCTACAACGGTGTTAGGCCTCATCCCGGTCAAGAACCATCGTCAAAGCCGAGGAAAAGGGATCTCCTCCATTACCGAACGTGTTACTTAGATCTACAACGAAGAAAAGTAAAAAATTTCGCTTCAGATTTACGCAAATCGAAGAATTTTAAGCTTAAAATCGGCATGAAGAATGACGCGAATGACTCCTCCATTGCCGAATATAAAATTTCAATCTACAATGAATGATAAAGATTCAGACGAAAATAAACCCATAGAGATGTTCAGATTGAGATCGTCGACGATTCAAGCCATTCCCGGCCGTGAAAGGTCGCCGAAATAGGCCTCACGCGCTGCCGGCGGCGGCACCTTTCATCTCTACCCCCTTCCAGCTTATCCGGTTAACATACCCGCTACATGACCCGTTGATCCATTAAAATTGCTCAAAAGAGGTTGCTGCAGTGGCCCGTGGAAAACAGAGTAAGCCCACACAAGCCCGGCTCACACGACCTAATCTTGCGACCAAGATCCGCATTCGCGACCTGAGGTCCGATCTAGAAGCGCCCAAGCAAGCGGCCCAAGCCCGAGATTCGACCCGTTATCGACCCGCGGGTTATTGACCATTGTTTGTGGGTTGAGCTCCACAAATAGTCCAAGGAAGCCCAACTTGCGTCCCATGAAGTAGCCCGAGAGAGTTCACAGTGGGCCAGCGACCCGCTGACTGACGCGTGGCCATGCCCTCGGCCCATACAAGCCCAGCCCGTGTCCTAGCCCTTTTTGTACAGGCCTCACTGCCTCAATTAGCAACCAACCATTGCTTTTCACAGGCCCAACACCTGTTCCCTTCTTTAGATGGCCCAATCAGCTCCTCAAAGTCAATGATATTGAGTTCTGAATGAACAAAAAAGACAAAAAAAAAGTCACAAACAGTACACATTTCAGGGAAGATTTATTTACGTTATTATTATTATTATTATTTATTTTATTTTTACTATTGCACAATTTATTTATGTATTATTTATATTTTAATTAATGTGATTAAATTGTAAAATTCTCTTTAGTTAATTTACACTATTTGACGTGCTCTTAATGTCAAGAGAATAATGTAATTATTTGGATCAATATTTATTTAATATCTAGGGCATGAGAGAGCATTTGGATCGGGATGCGAACCACAAAGATCGGATATGTGCATTATTTTAAATTTTTATTCTCTCAAAATCAAGAGTCGCATCGATAATTTCTATTAAAATTTTGAGGAGAATAATACAATCATTTTGGACAAGAGCATGCTTCACGATCATGACGCGGACCACACAGCTCATATATGTATTATCTTGAATTTTTTATATTATCTCAAAATCAAGAGTCATATCAATAATCTCCATTAAAATTTTGATGTACGTGATTTATTTTGTATGCTCAATTTTATTATTATTTGAATATTTACAGAGCACTTTAATACAGTATGATATTAAACATGAGCTTATTACAAGCATCGAGATCCTAGGACATAATAAAATGTCCCAAAATCTCTGAATTTTATTACTACAACGCCTCAACACGAGGTCTATAAATCGTTTTGGTCCGCTTAATAGGGGATAAGAAACTAGAAATATAAATACAATGTAAATCCCCTAGGAATATATAAGTGCACTTAAAACAGGAAAAATTTTCCTACGAGAGAGCGTGCATGATTATCGAAACCCGAGAGGTCACAGATTATGCAAATGCTCCCACGAGAGAGCAATGATGATTATCAAAACCCAAGAGGTCACTGGTTACGCAAATGCTCCCCATGAGAGATTACGAATAATTATTAAGACCTGAGAGGCCACGGATCACACAAATGCTCCCACGAGAAATCGAGCATAATTATCAAGACCCGAGAGTTAACATATTACGCAAATGCTCTCACGAGAGAGAAAGCATGATTATCAAGACCCAATAGGTCACATATTACGCAAACGCTCCCACGAGAGAGAAAGCATGATTATCAAGATCCCGTGAGATTGTAGATTACACAAATACTCTCACAATATATCAAGCATAATTACCGTGACCTGAAAGATCCACTACCCAGACTGCTTGGCCAACACAGTAAAGGTAAATATGAAGAACAGAAAGTAGAAGACCTGTGTAGGCTTCAATGACTCGAATAAAGCATGCCAAAGGACAACTTTCCTTATTCCAAAAATTAATCAATTGATGGACGCTACAACGGGGCACAAGATGCTAATTCTCATGGATGCATTCTCTGGGTACAATCAGATACTCATGCATCCATCAGACCCAAAGAAGATAACCATTGTGATTGAGAGGATGGCTTATTGCTACAAAGTCATGTCGTCCGTACTGAAGAATGCATGAACCGTCTATCAACGTTTAGTCAATAAAATGTCCCAAAAGTATATTCGGAAGACGATGGAAGCGTTGTGAGAGTTTGACATAAAATATGAATCTCAGACCGCAATCAAGGCTCAAGCACTCGCTGATTTTATGGTAGAGATGTCGGCCCACAAGAGAAAGAGGAGTCAGGTCGTACATAATATGTCATGCAAGATGACACGATTGATACATGTACAGGGAAAGAACCCCCAACATGGAAGGGGCGCTTAACGTGGATGGCTCTGCAAATGCATGCGGAGGCAAAGCCAAACTGATGCTCAAAACATCAGAAAAGACCATAACTGAAAGGGCGATGCACTTCGTATTCAGGACATCAAACAATGAAACCCGATATGAAGCTTTGCTCGCATGTCAACGAAGATTCTCAAGCTAGACACAAGGATGGGGGCAAATCATAGCAACGTTCTAAAATTGAAGGAAAGATTCAAAGTGTGCTCCGTAGAACAGCTATCCTGAGCACACGAAATGCTTGGACGAATGACCTTGATAAAGGTCATGACCGTTGATGCCTCCTACTCACTGAGGATGACTAGAAGAAAAGATCCTATCTAGGGAAAAAGGACCACGGAAGTATCTCGTGGCACTCGAGCACACGAGATGATCGGACGAAAGACCTCAACCAAGGCGACGACCTGACGAGGCTTCCCGATCATTAAGGATGATCCGGAGAAAGATCCTACATAGGACAAAAGGACCACAGAAGTATCCTATGGCACTCGAGCACAGGAGATGATCGGATGAAAGACCTCAACCAAGGCGATGGCCTAACGAGGCCTCCTAATCACCAAGGATGATCTAGAGAAAAACCCTACGTAGGGAAAAAGGACCACAGAAGTATCTCATGGCACCCAGGGTCAAAGAAAGTTCAGACGAAAGACCTCACCTAGGGCGACGGCCTAACGAGGCATCCTTATCATATAAGATGATATGGAAAAAGACCCTGCGAAGGGCAAAAAGACCTCACTCAGGGTGACGGCCAAACGAGTCATCCTTATCATTTAAGATGATCTAGAAAAAGACCATATGAAGGGCAAAAAGACCTCATCTAAGGCAATGGCCTAATGAGGCATCCTTATCACATAAGATGATCTGAAAAAGATCCTACGAAGGGAAAAAAGACCTCATCCAAGGCGACGGCCTAACGAGACATCCTTATCACATAAAATGATTAGAAAAAGACCTTACATAAGGTAAAAAGACCGCTATGATATTCCATGGTACCTGGAGTCATCAGATGACTACGCCGGTCACATAGATGACATCGACACTCTAAGTCATACTGATGACTACGACACTAAGATTAGAATCTCATAAACATTAAAAGATCTTGGTACTCCACTGGAGATGACTCCAAAGGACCTCACCATCAATGACTCGTCAAACACGATTTGAGCAAACGAGGTAAAGAGAGCTCCAAAACGTTCAACTAGAATCGAAAGCATTGATGAATTACATGCACAAACACATAAGTACAAAGGGATGCAACGACAAGCTCAATAGAACATGCAATTCATTTCAAGTGAATAACATCAAGAAGACCAAATACAAACCCAGCGCTCGATGGGATAAATTTGGTCGATATTCTGAGGGCATAGAAGGTAATGACCTTCAGTAACTCAAGAATATTGTCAAACTTAGGGCACAATGATGGGGGCATCACTTCATAGATACTTAAAAGTAATTTGTTCTCCAAGAAAAAAACCGCTCGATTTTCTTTATGACTAGCTTAAAGACACTAGTTGTGCCAAGCTACGCTACAAAATCATTATAAATTTTAAACAAAGTAACAGATGATTTAGACAGTCGAGTCACTACGTGACTTGGACATACCAATAAATATAGACATTGAGTTACAAGAAATAGTCAACAACCAAAGTATCAAAACCTTCAATTCCCAGCCACAACTTAGTTTTTGAAAATACAAATCAAGATAGCAAGAGAAACCCTCAGGATGCACACCATTGAGTGTAATAACTCCATCACCCATCATGAGACATGATATGCCAAACTAATGTACCAGATATATGGTCAAGCATGGATCAACATGAGAATGTAACGTATGATTTTTCAAAATCCCATCCTTGAGAAGACCCAATAACGTCACAACGTCAAGTCAACCTTATAGTAAAGTAATCCCAATGGACTAACCGTCTTATTGCCTACATCAGATCAAAGGAATTCAATCCTAACTCTAATTCCTCACGATACGTTCAGGCGAATGTGTAAAAGTTTTATTGTTATGACCACTGATCCAACTCAAGCCGCCTAACTGCCAGATGAAAATCATAGGGACTCGATCCCGATAATTACTCAGAGCAACTCGCACAAACCTGAACCATAGAGCTTCAGGTCTGACATGGTCACACACGTCGTCAAATGAAGAAGTCCAATATTGATCAAGATGACAACTTTTTTACCAAGAGTTAATTGACAAATATGAAGAAAGCTCGTCTTAGCCACAAGATGTTCTGAGACGTCATCATGAACTAGCAACAAATATTTAGATATTTGAACACAAACTCTACTTTTTTACGATCTCAACGCTAACATATGCTTAACCCTTGATTAAGTTCAAAGATAAAGTCTTGAGTAGAAGCTCATGGCTCCCTCCTTAACATATTTCATGACTCTATTGCTATGCTCCATGCTCGAGAAGTTGGGGAAAACTCTGGGGGAGAAAAAACATACGGGTTAAAGCCCATTAATAATAATTCTGATCAAGCCCATTAAAAAACATACTGGTAGGACTCACATTAAGTCCAAACCGAGGATTCCTCCGTGACCAAAGTCACCATGATGTCAAGGCACTCTCATAACCAGATCGATGGACACGACCCCACCTATACTTACACTACTGAGGTCTCGCATATGACGAGGTAATCTCATACATAGGATCGTGACTACTCGAGATAGCCGATATTATTTTCCTGTCACGATAAGATATAATAATCACTCATACAAAGAAATGATATGTACACATCAAATCTATCAGACAATCTCAATGGTTGTTAAAGATGATAATCAAAATATCCTGATCACCGAATATTCTCCTCGAACATCTCTATTCCTTATCAGAATAATGAAGAAGATATACTGAACCTAGATGTTTGACTGATATAGAAAATTATTATTAATATTTGATAATCCCCATTAAATGGTAAGAAATTCTCCACACTGCTATTTTTCTCTAAACACTCTACTAACTTTATCGTCAGAATGCATAGGTGGGGCACCATCCCGGTGCCCTGCCTATTGTTTTCACGACCGGTCTTGATTTTTACACACTACTAGATGAATTACCGAGCGACACGTGACGGACCCCTCGATAGTCTATACTGGAATATTTTTCGCATCAACAATTACTACTAATCTATGAGACGTTTCCCGCCTTTTTGTTGTTTTGGGTGGGGGTGGGGTACTAATCTGAGTATATAAGTTTGATGCATCTAGTAACGATCTCTTTTATTCAGCTGATCAGACACGTCCATTAGAGGCTACAACAATACTAGAAAATATATAGAACAAGCACAAGCAGCTCTACAGTGAAATACCATTTAGACAAAAAACTAACGAACAACAACATAATGGAACAGAAGAAACAACTCGTGACGAATCTTATTAATATTGAGGCCTTCGAATGAGCTCTAAAGAGACTCATTCTGACTTGCTTTGAGAAAACTTTGAAAGATGAACTTCACTCTGATAGTAAACAATATCTCCATTGTCATCCACAAAGCGATCTTGTTTTAAGCTATTTATTAAATACTTAATTAAGTGAAACGGCAAAGGCCCTGATCTCTTCGGCTCTCTATAGTACCTTCCAAGCACTGGTTTTGCGGCCTTCGTCTGAAACAGTATAATAAAAATAAATATTTAACTGTTACTATCAGTTTCAAGAGTTCAGTAATTGCTATGTAAATGAAAGTATATTGGGTAAATTGAGAAATGACCGCTTCTGCAAGGTGATAGTGTGGGATTTGAGGGAAGAGATGGTGTATGACATGGGTGCCTATATCATGGTGGATGTTGTTAAACAATCCATAATCACGATCAACGGTTGTTAGTCCTCCACGTAGGTAACTCCATTCCTGCAAATTTATAAAGCTTCTGGTTAATTGATGTCACAAGTGATGTGTAAGTTTTTGTCCTCACGTGTATCGAAATATTATTCATTCTTTAAAGAAAAAATAAATAAATTTTTTGTTTAAAAATATATAAGTAATATAAAATAATGTGAAATGACACTAGATCTTCAGAATTTCAACAATCAGTTGGTGTTCATGATTCATTTTAATTAAACTAAAAAAGAAACTTGACCGAAAATTTCAATTCAATAGTGATTTGGAACTAAATATTTAGTTCGGTTCAATTCACAATTCCCTGAGAATTCAAACCAATAAAAAAACTTTGGATTTTAACAAAATCCAACTATAGAATTCAAACCAATAAAAAAACTTTGGGTTTTAACAAAGTCCAACTATAGAATTCAAACCAATAAAAAAACTTTGGGTTTTAACAAAGTCTTACAAAACCGACCAAACTCGTATAATTTTGAAACCCTATTGAATACCCTAACATAAGAATCTTGATACGAACGGTCTTTAAAATTTATAAAATCAGCTTTAATATTTTTAGAACAAATGAATCGTAGCACGTGCATGTCAACTTTCAGATGTAATAACTTTTAACTCATATCGTAACTTTTAACTCGGACAGACCACGTGAACCGTAAGATATCAAATCGAAGTATGTTCAGATATCTACATGTGAGACTACATCTTTCTATCACAGTCCAATTTCGGATAAAAAACTGTTTTAAACACTTTCAAAGGCCCGAAAATAATTATTTTGGTCGTATTTTGAGTTTTTTCATAATTTCTATCTTTTTAATTTTTAGGATTTTTTAGAGCAGTATACAACATTCATCTTATTCGGTTGTTTTAGATAGTTTTGATATTTTAATGAGAAAATCATTTTCCTTTTATTTCTACTTTTCACGTTGTTGCATAAATCTTGATAATCTTAGGATTCAAGAGGTTTTGAAAGATCGATTGCTGAAAATCATGCACGATTCAATTGATATTTTTAGGGTTTTCTTAAGATTTCCATTACATCAGACTCTAATGAACATTAAGGATATAGAAGAAAATCAGTCAGATGTAAATTTTTTTTATACTCCTTTAAATTATTTGATGTGACATCTATATCTTTTGAACTTACTTTTTCAAAGTTTAGTAATGGTACATTTTTTTTATCAAAATATAAAGAAAATAGTGATATTCTAAGACATGACATTTTAAAATATAAATTAAATATTATATTTTACAGAAAACCAAATAGAGTTTTAGTTTTGTAGGTAATAGAATGAGTACCTTGCCGCGGTACCAAGGAAGTTTGTGCTCATGGCCGTGGTGATGCAAATATGTGACAAAGTCCAACCACATGACAAAAATCTGTGAATTACAAATGAGTATAGATACGAGATTCACATCCAAGAAATGGAAAAGGAAAAGGAAAAGAAAAAGAATCAACTTACCAAGTAAGGAACTCCATAGAGCTTTAGCATTTGAACAGAACCTATGTAATAACACAGACACAGAAGCAAAGCAACCATTGATATCCAACATATGGTCGAAATTGTTACATGTTTTCTCTCACTTGGAGCAAACAATTTGCTGTAAGGGTTGAAATGAGATCCTTCCTTTCCTGGACTTCTTGTCCACTGAACCACAACCCCACACTCTCCAAAATTAATTACCCAATTTTCAAAAAAAAATCTTGAAATTCTTATTTCATATAAAATAAAAATGGAAGAGATTTAATCTTGAAATTCTTATGTAATATAAAATAAAAATGGAAGATATTTCTTATAATCTTACCAGATAAAAAGGGTATGCGAAGATGGGGAAAGGCATTGCAAATCTGAACATTTTTTTACTGCTATCTAAACTCTGGTAAACCTTCCTTGTTAACTGGTAAAAAGAAGTAAAACTTGCTATAATTAAGGTAAAAAGATGAAAAACAAAGCATATAAAATTTACTGAAGATGAAAATTCAGTCTGGACGTACAGGAACCCATGTTTCATCCTTCTCAACGTGTCCATGGTTTTGATGGTGAGTTCTATGGCTGATTCTCCTGTCCAATTTCAAATTATTTAAGCACAAATATAAGGTAAAAAAAATTCAAAAATTTAAAATCTTGTTAATATATACATAAGAGCTTTTTATATAAGTGATAAGTGAAGTTACCATCCATGATATGGTACGAGAATAGAAGAGTGCAAAACATGTCCCACCAAACTGTTCAGCTTGGAATTGTTTGAAAAGCTTCCATGTCCACTGTTTTATAAAAACCACAGTTAAAAACTGATTTCTAAATCAACAAACCAGATAGTTTATCTGTAATTTAGAATTACGTACCAATCATGTCCGAGAACAAACAGAGCCCAAAACATAGTGCCCTGTGCAGCCCAGTAGAACGGCAAAACTAACCAACTGTTGCAATAAACAGCAACTGCCACCAAAGACACGACCACAACCAAATCTCTAACAACATAACTGAGAGACCTCCATGGATTACTGACCCAGCAATGCTTGGGAATCGCTTCCCTTATTTCAGCTATCCTGAATGGAGGTGGATTGCTCGGATCAAACTCATCTTCATTCCCATTCCAGTCATGTTCTTCATGTTCCATTCCGTTGAAACTTGTTTTCTCCATTGGAAATGTTGATGAGAGAAGAACACCAGACAGGATGATGTTTTTGTTTTTGAAGTTTTTAAGAATTGAGAGCACATTGTGTCATACAAGTACGATTATTTATAATAGCTCATGCTAGTTCCTACTCAAGACACCTCAGCATCATCACATGCAAAGATGACCATGGATTCAATACACATGTTTAATGTGTAGAAATTTACTTACAAGTGTTTGGAGGTAGTTAGAATCACTGTGTTTGAGCAGGAAATTTACTTTGGTTTTCTGTTAGGTAAGTTAGACTCACAGGTCGTAATTACGGCGTATTTTGCATTTGTCTTTTGTTTCTATTTTCCCTACGTACAATGGTTACGTAAAAATAAGTTTACCAAATGGTCATTTTAATCTTAAAGAAAATAAATTTTCAACAAGTTTTAGAGAGTTTATGCTAATATATTTTTTAGATATTAATGCTAAACATAATTTTAAACATTTAATTGTTATAAGAAAATAATTCTGTTTTTCTCGTTTTCACTTTCCTTAGCGAGGTGTTTTTTTGTCAAGTTACTTTATAGATTTTAAAAGAAATGAGAGATATGACTCGAATATAATACTTTTAAAGTATGTGTATGAAGTTTTAACCAATTACGCCAACACATCTTATCCCCTTAGAGGTGTTTAGTATTTTGGTATTGTGTTTTGTTTCTGTTTTTCCTGGTTTTGAATAAAAAGTTGTATAAAAATAACTTTACCAAACGTGTTTTTCAATCCTAATTTGGCTTTAAAAATTATTTGACAGATTTTAGAAAATTTATGCTCAATCAGCTTTGAATACTACTACATGTGTTATCATATATTTAAAAGTCTGTTAGAAAGCAACATATTGATTTCACTTTTACTAAGAAGTCATTTTTAAATCACGAATAAGATGACCCATAATAATTTAGCTTAATAGTCTATACATACAACCTTAGTTACGAATTCCTTGGAAACTAACCAAGAGTTCACAGAAATGATTGAAAAAGATTTATTTTTTAAAAATTATGGTAATCTTTTACCTTCTATTCACATATATATTTTTTGATTTGGCAGAAAAAAATAGCAAGAATGTAGCTTTCATAAGAAAGATAACAAAGTTAGATTTAATGCTGTGTTTCATATTTTATGTGACATGTCCTTGTTTGCTGTGTTTCATATTTTATGTGACATGTACTTGTTTACGTGATTCACATCTCATTTTGTGAAATAAAAAATGTTCAAACTTTGTCAATGAACGATGGGTGATCTTACTTGGATTATATTTTTTAAATAAATGAATGAACTAAAAATAAGTTTATCAAACTCATATCATATTTACCTGATTCTGAAAATGTTTCAAAACACAAGTTTTCAGAATATTGATTCATTAAAAAGATTTTGAAACTTCCTGGCAAGCATGTTTTTTTTTTGTATTGATATATTTTTAGGAAACAATAATTTTTTACTTATATATTTTCCTTTTTCTAAAAGCCGATTTTTAAATGGGTAATTTGAATACCCCTGGATATGATTTTCAAAAAAAATATATCCATTCTTAAAAGGGGTTCTTAGGGGTATATGTCATTGCGAAACTTATTTCGCAATATAGCCGATAATTTTTATTATTAGTATTTCATCCAACAACTTAAAAAGTAAAGCTATACAATTACTATTATAACTCTATAATATATTTGAATATTAAAATAATGTTTAACTCATTATGAAAATTAGATATAATTAATAAAAATAATTATAATTTATTCTATAAGTAACATTGAGCATTAAATAAGGAAAAAGATCATATCCAAATTGATAATTAATGTTATAAAATATGGAGTCATGGATGCCCACAATTCATAACTCCTACACTTATAACTTAAATTAGTCTAAACTCCGTACACTAATTGTATCTAAATAAATGGTGTAACATAACTTCTTATAAGTTTTTCCTTATTATTAAGCCAATAAAAGGAGACATTTGAGAGATGAATAAAACAAGAGTTAATTCTCTTCTTCTTCTTTCTTCTTAAAATTTTGTGTGCTTGTTCTTTATACTTTATACTTTGATATATTTAGATATCTTATATATTTTATCTTCTTTTAGCCTAATTTTATAATACGTTATCAACACGAAGTTTTAACCATAGTTTATTAGTAAGGTGAAAATTTTATCATTGACTATTCTATTACATTTTAATGTTTTCTAAAATCTTAAATAACAATCTTGTTTGATGTTATGTTTGGTAATTGACTGGAATCTTAGATAATAAGTTTGTATTATTTTATGTTTCCTAGTTGACTATAACTTATAAATGGTAGTTTATAAGTATTCATCTAGTATTAGTTGTCAATGAAATATTAATATTTATTTGTGTTCTTACATAACATATTCTAATTTATGTGTTTAAAATGAAGTATGGGCACTTATTATAAAATAGATTTCTAATATAATTTTGTCTGAGAAAATATAGTTTGTCAATTTCTTTTCCAATTAGATTGTTTCACATATTCTTTTATCAATTGATAGATGAATTTCCTGTTCAAGAATTCCTTTTTTTTTTTTTTTTTAAATTTAGTGTAACCTATCAATGATACACAAGATAATATCTTACAATATTTTTCTGATAATAGTACAAGTTATGAAATATTTATAAAAGAATATAATATTAAATATTAGAAAAAAACTCTAAATTAGATATTTTTTTGTTTGACATGAATATATATGTTTATGTTGTTATTGATTCCTTGTTTTTAAATGAATGGTTGTTTACAGAAGAATTGATATAAATGGTAGTTTAAAGAATTGATTTACAATAGCATTTTAATAATTATTGCTACGTTTAAGTTTATTCACTTATAATTTGTCCTTATAATCATCTAACACTATAACAAAAAACTGTACGATAGTTATCATATCATTTCGATAGCGTTTTCATAAATGTGATGTATTCAGACATTATTATAGCGTTTAATAAAGGCTATCAAAAGCTTTTTATTACATTTTTTAAACGCTATCAAAAACTTTTTATAGCGCTTATTAAACACTAAATTTTTTTCACAGCGTTTTAAATGTTATTAAATACTTTCCATGCGGTTTGTAAATGCTATCTATGACTCCATAGTATTTTTTAAACGCCGTAAAAAACCTTGGTAGCATTTTTTCATGCTATAAGATGTTGTGAAACGTGTTTGTTACATTTTTCATAATGTTTTGTTAATGCTATGAAATACCTTTAATAACTTTTTTTATTACTTATTCTTACAACTGTACGAACATAAAAAATAAATAATTTTGTACAAATATAAAAAAATAAATAAGTTTTCGACAAAATATCATGAAATAACAAAATCACATATCATTTCATTTTATTACTCAAAATTGTTACATACTAATTATCCACTAAAAATTATATTTGAAAATAACAATTACATATTGATTTTTACATAAAGTAAGCAAAAGTAATATATCCTAAAAAAAATCTAGTTTAAGTACACATCTAAATAAATCTTACAATCCACGACTTAAGTTACGTAGATCTAGGGTCATCGACCATTGAAGGAGGAGGAGGAGTTGAAAGTCTTCTAGATATTGAAGGTGGAGGTGTCCTAGGAGGTCCACTTGGTGTTTTTTCTTAGAGTGGAGGTGGTAGCGGCGGTAATTGTCTTGGTGAAGTTTCAGGAACCGTTGTGTCGTTGAATGTAGGAGCACCTAATGACTTGCTTGATTCTGTTAAGTTTATTTGAAATATAATTGTAACTATAGATTTTTAAACAATTTAGAAAAATTCAAGAATTTAAAAGAGAAAAAATGCATATCAGACCAGAAAAAATTATATAAAGATTAGATGTCCCAAAAGAAGTGGATACCTGTAGTCTTTCACTGGATTATATAAAACTTGGACAACCCACGTGGTACTAGATACCTGTAGTCTTCCACAATAACAAACTTATAAACATGTTATCACTAAATTACACATTTTAAATTAAGAGAGAAAATAATCCATTTTCACTGGAACATACAAAAATAATGATAAAACCTTCCAACTGAAAGCAACATTTTTGACTCAGAATCTCACTAACATTCTAATCAATGACAAATAAATACCCAAAAAAATCTACAATATATTCTTAGAAAATGTTAAAGTAAACAAAACATTTATTCGCAACATTATTTTGTTAAAAGCTGTTGATTTAAAAAATCTGACAGAATTTCAGGCACATTTAAGAGAATGGCAGCCTATATTTATCAAAAAAATTACAGCTTTAAGGAAAACTCAGTTGTTACAATTTGCTAACTTTCAATGTCTTGACTTCTAATACACCTTAATTTAATCTCAATTAATATTCTCAGACATGTCATTTAGTAATTCTAGAAACAATGTTAAATATTATAGTAACCTCCAAAAACCATATAAAACTCTCAAACAGTCAACATGAGTACATGTTGATATGCAACACGAAGTTTGCCAAAACTGCAGAAATGCATATCCATAATTATAGTTAGAGCTAACAGTAACAGCCATGGGAGATCTAACGACTGAAGTCTACCGAGTATGTTCTAGTTAAAATGGTAAACTAATGAATAAGAAGAGAAACAGAGAGGGCAACTAAATCCCAATTCAATAGCAGATAGCGTAATAAGTTCTGACTCAAACATTTGATGGATTTGAAAAATTTACAAACATTTAGTGAGCCGTGGGGTGGCTTTTGTTTTTCTCAATGGCTTTAGCATCAAAGTTTCAACAAGAATTATTAAAATAGGAAAAAAGATAAAGTAGCAGCATCAAATGGAAGTCCTTGTCTTAACCATCTCACAGAAGCATAGATTCGAAATACAAAAAAAGGAAATGTCAGTCCAAGAGTCGGGAATCAAACGTGTCAGCAATTATGGCATTATTGTTATACATCAAGCTCCGATAGCGAACACGAGATACCATGTCCAAACTAATAGACGGATAATGTGTGCACCAGATTACTCTCCAAACATGTCAGGAAGTCACCTATAAAGACAGTATCCAACAATCTGACGGTATTTTCGTTCCAACTCTTGAAATTTTGTCCTTAAGGGTTGTCAAAACATCTGAACATACAAGTAGGAAAAGACTTACAGCAGCACCATACGGACTGAGAGGAGAAGGGGCTTTGAAGGGTCACTAAGAAAGGCTCCCACGTCCTTCTCCCCGATTTCCAAGCCTTCCAGTATCTTCTCAGCTTTAAGCATTGCAAAAACGGGTTGACTAGTTAAGAAAATGCAAAGCTAAAAGTTAACGGAGAGAGAAGAGAGAAGCAATACAACAAAGTATCTTACTCCAAACATGCATAATTTAGTTAAGCAAAGTATCTCAAATTTACAACAATTTAAATTACTTACCAGTCTCACAAGAATCAACGGAACTATATTATCAAAATTATAATAAATGACAGAACCAGGGATATTACTATATATTAATTAATGAACACTCTATATTTCCTTCTATAGCTTAGTCAAAGCATGTTGGATAACTTACCATCAAATGGAGTAAAATTAGTAGTTCTAGTTGATACTCCGAAGAAAAATCATAATGAGATGTGACAACACTCCATTACCATTAGAACTTTTGTCAAAAACACCTACAGTTTAGACTTATTGTATGCCTCCCGAGTTTCGCAGAGGTGATAAGTGGGTTGGTTCTACTTGTAAAACTAGTTAAACCGGTTCATTATAATCTGGACCGGCTAGTCCGATTAAGGTTGTGGACTAGGTCTGGGCCATCACGAGTCTTGTCTTCAAGGCATATGGCCCGGTCGGTGAATCTACTATTTTGTCTAAAAAATTGAACAATTATGTATGTAGTGAGGTTTGAACCTTTGATCTCTTTTTATAAATCACACTCTTTATCAATAAATCAAGACAACATTTATTAAATATGTTGTTTAAAATATATTTTTATTATCTTTTAACACATTTTATCGAAACTTGTTATGATATATTTTTGAGATAAACATATTTATTTAAATAAAAAATAATATTTTTCATTTAAATGAATATTTTATTCAATGAAAAATTAGATTCATAAAAACTTTAAAAAAATATTAGTTTAATATTACTAATATTTTTTGTTGTGTTAATGAATTATAAATTAGTTATAAATTATTTATTATATTTTACGTGAATATGAATATCACTAGTTTATGAATTTAATAAATAAAATAATTATTTTACTTATTATTATAAGTTTTTCTATTAAGATTTTAAAGTAATAAAATAAAATAATTATAAGAAAGTAACATGATTTTCATATAGCTTAGTGATAATCCCTACACTTCATCTATTCCCCACCAAGGTTCAACTCTCCCCATCTTGAGAATTAAATCATATGAAATGGAGGAAAAACGGGCCGGTCCAGTTATTTAACCAGGACTGGCCCGGACCGTCAGAGACCCAGCCCGTGAGTACACGGGTCGGGTCAGTGGTTCATTCCGGGTCGCCCGGCCCAAAACTGGCCCGTGAACCACCCGGGCTGAGCATTGCCGGGCCGGGCTCGGATCGGGTCAGCTCGATTGCCACCTCTAAAGTCTAGACCATTTGGCTTGTTATATATGTCTCCTCAGATTATGGGTGTAAGCGGTTCGGTTCGGCTTGGTTTAAGGGGTTTTACTAAGCCGAGCTGAACATACTATTTTACACAATTAGCAACCGAACCGAACCGCTCAAAAATAATAAAAATAAAATCGAACCTCAATCTCAACCAAATCAGTAACACATACAAAACCAACATCAATCTCAACTAAGTCTTTGACAGATTTACATTTCAACTGAGAATTCAAAATATTTACAGAAACAACAGAGAATACATGAAAAAAAAATACAAATTAGATCATAGAGACACACAGAGAAAGTGTGAGACATTGAGAGAAAGAAACAAAGATAAAGAGAGAGACGAGGCTAACTGGTAAAGAGGGTGAGGTTACGTGTAGTGAAGGAGGAATTAAGACAAATGAGCTTATATAGAAGTGTGGTTCGGTGCGGTATTTTCATAAAAACCGAACACCAAACTAAATCATCCTATTTTTCTACTTTTGGAACCGGACTGAGCCGTCGGAGGTGACAAAACCATTCGAACCGATACGGTTCGGTTCGGTCAGTTTTTGCGGTTTGGTCGATTTTCCTTACACCCCTACCTCAGATAGCTAGAATCCATTATGCTCCACACATGTCACCTCACATCCAACATATATAATCACCTATTAGTATCAATCTTCTCTTGGGACTTAGAGATGCAACAAAACAAGTCAAGTTGAACAAAATAAGTAGAGTGGACTTACACTCTGGAATCCATAGAAGTGTCTTATTTTTTATTGGTAAGTAAGTAAAGATACAATTGACATTAGTAGAATTTTTTGATTTTTAATCGTAAACTACTAAACAAATTAAACTGAAGAATGAGACAAAATTACCATGGAAAATGCTAGCAGAACCCATCGGCTTTTTCAATCAGCTCCTCAACGGCCAAAGATGCAAATCAAAATATATAGTGTCAACCAATAGACTATTAAATTACTACACATGGATCTATTTGGCTCTTCAAAAAATTGCAAGTCTTGAGGGTAAACATTATGTATTTGTCATAGTTGATGATTTTTTAAGATATACTTGGGTTTTATTTCTAAAAAACAAGGATGAAACTTTTAAAGCATTTTCAGAGTTTTACAAACTAGTTCAAAATAAAAAAAGTTTTACAATTTCAAAAATTAGAAGTGGTCAGGGTGGAGAATTTTGAAATAGAAACTTTGAAGTTTTTTGTGATGAAAATAATTTTTAACATCAGTTTTCTAGTCCTAAAACTCCACAACAAAATGGTATTGTTGAGAGGAAAAATCGATCCCTACAAGAAATGACAAGAACAATGATAAATGAGAATGACTTACCTAAGTATTTTTAGGCCAAACCCGTTAATACATCTTGCTAGATCATGAATCGTGTTTTACTTAAACCTATTTTAAACAAACCTCTTATGAAATTTGGAATAACAAAATTCCTAATATTAGCTATTTCAAAAATTTTGGGTATAAATGTTTTATTTTAAACAATAAAGACAACTAAGTAAGTTCGATTCTAAAACCGAATTAGGAATCTTTTTAGAATATTTCACATCTAGCAAAGCATATAGAGTTTATAATCGAAGAATATTAGTTGTGAAAAAATCAGTGCATGTTATCTTTGATGAATCTATTCCCTCTAACATCTTTTATGATCAAGATGATGAAATTATTAGAAATGTAGTAGGGGTTAATATCAATACTAATGAAGGTTCAACTCACTCTCTCCAATAAAATGTCAAAGTATAAGATTGCAACCAACTTTCAAAAGAATGAAAGTTTGTGAAAGATCATCCAAATGAACTCTTAGTGGGAGACATATCAAAAGGGGTAGAGACCCGTTCTATGCTTCGTAGTATTGGTAACATTACTTTTATATCTCAACTTGAGCCTAAATCTTTTATAAATGCCAAAAAATGAGTATTGGATAGTTGCTAAGCAAGAAGTAATGAGTGAGAACTTGTTTCTAGAGTCTCTAATCATTCGGTAATCGAAACTAAATGGATGTTTAGAAATAAAGTAGATGAATTGCTTTGTTGCTAGAAATAAAGCTAGATTAGTGTCACAAAGATATAGTCAAGAAGAAAGTATATATTACGATGAAACGTCCACTCCTGTTGCTAGACTTGAGTAAATAAGAATGCTATTAGCCTTTGCATGATTCAAAATTTTGTTTAATATCAAATGGATGTCAATGGTGCATTTTTAAATGGATATATTCAGAGGAAGTTTATGTCGAACAACCTCTAAGTTTTCAAAGTTTGAATTTTTTAAATCACGTTTATAAACTTAAAAAAGCTCTCTATGGACTAAAACAAGCTCCTAAAGCTTGGTACGGAAGGCTAAGTAAATTTTTTATTGATGATGGATTTAACATGAGCAAATTATATAACACCCTCTTCATAAAAGCAAAGGGCAATGCTATCTTAATTGTCTAAATATATGTAGACGATATAATTTTTTATGCCACTAACGAATATTCGTGCAAGAATTTTGAAAACTCTATGAGGCAATGAGTTTAAAATGAGGATGATGAGAGAATTGAACTTCTTTCTTGGACTACAAATCAAGCAAATGAAGAACGTGATCTTCGTAAACCAAGAAAAATACACCTAGATTTCCTTAAGAAATTTGGTATGAAAAATGTGAAGGCTAGTAATACTCCCACGAGTACCTCCACAAAGCTAGACAAAGATGAAAAAGGTAAATACGTCGATATAAAAAACACCGTGGTATGTTTGGATCTCTACTTTATTTAACGTCGATATCATGTTTAGTATATGTTTATATGCTCGTTTTTAAAATTGTCCCAAATAATCTGATTTACAAGCTATAAAAACAATTTTAAATATTTGCATTGAACAACTAAATTTGATCTTTGGTATCTAAAATGTGATAATCTTGATTTAATTGGGTGTTATGATTCAGATTTTTCTGGGAGCTTAATCGATAGAAAAAGTACGAGTGATACATGTCAATTTTTAGGACACTCACTTGTTTCTTAGTTTAGCAAAAAACAAAATTCAGTAGTACTATCAATTGCAGAAGCTGAACTTATTTCTAACGGTAATTGTTGTGCTCAAAATTTGTGGATGAAACAAACTCTAAAATATTTTGGTTTAGTTTTTGAAAATGTTCCTATGAGATATGATAATACTAGTGCAATTAATGTTTCTAAAAATCCTATTTTTCATTACCGTACTAAGCATATATATATATTAGACATCATTTTATTCAAAATTATGTGTAAAAAGGAGATATTTCACTAGAGTTTGTAGACACTACAAATCAACTTACATATATTTTCATAAAACTATTAAATGTTGAAAGTTTTTATAAAAGTAGGCTTGCCTTGGAAATTTTAGATATTAGTTAATTATTTTTTTACTTACCTTGCCAAGATAAAACTATTTTTTCCTTATTATTATTAGTTTATTATTTTTTATGATAACAAAGTGAGAGAAAATATAATATGCTTAAAAGTTATGTATTGATCTTGATGGGTAATCATATATTTAGGGGGCGCAAATTAAATTTATTTGATTAAATATATTTTTGTCTCAATGATTTGCCATCATAAAAAAAGGAGATTGTAAGCCCCATATCTTTTGTTGATAACAAAATATTAAAGTTACTAATAAATTTAATCAAGTTTGCAGATACTATTGAAAAGTTACCACAAAGCATGCCAATTGGAATAAAAGTATTTATTTTCATAAGTGCTCACAAAGCATGCAGATTGAAGAACATGAAGATATTTACTTTCATGTAATTTTTATTAGGAGCTTTTGCTTTTATTAAAGTTCAATTTATTTAGGGATACCTATCCTTAAATTATGTCTCAATCCATAAAAAGCTTAAACACCAAAAAATATATCTCTCTTGCAAAATAGACAAAATACATGAGATGAAGATAATGACAAATCACAAGCAAAGTAAGTTTCAATTTCAAGTAGATAAAGAGAGATAGAGTTTACCTAAATAGTTTTTGGTCATATTGTATTATTTTGCCTTTTAGGCCAATGATTTTTTTTGTCCTCCTTATTAAGGATGTGGTGTCCTTTATTTTGTTAGAATTCAAAATTCAAAATTCTCCCTCTTAAACCCTAACCTCCATCTCCTCTATAAATACACCAAATTTCTCTTCACAAAACACAATTCATAGCCAAGAGACTTGCTCCTAAAACTCTTCTAATTCTCCCCTAAATCTCTCTTAATATTTTGAGTTTTATACTTGTAAATTTATTGAGTGAGCAAGATAATTTTTTTGTGAGCTTAGATTGGAGATTCTACTCTTTTGAGAGTTATTGTAAGAGATTACTTAATCTTGAAACATAGCCTTGTAAGGTTTAGTTGGCACCCATAAGCCAATTAGGTACATAAGATTTGGTCTTCAACTTTAAGAAGATCGTGAGATTAAAAATCTCCAAGGGGGCCCTTGGAGCGTGGATGTAGGGATAAGATCTCTCGAACCATGTAAAAATATCATGTGCCCATCTTTTTCTCCTTCTTCTATTTTTATTTTGTGCTATTTATTTTTAGCATAAAATAAAAATAGAAGAAGGAGAAAAAGATGGGCACATGATATTTTTACATGGTTCGGGAGATCTTATCCCTACATCCACGCTACAATTTAAGATCCGCACTTTAAGTTTTTGTAATTTATTTATTTGCTTGCTTTATATTTCTGCATTTATATTATCGCACACATTATTTACTTTAATACTTTTATCTATTACTTATTTATCTTTTCAAACGTTGAACTCGTGGAATATTAAAATTCATTCTTAAACATTTCTTTTCCATTTGAGTGCAATTTTTTTTAATTTGAACACGATCACCTAATTCTCCCCCCTCTTGGGTTGCCATATCGATCCTAAAATTACTTATTGTTCCGAGCTGCAAAATCGAAGTAGGAGATAGCTCTGAGACAAAGCTATGCACGGAGCAGAGGGAGTCATAGCTGGAAGAGATTGCTTGCTACGAGGCAAGAAGCAAATATGAGAGAAAGCTTAGAGATAGAAGCTGCACAGAGCTTAAAGACAGAGCTGTGAGAGAGCTTCATGAGAGAGAGAGTAGAGAGAGAGAAATAAGAGAAAGAGCTTCACAGTGGGGAGAGGTGAGATTGAGAGAAAGCTGTGAGATATTGGAAGGAGAGCTACTCAAGAGAGAGTCTGATTAATTAGGCACGCGGGCTTTCAAATTTTTCGTTAGGCGCACTTGTGACACACAATTTTATTTTGATTTTTCATCACATTTTACTCTAAAATGCTGTCGTCATGTGCCATAAGAGCGTATAATTGTTGTAGTGTATTGCAATATTTTTTAAGGTATTATTGAACTAAAGTTTCTATCTATTTATTCTAATCACACTATTATTTTGTCATGCAATAATTAGAGATCTAGAAATGTCAAATCTTACAAAACTTGAATTCATTGCTCTCGACATTTTGAAAAAAAAGTATTTGTCATGGACTCTTGGTGCGGAAATTCACCTTGATGCCATAAACCTGTGGAATACAATTAAAGAAGGAAATCAACCATCCCTGGAGGATGGAGCAAAAGCTATGATATTCATTCGCCATCATTTACATGAAGTATTAAAACCGAATATCCCACCGTAAAAGATCCTCTTAATCTCTGGAAGAGTTAAGACAAATATGACCATCAGAAAATGGTAATACTTCCAAAGGCTTGTTATAACTGGATGCACCTCAGGTTGCAAAATTTCAAATCAGTTAATGAGTATATTATGCATTATTCTGAATTAGCTCGGAATTAAAATTATGTGGAGAAATTGTCATTGAAGAAGATATCTTAGAGAAAATATATTATACTTTGGATGCCTCAAATGTGCTCCTGCAGTAGCAATATCGAGAGCTTGAGTTTAAAAAATACTCTTAATTGATCTCTTGCTTACTTATTGTTGAGTAAAATAATGAGTTTTTAATGAAAATCATCAATCTCTCCAAGTGGCTCAACACCATTCCCAAAAGTGAATGCTGTATCATTTAATAATCATGGGCGTGGGTCTGGAAGTGGTCATGGTTGAAGTAGTCGACACCATGGTGGTCATAATCATAATAGTAAATCATATGGTTATCAAAACAAGAAAACCATATCATAGCACCTGATGGATCAAAGGCAAGTAAAAGGAAAAGGTTTACAAAGTAAGCCTTCCAAGCATTATGAAGTAGTTTATTATAGGTGTGGCATGAAAGGTCACTGGTTGTGTGACTGTCGTACGCCTAAGTATATAACTGACCTATATCAAGCTTTTATGAAGGGAAAAAGGGAAAGAGAAATGAAATTTGCTGATCATAATAATCTAATTGGTATAACGCACTTAGACATTTCTAACTTTCTCAAGCAATCTACGGAGAACGTAGATAATGTCATGATCATGCACACATTGTTTAATTCATAATTCTTATTTATTTTGTTTGTCTCTTTAATTTTTTTTATAACAAAACTATGAAAAACATTTTGTAGTTTCTTCATAAATAAAAGTTTACTACTGTCTTTGTTAACGAATATATATAACTTTTATAGATTATTTGATGGAGTAAAAAATTAATGTTCAACATGTATGTCTAATAGATAGTGCATTAACTCATACAATTCTTATGGAGAAAAGATATTTCTCTCATTTAACATCAGAAGAAAAAGTAGTAAATATAATATCTAGCACTGTGAAATTAATTGAGGGATCCGGAAGAGCCAACATTATACTACCTGATGGAACAAAATTTATTATTAATGGCGCATTATTCTCTACAAGATCCAGAAGAAATCTGCTTAGTTTTAGAGATATTCGTGCCTGTGGTTATCATATTGAGACCATTGATAAAAATAATATGGAGTATATATGCCTTACTTCATAATCCTCAGGTGAGAAGAATATGTTGGAGAAACTTCCATCTTTGTCCTCCAGGTTATATTATGCAATTATAAGCTCAATTCAGTTAAATAATGTGATGAGCTAGAAGTTCACTAAACCAAAGACATTTTTTCTTTGGCATGATCTATTAGGTCATCCTGGATCCATAATGATGAGAAGAATTATAGAAAATTTACATGGACATCCACTTAAGAACCAGAAGATTCTTTTGTCTAGTGAATTTTCATGCAAAGCTTGCTCGCACAATCTAGAACAACCATCGCAATTCAATTGTTGAAAATGCAACTACTTGTAAAATATGATCGTCATGTTTTGTTGTGCATGGTAATCTATGAAATGATAGGTGATAATTTATGATTGTTACGTTTGGTATAAGTTAATTTTTGTTGTAAATTTGTGTATATAATAAAATTACTTAAATTTCCTTTTAGTTATATATTATCTTAAAAATTTTGACGTGCAATTTTAGCATTAATTTTAATTATTTTATATTAATATTTAAATAAATGAATAATACTGCACTACATTTTAAAAAAATAATTTTAATTAAATTAATAAAATAAGAGATATAATGAAAAATATTTTCACGTGAAACTTTAAACATTAATTTAAACTATTTTTTAATATTTAAATAAATTAATAATGTTAAACTAAACTTTAATAAAGTTAATTTTAGTTAAATTAATAAAATGAGATAGAAAATGATAGAAGTGATTTTTGCTTTATTTCATATGAGAGTACGGAATTAATTTTGTTTGATATTAGAATAACAATTACATAGTAAATTATGATTGCTTCCATTTTTTGTTACGACTCAATTACCTCAAAAGATTATAAACTATGAATTCACGCAAATTAGAATTATCACCCTATTTAAGGATGACTCTAAACAAACTTAATAATTTAATCACAAGTGGAATGTAATATGTTACAAAGGAGGGCACTGCGAACCAAATGGGGCCTCAAGGCAAATTGATTATCAAATCATCTTTAACTAAAGTTATGACATAATCTTCTACAATTTTACAGCGCATTCAATGAGATATTTGTGGACCTATGGCCCTATACATCCACCGTGCGGTCAATTTTGATATTTTATGGTGCTAATAGATGCATCTACATGTTAGTCACATGTAAGCCTTCACTCCACTCGTAGTGAAACTTTTGCTAGATTATTGGCTCAAATAATCTGATTTCGCACACAATTTTTTTTATTTTACAATTACGGCGAATTGTCTTGATAATGCTGATGAATTTACATCAAAAGCATTTGATGCTTATTGTATGTCAATTGAAATTGATGTTGAAAACCCTGTTTCTCACACTCATACTCAAAATGGTTTAGCAGAATCATCGATAAACAACTACAATTAATTACTAGGCCATTATTAATGAGATCAAAATTACCTATTTCTGTTCGGGGATATGATATATTACATGCTGCATCATTTGTATGTATAAGTCTCATTTCTTCTAAAATACAATCGGCGTTACAGCTTCTCTCAGAATAAGAATCATGTCCCATTTTCTCCACCCAAAGCACAAAAATGGGCCCCTTAGAGATGGCTTGGGATTTATAGTAGCTTTGAATCTCCATCAATAATTAAATATCTAGAGTCCTTGATGTATGATTTGTTTACAATAAGATTTACTGATTGTCATTTTGATGAGACAACGTCTCCAGAATTAGGGGGAGAGAAGTCATAACTCAAAAATAAATTTGAAATTTCTTGAATGCTTTGATCATTGTCTCATCTAGATCCTCATACAAATCATTGTGAACTTGAAGTTCGAAAAGATTATTTATTTATAAAATATTACTAATCAATTACCTTATGCTTTTGTTGATATAAAGAAAATGACTAAATCACACATACCAGCTACAAATACTCCAGCATGGATTGACATCCTGCCAAGACAAGTCATTAGTAAAGTATGCTTGAAGTGTGGTAGATCAATTGGGCCAAAAGATAAAATGCCCCGGAAGAAAAAGGATAAATAAATTGTAAATGAGGTTGACGCTCTTGAAGATGCCACATTTCCAAATCAAATAAATGATATATCTGATCAATTGGAGGTTATAGAATTTGTTTCCCTAGAAAAGGAAGTACGTGATAATAAAGAGATCTCTATGAATTTTGCCAGTATTAGAAAAAGTTTAGATCATAAAAACCTTTAGATGGTTTGAAACAGTTTGGACGCATGTGGTAAAATATCCTTACTAAATACCTTTTAGATGAAGGGTGAACAACTTAATTTGTCCATGCGTTTTCATTTAGAGATCAGAATCAGGGTTCACCATTATTGCTATATATATAGATGATTTAAATCTCATTGGTACTCCTGGAGATCTGGATAAGGTCATAACTTATCTAAAAAGAGAGTTTGTAATGAAAGATCTTGGAAACACAAAATTTTGTCTCGGCCTAAAAATGGAACATTTATAAGATGGACTTTTAATCTATCAATTAACTTACATAGAAAAAGTTCTAAAGTATTTTTATATGGATAAAGCTCATCCATTGAGTTCTCCAATAAAAGTGAGATCACTTGATATTAAAAAGGACCATATTCATCCTCGAGAAGATAATGAAAAAGTCCATGATCCTAAAGTACAATATCTTAGTGCAATTGTTGCTCTCATAGATCTTGCAAATTGCCCACGTCCTGAAATAGAATTTGCTGTTAATCTACTTGTGAGTCATAGTTCTTCACCAACTCGAAGGCATGAGATTGGAGTTAAGCACATCTTTCGTTATTTACGTGGAATAATGGGCATGAGTCTATATTATTCGAATATGTCAAATAATAACTAATTGGATATGCAGATACTGGTTATTTCTTACCCTCATAAAGGTCGATCACAAACTGGTTATGTGTTTACTTACAATGATACAACTTATTTTGAAGCAAACTATAATGGCTACTTCTTCAAATCATTCTGAAATATTTGCGATCTATGAAGCAAATAGAGAATGCATATTGTTAAGGTCAATGATCGAACATATCAAAGAAACATATGGATTATGTTAGCCCTATATCTCTATGAGATAACTTTTGATGATAACATAACATTGGTGTTGCTAATAAATTTAATCAAGTTTGTAGAGGGCAATGAAAAAAATTATTACAAGACATTCCAATTGAAGATCATGAAGATATCTACTTTTATGTAATTTTTATTAGGAGCTTACTCATTTGATTTACCTTTATTAAGGCTCAATTTATTTAGGGATAACTATCCTTAAATTAAGTCTACATCCATAAAAAGTCTAAACACCAAAAATTATCTCTCTTGTACAATAAACAAAATACATGAGATGGAGATAATGACAAAGCACAAATAAAGTAAGTTTCAATTTCAAGTAGATAAAGAGAGATGGAGCTTACCAAAATAGTTTTTGACCGTATTGTGTTATTTTAGGTAGGAGTTTTCCTTGCTTTTTTGGTCAATGATTTTTTGTCCTCCTTATTAAGGATGAAGTGTAATTTCCTTTGTCTATATTCAAAAATTTGAAAATTTCCCTCCTAAAACCTAACCTCCATCTCCTCTATAAATACACTCCATTTCTATTCACAAAACACAAATTCATAGCCAAGAGACTTGCTCTTAAAACTCTCCAAAATCTCTTAATATTTTGGGTGAGTAAGATTATTTTTTTTGTGAGCTTAGATTGTAGATTCTAATCTTTTGAGAGAGTTATTCTAAGGGGTCAATTAATCTCGAAACACATAGCTTTATGAGGTTTAGTTGGTACTCATAAAGTGAATTGGGTTTGAAGGTTTGGTCTTCACCCTTAAGAAAATCGTGGGATTAAAAATCTCCAAGGGGAGCCTTGGAGCGTGGATGTAGGTATATGATTTCCCGAACCACGTAAAAATATCGTGTGCCTATTTTCTTCTCCTTCTCCTTTTATTTTGAGCTATTTATTTTTCACACTTCAATTTCTCGCACTTAATTTTCGCAATTTAATTTCCGAACTTTAAGTTTCCATAATTATTTTATTTGCTTGCTTTATATTTCTGCATTTATATTATCGTAAGAATTATTTACTTCAACACTTTTATCTATTACTTATTTATCTTTTCAAGAGTTAAACTCGTGGAACATTGAAGTTCATTCTTGAACATTCATTTTCCACTTGAGTGGAAAAAGTTTTTAATTTGAACACGATCACCCAATTAACCCCCTCTTGGGTTGCCATATCGATCCTACAATTGATATCAGAGGTTGGTACTCTATACATAAGACTTAATCGTCTTGAGTTATGACATCCACGAGTGGTTCTTTCATTGAAGGTCAATCTACTACTAGACCTCCATTTTTCAATGGTAGTGATTATACTTATTGGAAAGCGAGAATGATGATTTATATTTAGATTGACTATGACTTATGAGATGTTGTTAAAAATGGTGCTTACATTCCATTCAAAACTGTGGATGGTAAAAATATTGTCAAATCAAGTAGTGAATGGAATGATGATGATGAAATTTTTTTTCTTTAAATGCTAAGGCTACGGATGTTTTATTTTGTGCTCTTGATAATAATATATTTAATAAAATTTCTACATGTGAATCCGCTAAATCTATATGGCACATGTTAGAAGTCACACACGAAGGTACAAATCAAGTTAAAAAATCTAAAATTAGCATGCTTGTTCATCATTATGAATTATTTAAAATGAAGCATGACGAACCCGTACGTGATATGTTTACTCGTTTCACCGAAATTATTAATGGCTTGAAATATCTTGGTAAGACTTATTCTAATGTTGAAATAGGGACAAAAATTCTTAGGTGTCTACCAAAGAATTGAGAGGTCAAGGTAATCGCTATCCAAGAAGTCTAAGATCTCAACACACTTCCTTTGGAAGAACTTATTGGCTCATTGATGACGCATGAAATGAGGCTAAATGAAAATGACGAAGAAGATACATCAAAGAAGAAGAGCATTGCACTAAAATCAACACTTGAACAATCCGATAGTAAGAATGATGACTATGATGAGGAAGATGACATAGCCCTACTCACTAGGCGATTCAAGAAATTCTTAAATAGAAGGAAAAATGCTCCAAGAAAAGATGATAAGAAGATACCTCGTGACACACTCACATGCTATAAGTGTAAAAAGCCCGGACAGATAAAAATCGATTGTCCAAATCTAAGTAATTCCCTAAAGAAGTTCAAAAGAAGAGCATTCAAGGCAACTTGGGATACGACTGATGATAGCGACTCCGAAGGCGAATAAGAAAAAGTTACAAACTTGTGTTTCATGGCACTAGAAGATGAGGTAAGTTCTTCTAAGCTAACTTTAAATGACAAACCTAGTTATAAAGAACTTGAAAATGCTTTTGAAGAGCTTTATAGTAGGTTTGAAAAACTTCGCTTAAAGAACAAAATTATGAAAAATGGTATTTCAAAAATTCAAGAAGAAAATGAGTCTTTGAAAAATGAGAATTTGAAAATCAAAGTAACCTTAAATGTTTTGCATCGAGACCTTGTTCAAAGCCAAAATAAAGAAAAGAATTTAAATTCAATAAATTTTTAAATTTATAAATGGAAGAAACAATCTTGACAAACTTCTTGGTAAGCAAAAGAATGCTTCGGATAAAAGGAGATTATGATATCAACCTTTTCAAAACAAAAAATATCACAAAAATATTTTTATAAAACCAACACAATATCCTCCTATCATTTGTCACTATTTTGGGGCTCAAGGTCACAAAAGTTATTCATGACTTCATAAAAAAAAGCTATTTTCTATGGAAGAAATGAATGAATTCTCTACAACAGTAACCCTCAAGGACCCAAAAAGATTTGGGTACCAAAAGTCAATTTTTAAATTTTTATGTTATAGGTACCATGAAGAAGAAAGATAAATGGTATCTTGATAGTGGATGCTCGAGATATATGACCGGTGATGAATCAAAACTTACTCAAATTTATCGAAATAAAAGACATGTCGCCTTTGGAGATGATAGAAAGGCAAAATCATTGGTATTGTCTCCGTAAATAATGACTCTTCTAATGCTATAGATAAAATTTTACTTGTAGATGGTCTAAAACATAATTTACTTAGTATAAGTCAACTTTGTGATAAAAACTATAGAGTAATTTTTGAAAATGAGTTTTGTCTAATTATAGATAAAGTGTAAAATAAAATTTTATTTGTTGGACAAAGGGACCAAAATATCTACACCATTAATCTAATTGATGCCCAAAATTATAATGAAAAATGTTTTCTAGTTTTTGATAATGATAGTTGGCTTTGGCATAGAAGACTTGGCATGCTAACATGTATTTATGTTCAAAACTATCAAAAAGTTATTTAGTAAAAGGTCTTCCAAAAATAAATTTTGTGAAAGACAAAATTTGTGATGCATGCCAAATGGGTAAATGTAACGCCCCGATCCCCGAGGGTTTAACATACGTGTAATTTCATAATTTTGAAATTCCCAATACAAAACACACCCTATTTTGAGAAAATTCCCAGATTAAAATTCTTAATTTACCAATAATAGAAAAACTTTGACCGTAAATAACGGAAGCATTAACTTATCCATAATTGGAATCTTAATCATTAAATAGCGGAAGCGATAAAGTGTCTTAAATGCATAACTAATAAAAGCTCAAAAAATTGAAATAAATTCAAAATTTGAAATCCATAATTCATGAAGCTTTCACTAATCATAATTCGTAGAAAAACATAATGTAAAATAAACTACTGAATTAAACAAAAAACCTTTTCCCAAGTTTTAAATCATATCATAAACTAAAAACATAAATTCCTCTAATTCAACTGGTTATGGCAGTCTCTTACTCATGCTGCTCGCCATCACCATCTACATCATAAACAACTGCAAGGAGATGAGTATTTTAAAATACACAGTAACCAAACTCACATAATAGTATGCATCCACATGTCATAAATGCAACAATGACATAACCTAACTTATTCATACCATTGCGTAAGTGGTATGCTTGTGGAGTGACATAGAACCATTTATCCCTGGATGAAGTCCCCTTTCGAACGTGTGAGTCTTCTTGATCTCGCTATCAATGTAATGCGTGGCGCAACGAGATAATTCCTCGAACTTCCTCTCATAATCAGCAACAGTCCTATTACCTTGCACCAGCCTAAGCAATTCGCCCTCCTAGCTCGCTCTTACGGTGATCGAAAAATACTTCTCGAAAAATAGCTCCTTAAATCGATCCCAAGTCACCGGATTATGCACAACATCATGAGCTCTTTGTGTGAGCTCCCACCATTTTTGAGCTTCTCGCGTCAGCATAAAAGTTGCAGAAACAACCTTTTGAATCTCAGAACACATCATAAATTGGAAGATCTACTCCAATCTCACAATCCAATCGTCAGCTAACAATGGATCAGATAAAATACCGTCAAATTCGGGTGGGTTTAGCCTCCTGAAGGTGTGAATCAGCTGCATGTCGACCGCTGTCACCTTTTGCTGTTGTTGTAGTTGAGCTGGGTGAGTGCATCGCTGTCTTCCTCAACAAGTCTAAAAATTCTCGAAACATTTCAATCATGGTTGCTGAAGGGTTCGCAGCAGGATCAACCAGTGTATGATAGTTGTTTCTCGTAGGGGGAGCCATTACTCTACTACCCACCAAAATTCAAGACTTACCAAAAGCCTAATCTTATTGCACAAATATAACACATACGTAACAAACATGTCATAATGAAACTAAAGCACATCATACTAAATCAATAATTGAAACATATATACCATGCATACCTGACCTGTAAGGTGATGGAGGAGCTGAGTGAGTGACATGCTATATTTTTCACTAAGAAAAGTCTACTAAAATCATCGCTCTGATACCAAACTATAATGCCTCGATCCCTGAGGGTTTAACATACGTGTAATTTCACAATTATGAAATCCCCAATTCAAACAAACCCTATTTGAGAAAATTCCCAAATTAAAATTCTTAATTTACTCATGATAGAAAAAACCTTGACCTTAAATAGAGGAAGCATTAAATTTTCCATAATCGGAATCTTAATCATTAAATAACGGAAGCAATAAAGTGTATTAAATGCATAATTAATAAAATCTCAAAAAACTGAAATAAAGTCAAAACTGAAAATCCATAATTCATGAAACTTTCACTAATCAAAATTCGTAGAAAAACATAACGTAAAATAAATTACTGAGTTAAACAGAAAATGTCTTCCCAAGTTTTAAATCAATTCATAACTGAAAACATAAATTCCTCAAATTCAACTGTTTATGGCAGTCTCTCACTTATGCTGCTCGCCATCACCATCGCCATCATAAATAGTTGTGGGGGATGAGTATTTTAAAATGTCCAGTAAGCAAACTCACATAATCACATGCATCCATAAATGCAATCATGACATAACATAATTGAACTTGACGTATATCAGAAATGAAATAAAGTAACGTCCTTAATCATGACATGGTTTAACATAGCATGTAGATAACATGTGTCTCAAACATAATCATATAACAAACTTATTCATATCTTGTCTTGGCATATCTCGTAGTTAACAACCTAACATTAACTAAACATATTATGGCGAATTGGGTGACAAAACAGATGACACTCATTGGGCGATGAAACAGATGACACACATCGGGTGATGAAACAGATGACACACATTGGGCGATAAAACAGATGATAGTCATAGTTGGCGGAAAACATGAACATATGACACCTCATGAGTGATGGAAAACATTTACAGATGGCACCCAATATATGAACATAAAGCTGATGAGAAAAACACATATTACATTTATCACATGTGCGTCACATTACTATGATGTAAATTCCCTTACACAAAGCATATACATTTATCACACATGAGCCACATTACGATGCAAATTCACTTACATAAAACATATACATTTATCACACATGAGTCATATTACGATGCAAATTTACTTACATAAAGCATATAAATTTATCACACATGGGTCACATTACGATGCAAATTCACTTACGCAAAGCATATACATTTATCACACATGAGTCACATTACGATGCAAATTCACTTACACAAAGCATATACATTTATCACACATGGGTCACATTACGATGCGAATTCACTTACGCAAAGCATATACATTTATCATACATGGGTCACATTACGATGCAAATTCAATTACACAAAGCATATACATTTATCACACATGAGTCATATTACAATATAAGTTCACTTACTTGAATCAGAGCAATGAACTAAACAACTTATTACCTGGAATCCAAAAAAATATTATCAATAAATTCTTTTGAAACAAATTAATACAAACACATTTTAATTAAAATAGTGCAAAGCGGTCTGAGCAAGGTCGGAAAATAATGCTTTGGGTAATAAGTCAAATGATAAAGCTTTGGGTCAAATGGTTTAGACCAGGATGGCTCAGACTAGACCGGTTTGTTTTATCAGGTGGACCAATTCAGACTGGTCTGGGTTGACTGAATCGGTTCATATGGGTACTTCAATCGGGTCGGTAAAAAAATGAACTGGTTACAAGACCTAGTTGTTGTCCAAATAGAGGGTGATAGAAAGAAAGAGAAAAGAGGGAAGGGGAAAGGGGCGCCTCGGCGATAAATCGTCAATGGTGACAGAAGCAGAGGGAGAAAAAGAGAGAGAGAAAGAAAATAAAGAAGTAGAGAGAGATAGAAAGACATAGAAAATGAGAGAGAGAGAGAGAGATAGCTAGGGGAAAAGAGAATAAGGTCTGTGTTTAAGAGAGATCCGAGAGAAAGAGAGAATAATAGAGAGGGAGGGAAACGAAGCAAGGACGAGAGAGAGAGAAAAAAATAGAGAGAGGAAGAGATAAAAGAAAGAAATCAAGAAAAATGAGAAGAAGATTACCCAAATTTAAAGCTTGTAGGCAGCCAAGGTTTAGAGAGAGACCAATGAAGAAGAAGAAGGATTGTTGGCCTGTATGGGGCGTGGGGTGAGAGGTTGCGAGAGAGAGGATAGGGCATGATGAGATAAAAGAATAAAGAAAGAACAAGGAAGAAGAAGAAGGAGATTACCTAAATTTGATGAACCCAAAGAAGAAGAATGAGAATAGAGGGCTCGCTGGGATGAGAGCTGAGGGGGAGAGGGAAACAAAAAACAGGGGAGAGAAGAGTAGAATTTATATATAATATTAGGTTAAGGTTGGTTTAGGGTGTAAAGAGATGTATTGTGTGAGTGAGTTTTAAAATTATATACTAAAACACTTTTAAAATTTTAAAAAATCAAACTTTGAATAAATCTTATCTAATTAAAAATAGTTTTGAAAAAAAAATTAAATAATCCATCTTTAAAATCAAATTATCTTTTAAATCAATTTTATGAAAAGTCCATTTACGAAATGTCGGGGTATTATAGTAAACAAGTTAAGAACTCTTTTAAATCAAAACATATGGTGTCAACCACTAGACTATTGCAATTACTACACATGGACCTATTTGGCCCTTAAAAAATTGCAAGTCTTGGGGGTAAACATTATGCATTTGTCATAGTTGATGATTTTTCAAGATATACTTGGGTTTTATTTCTAAAAAATAAGGATGAAACTTTTAAAGCATTTACAAAGTTTTGCAAACTAGTTCAAAATGAAAAAAAGTTTTACAATTTCAAAAATTAGAAATGATCATGGTGGAGAATTTGAAAATAGAAACTTTGAAATTTTTTGCGATGAAAATGGTTTTTCACATGAGTTTTCTACTCCTAGAACTCCACAACAAAATGGTATTGTTGAGAGAAAAATCTGTCCCTACAAAAAATGGTAAGAATAATGATAAATGAGAATGACTTACTTAAGTATTTTTGGGCTGAAGCAGTTAATACATCTTGCTACATTATGAATCATGTTTTACTTAGACCTATTTTAAACAAAACCCCTTATGAACTTTGGAAAGATAAAATTCCTCATATTAGTTATTTTAAAGTTTTTAGGTGTAAATGTTTTATTTTAAATAGTAAGGACAACCTTAATAAGTTTGATTCTAAAAGTGACTTAGGAATCTTTTTAGGATATTTCACATCTAGCAAAGCATATACAGTTTATAATAGAAGAACATTAGTTGTGGAAGAATCCATGCATGTTGGCTTTGATGAATCTATTTCCGCTAACATCTTTTATAATCAAGATGATGAAGTTATAAGAAAGGTAGAAGGTGTTAGTATCAATACTAATGAAGGATCAAGTCACTATCCCCAAGAAAATGTCAAAGTACAAGATTGCAACCAACTTCCAAAAGAATGGAAGTTTATAAGAGATTATCCAAATGATCTCTTAGTGGGAGACATATCAAAAGGGGTAGAATCCCGCTCTACGCTTCATAGTATTGGTAACGTTGCTTTTATTCCTAACTTGAGCCTAAATCATTTATAGAGGCCGAAAAAGATGAATATTGGATAGTTGCTATGCAAGAAGAACTTAATCAATTTGAAAGAAGTAATGTATGAGAACTTGTGTCTAGACCCTCTAACCACTCGGTAATTGGTACTAAGTGGGTGTTTTTAAGAAATAAGGTAGATGAAAATGATATTGTTACTAGAAATAAAGCTAGATTAGTGGGGCAAAGATATAATCAAGAAGAAGGTATAAAATATGATGAAACTTTCACTCCCGTTGCTAGACTTCAGTCAATAAGAATGCTATTAGCCTTTGCATGTTTCAAATTTTTTTATATCAAATGGATGTTAAGAGTGCCTTTTTAAATGCATACATCATGGAGGAAGTTTATGTAGAACAACCTCCCGGTTTTTAAAGTTTGAATTTTCCAAATCACGTGTATAAACTCAAAAAGGCTCTCTATGGACTAAAAAAGCTCATAGAGCTTGGTACGAATGGCTAAGTAAATTTCTTATTGATGATGGATTTAACATGGGTAAAATAGATAACACCCTCTTCATAAAATCAAAAGGCAATGATATCTTAGTTGTCCAAATATATGTAGATGATATAATTTTTTATGTCACTAATGAATCTTTGTGTAATAATTTTGCAAGCTCTATGAGCAAGGAGTTTGAAAATGAGCATGATGAGAGAATTGGACTTCTTCCTTGGACTACAAATTTAGCAAATGAAGGATGTGATCTTATAAACCAAGAAAAATACACCAAGGATTTGCTCAAGAAGTTTGGTATAAAAAATGTGAAGGCTAGTAATACTCTTATGAGTACCACGGCCAAGCTAGACAAAGATGAAAAAGGTAAAGACGTCGATATAAAGAAATATCGAGGCATGGTTGGATATCTACTTTACTTAGCTGCTAGTAGACCTGGTATCATGTTTAGTGTATGTTTATGTGCTCGTTTTCAAACTTCTCCCAAAGAATCACATTTACAAGCTATTAAAAGAAGTTTTAAGTATTTACTTGGAACAACTAAATTTGGCATTTGGTATCTAAAATGTGGTAATCTTGATTTAATTGGGTATTCTGATTCAGATTTTACTAGGAGCTTAACTGATAGAAAAAGTACAAGTGGTACATGTCAATTTTAGGACACTCACTTGTTTCTTGGTTTAGCAAAAAATAAAATTCAGTAGTACTATCAATCGTTGAAGTCGAATATATTTCTGCCGGTAGTTGTTCTGCTCAAATTTTATGGATGAAGTAAACTCTAAAAGATTTTGGTTTAGTTTTTGAAAATGTTCCTCTAAGATGTGATAATAGTAGTGCAATTAATGTATCCAAAAATCCTATTTTGCATTCTCGTACTGAGTATATAGATCTTAGACATCATTTTATTCGAGATCATGTGCAAAAAGGGATATTTCACTAGAGTTTGTAAACACTACAAATCAACTTGTAAATACTTTCACAAAACCATTAAATGTTGAAACTTTTTGTAAAAATAGGCTTGCTTTGGGAATTTTAGATATTAGTTAATTTTTTTTTCTACTTACCATGTCAAGATAAAAGTATTTTTCCTCATTATTATTGGTTTATTCTTTTTTATGATAACAAAGGGGGAGAAAATAGAATGTGCTTAAATTTATATGATTAAATATATTTTTTGTCTCAGTGGTTTGTCATTATAAAAAAGGGGAGATTGTTAGCCCTATATCTCTATGAGATATCTTTTCATGATAACAAAACATTGATGTTGCTAATAAATTTAATCAAGTTTGTAGAGGCCATTGAAAAAAATTACCACAAGACGTTCCAATTGAAGTCATGAAAATATCTACTTTCATGTAATTTTCATTAGGAGCTTACTCATTTTATTTGCCTTTATTAAAGATCAATTTATTTAGGGATAACTATCCTTAAATTAAGTCTACATCCATAAAAAGCCTAAACCCCAAAAATCATCTCTCTTGCACAATAGACAAAATACATGAGATGAGGATAATGACAAAGCACAAACAAAGTTATTTTTAATTTCAAGTAGATAAAGAGAGATGGAGTTTACAAAATAGTTTTTGAGCATATTATGTTATTTTGGGTAGGAGTTTTCCTTGCCATTTTGGTCAAGGATTTTTTGTCCTTTTTATTAAGGATGGAGTGTCATTTCCTTTGTCTATATTCAAAATTTGAAATTTCCCCTCCTAAACCCTAACCTCCATCTCCTCTATGAATACACTCCATTTCTATTCACAAAACACAGATTCATAGCCAAGAGACCTGCTCTTAAAATTCTCCCAATACTCTCTTAAATCTCTTAATATTTTGAGCTTTATACTTGCAAATTTTTTGAGTAAGCAAGATTATTTTCTTGTGAGCTTAGATTGAAGATTCTACTCTTTTGAGAGTTATTCTAAGATGTCACTTTATCTCAAAACACATAGTCTTGTGAGGTTAGTTGGCACCCATAAAGCCAATTGAGTTTGTAAGGTTTGGTCTTCACCCTTAAGAAGATCGTGGTATTGAAAATCTGCAAGGGGGCCTTGGAGCGTGGGCGTAGGAAAGATTTCCTGAACCACATAAAAATATCATGTGCCTATCTTCTTCTCCTTCTTCTCTTTTTATTTTTTGCTATTTATTTTTCGCACTTCAATTTCTCGTACTTAATTTTTCACAATTTAATTTCCGCACTTTAAGTTTCCATAATTATTTTATTTGCTTGCATTATATTTTCGCATTTATACTATGACAAGGATTATTTACTTCAGCACTTCTATCTATTACTTATTTATATTTTCAAGAGTTAAACTCGTGGAACATTGAAGTTCATTCTTGAATATTCATTTTTCACTTGAGTGCAAAAAGTTTTAATTTGAACACAATCACCCAATTCACCCCCATCTTGGGTTGCCATATCAATCCTACAAATTATCTTCAATCAAAGATGACAATACCATTTTATACAAATATAATGCAGCTTGTATCGTCCAACTTAAAGGAGGATATAAAAGGAGATCGAACAAAACACATCTTGTCAAAATTCTTTTTTCACGCATGAACTCCTGAAGAATGGAGATATAGATGTGAAAAGTGAATTCAGTCAAGTTAATCTAGCTGACTTATTCACTAAAGCACTTTCTACCACAACATTCAAGAAGCTTATTTACAAGATTTGCACGCGTCCTCTTTGAGAAATTTCATGATGGTGGTTATATTAACATCAAGGAGAGTCCATTATAAATATATTGTAGTCTTTTTCCTTCACCATGTTTTTTCCCATTGAGTTTACTTGACAAGGTTTTAATGAGACTGATAAACTTTTACAAGTATCAGAATTCTGTACTCTTTTTTCCTCACTAGGATTTTTTCCCAATGAATTTTCTAGTGAAGTTTTAATGAGGCATATTCTTTGCACGTCGGGCATCCAAGGAGGAGTGTTGTAAAACATGGAGTTATGGATGCCCACAGTTCTTAACTCCTACATTTATAACTTAAATTAGGCTAAACTCCCTACAATAATTGTAACTAAACAAATGGTGTAGCATAACTTATGTAAGTTTATCATTATCGTTAAGCATATAAAAGGAGGCATTTGAGACATGAATAAAACAAGTGCTAATTCTCTTCTTTTTCTTTCTTCATAAAACTTTGTGTGCTTGTTCTTTATACTTTATGCTTTGATATATTTAGATACCTAATATTTTACATACTTTTAGCCTAGTTTTATAACAATTAGCAAAATTTAAAAACTGTTCAGATTTTCTTATCTAAGCAAAATGAAATATCAAAAATCGGCTAATCCAAAAAATATGTAGGTTTCCTTATATAAAATCATGTATATTTACTTAAATTTTAATTTAAGTGGATTTACTTAGATTTGAATTTTACATAGTTACATAAGATACTTGTTTACCATAGTTAGTAAAGCTACTGATCATACTTACTATTTGTTTTCAAACTCTAGTTTTACCACAATATTTGGCTAATTTCTTTCCATCAATTAGTGAAAGAAAAAATCTTCACCATCATTTACCTAGAAAGCAGCCATTTACAGGGAAGAGAGAGATTGATAGAAGCTATTATCAAGAATCCATTTTTGGATCTTCAAGTTCATGGTAAAGATTTGATGAAAACAACTCTTGGTGAAGAAGGTAAAAAATTTGTATATTACATCAATGTTTTCAATTTCCTTCACTGTTTTCAATTTTTCTAAAAATATTACATCTAGCTTAATTTTTTTGCTCCATCACTGGTTTTTTATTCTGAATATGTTTTTTTTTTCATTCAAGAGAAGCCATTGTTGGTCAACTTTGAGGTTCTTACAAGATCCAAAATAAGAGGTATTTCCATATTACTAACTTCTTTGATTAAAAGTTCATGATCAGAAAATATGTTATTTCTCATTTTCTCCATTGCTCTTACAGATTTTTCAATGCATGTTTAATTTTTCTTCATCATAAACACTAATTCTGCAATTTTTTCAATTGTAGTGATCTAATTTTCTGCATTGTCAGTCAATATTGTGGATAATAGAGATAAAGAGAATAGAATTGAAGAGCTCCAATTGAAAAGGATAATCGGTTCAATTTTCTCATTCTGCACATATTTTTTTGTTAGTTTTATTTTTTGCTCATGATTTTGAGGAAATAACTATATTGAGAGTAAATATTGAATAACTATTGTTAATCAGTCGTTGTTAATTAGTAAAAAGATTAATAAATTTAAAAAATTGTTCATTGATATCTTTTGTGGTTTCAGAAGTGAAAGATATTCATAATCCCATCGACTGGTGATATGTATGTTTTATTACATGTAATACATATTTTGAATGTGAAATAACATTGAAAAATATAGTTGGCAATATAATGTTTGACTTATAATCTTACATAATACAAATTTACTGATTTTGTGTGATATGATTGCACTTTTTTCTCCTTTTTTGATCAAAAGGTAAATATATTGACCCAAAAAGCACAAATATAAGCGCATATATCCTAGGATAATACAAGATATCAAACTATAAAAACAACCGACAAAGAAACAAAATCCACCTAAAACACAGGGACAAGAAGATCAGCGCCACCTAGCCAAAAGAACAGTATCAATGTTAAGTTTCCCCTCATATTTTAGGAACCACAGTCCCTCCCTCACCATTCTAGAGATCTTTTTAGAGATAAGAGAGAAATCAATTAATTTACCTGCAAAAACTCTTCTGTTTCTTTCAATCCAAGTGCAGTTGATAAAGACTGAAAAGAGAAGTTTAACACTCAGACCCTCACAGGATTTAGCTGAGCAACTTTTAGAAGCCATTGTGTTAGATCCTCCCATAAACAACATGACAATGAAGGCCACGATTTTTTAACAAATTAAACAGAAGTAACTTTGTTGTTTAAAGTAAAAGAAAATACGAGCTGTTGTTTCAACTCCTGAAGCACAGAATACACAAGCAAAACCAGAAGAAGGGCACCGTTTAGAGACATGGTCCTAAGTAGCTAATTTGTCTAGTAAGGCAAGCCAAGTAATAAAGGAACACTTGGGGATATGACCTGGAAACCATATTATATTTGCCCAAGGAGCTTTAACTAGCTCTTTGCTTGATTAAGGCATTATATGTCATCTTTATTGAAAATAAACCATTTGGATCCAAAGTCTAGTGCCAAGAGTCTCTCTGAGAGTAGTTTGGAAGGCCATGGTTCTGGTGAAAACCTCGGTTATTGAGACTGGTTTCAAGCATTTGGTTAGGCCACCTCCATCCCTCCTTTGATCAGAATTGATTGAGAAGAATTCAACTGAAGACCTTTCATCCGAATCAGACCCTTACCCCATTTTACATACAAGATACCTACAAGATACCATGGTTCAGTGAATAAGACAATTTCATCTCCATTACGAATTCTGAGTTTTCACAGTATTAAGCCCAATTATCTCTGATTCTGATGATTTTCATCCAAGACCATGAAAGATCAACTGGCATCTTAATATTTAAAATAGAATGTTTTTTTTTCAAAAAGTTATGGTTGCACTGTAAACTCACTTGTAAACTAAAAACTCACTTGAAATATTTAACTTTTGTATTCCTCTAAGTTGTGTTTTCCAATGAACTCAACAAGGTCTTTATATAGACTCTACTCTTGCCAAAAAAACTGAAAAATAATTAAATCTATCACCCCTTGGCCTTTCATCTACAAAGACTCTTGACCTTTTATGTTTCCACTAACTTCTAAATTGTAATTTCTAAATTGTAACTTCTAAATTGTAACTTCTAAATTGTAACTTCTAATTGAAAAAACCCACTAAAACATAACATTTAATGTTTATTCAACAAAACTCCCCCATAAACTTAAGTTCTTCTACCATCCGTCATGCCAATCATCCGTAGTTTCAGAGTTTGTTGCTATACTTGTTGGTGCAATGACTGATGATTCTCCAACGTCGATGATAACCTCAGTCGAATTGTTCCAGTCCCACTCGCTTGCTTCATTTACTCGCACATCACGACTCACCATCACCTTCTTGCTTATCGGGTCGAGTAGCTTGTACCCTTTTGTCTTCTCATCATACCCAATAAAAATATACCTTTTGCTTTTGTCTTCGAGCTTCATTCTTCGTTGATCCGGTACGTGTGCATAAGCCACACTACCGAATACTTTGAGATGAGAAATTGTTGACTTTTGTCCGCTCCATGCCTCTTGTGGTGTTTGATCATCTAACTTCACATATGGACATTGATTTTGTACAGAGATGGAACATTGCACGGCTTCTGCCCAGAATTCCTTCGGCATCTTCTTGCTCTTGAGCATTGATCGAACCATGTCGAGAATAGTCTGGTTCTTCCTCTTGGCCACACCGTTTTGTTGAGGAGAGTATGGTGCGGTTAGAAATCTCCTTATGCCTTGCTCCTCGCAATACTCCATGAAAGCCGTCGAAGTATACTCGCCACCTTTATCGGATCGTACAGCTTTGATGTGTCTACCAGCTGCCTTCTCCACCATCACTTTGAACTTTTTGTACACCTTGAATGCCTCGGATTTTTCTTTTAGAAAATAAACCCAAGTTTTCCGTGAGAAATCATCGATAAAGGTAATGAAGTACATTTTACCACTGAAAGATTCATGGGCGATTGGACCACATATGTCGGTATGAATCAACTCGAGAGTATGTTTAGCTCGATATTCTGCCTTCTTTTGAAACGAGGTTCTCGCTTGCTTGCCAAGCACACATTCTTCACAAAATTTACCCTCATAGTCCATGTCCATCAGCCCGTGCACGATGTTCTTCTTTGCTAATATTTTAGACCACCTTGATGTAGGTGACCAAAGCGGAGATGCCACAGCGACGCCTTGTCTTCTACGTTGACTCACAAACACTTTTCTCGCACGCTTCTCAAATTCAGTTTGTACATCCGATTTCTTCCCATCTCGACTAGAGAAACCAGAGCCCTTGCTTGTCCTTCAAGTGTAGTACTCGGTCTTTTAAAAGTATCAAGTAACCTTTCTCCATGAGTTGCCCCATACTCAAAATGTTGGTCTTGAGGTCTGGTACGTAATAAACATCTTGGATTGACCCTATTAAGCCATCCTTTTATAAGTAACAAACCGTACCTCGGCCTTTGACCTCCACCTTTGATGCATCTCCAAATGACACATGACCATCTTCAATCTTTTGCATCTCTTTGAATAGGTACTCATGACCGCACATATGGTTTCTTGCCCCCGAGTCGAGGTACCACAGAGTGTCATTGTTGATGTTGACTTCATTTTGAGCCACCAAGAGAAGGCCTTCATTTTCGTCTTCCAAGACGAAATTGGTTGTTTCTTCCACCTTTTTATCGGCTCGACAATCTTTTGCAAAATGCCACACGTTACCACAATTATAAAATTTGTCGGAGTTGCAATCCTTCGCATAGTGACCATACTTGTAACACTTGTAGCACTCGATGTTGGAATAGTTCGACCGGTCGCTTCTTCCTCGACCGCGTCTTCTGCCAAGCCAATTTGGTTGGCTCGACTGTCCCTTCTCCTTATAGTACCTCTCATGACTGCTGCCTTGACCACTGCGACCATTTTCACGACTTTCACGGCCACGCCCTCTACCTCATAAATTTTGAGAATAGAATACCTTTTCATCTTTGATTGACGCCTTGGTTTGAAGTGCTTGCTCGAGTGTCTCCTCCTTTTTTTCTTCTTACGTTATTCGTGTGCCTCGAGAGAACCAGAAAGCTCGTCGACTGTGAGCATCGCAAGGTCCTTTGGTTGTTCTATTGCGCACACAACATTATCAAAATTGTCGGTTAATGATCTCAAAATCTTTTCCACAACTCGCGCATTGGTTAACGCTTCGCCATTACGAATGATTTGGTTCACCACGGCTTGTACACGCGTGATGTAGTCAGATACACTTTCCGACTCCTTCATCTTCATGCTCTCCAACTCGCTATGAAGAGTTTAGAGACGCACTTGCTTGACTCGGTCGGCTCCTTTGAACACTTTTCCTAACATGTCCCACGCTTTTTTTGAAGTAGTTGCACCGGTAATCTTCTCAAATCCTGACTCATCAACGGCTCGAAACAACATGTATAATGCCGTCTTATCCTTCGCTCGCGCCTTGTTTTGAGCCTCGTATATCCCATGGTATTTGTTGGTTCTTCGAACCCTTCTTCGACCACCTCCCATGCATCTTGAGAGCCGAGAAGAGCTTTCATTTGAATGCTCCAGTTCTCGTAGTTCGCCTTCGTTAGTCGTGGTAGCGGCATTTGACCCGTCACATTCGCCATTGGCTCTGATACCAATTTGAGAACTCAAATAAACTCACTTGTAATACTTTGACTTTTGTATTCCTCTTAGTTCTATATTCAAATGAAATCACTAAGGCCTTTATATAGACTCTAAAACTAAAAAAAAATTGAAAAACAATTAAATCTATCACCCCTTGGCCTTTCATCTACAAAAACTCTTGACCTTTTATGTTTCCTAACTCCTAAATTTAAAACCCACTAAAAATGACATTTAATGTTTATTCAACACATTCAAGCTCCCTTCTGCCTTTGCACTCGAGGGCCAATCTCCGTATGGCCCGAGCAAATCTTTGCACGTCTTCGTTATCTTTTGGAAGGTCTACACCCCATAGAAATTGTCTACCTGAACCTCCCAAAAGTAAGAATATAATGCATAATCCAAAGGATAATAAAGAGGGTTTTCCTGATATAGAAACTGTTCAGCACAAGGAAAAATAGTGTACTACTCTTTCTCATTTTCTCTCTGAGATGAAATTCCGTGAACTTGCAAACCCTAAATGTTTCAATAGTAATATCGAGGGTGAGGATGAATTTGCATTGCTGCCCTCTACTACTAAAGTAACAAAACCAGTGGAGGAGGTTATAATGGAGAATGTGATTCATAAAGCCATTCTCTCAGACCTGAATAATGAAAAGGTGGAGCTGGAACCTGAGAAAATAAAAGAAAATGAGAGAAGAATGAAAACATAGGTGGATAGGTTTAGGCAACCTAGTATGCCTCTCCTTACTCAAGATGAGAAACCTGTTAGAGATGTTATGAGTGGAAAATATAAAATATAAGATGAAGTATAACAGGAGGGTATAAGACACTAGGGGAATACTCTTGTTGGCTATTTTCTGGATAAGAACCCTGCATTTAACTATGTTACTCAGGTTGCTTATCGTTAATGGGGAAAAGAGGTTTGAAGGAAGTGGCTGAAAATGAATCTGGCTTTTCCTACTTCAGATTTATTTCAAAGAGAGAAAAGGAGGATATTTTTCAGTTGGGGTCCTTGGTACCTATGGGGGAGACCTTTGATTTTAAAGGAGTGGACTCCACAGTTGAAGCTGCCAAAGGAGAAAATGAGTAAGATTCCAATTTAGGTTAAACTATGGAACTTACCTACTGTTTTGTGGACTCAAAAAGGAACAAGTGGTATTGCTTGTATCCTAGGCAAACCTTTGTTTACTGATGCTGTAGCAGCCAGTGAAGCCAAGATGTCTTTTGCAAGAGTGTGCATAGAGATAGACATCCTATCTAAGCTACCAACGTTTATTGAAATTGATCTAGAGGACTATGGAGTAGCAGAGCCCAAAATTGAGGTGAAATACCTTAGCATCCTAAGGAGATGCATATCATGTGAAGTATTTGGCCATGATTGTCATTTAAAAGCTGCAAGAAAGAACCATTCGCAGACTACAAAATAGGCCCTAAAGCCTAAGAAATGCCAAAAGCAGGAGTGGGTTCAAGTAAAAAGATTTATTCTTGCTGCTAATTTTTCCTGTACTTTTATATATATAGCTAATAATGCTAGAAACAGAAAAAACTTTGTGGTAGGATCTGATTAGTATTAGCCCTAGTACAATCCAAACCCCTTGGATTATAATGGGGGATTTTAATGAAGTTTTCCATCCAAATGAAAAGCAAGGTGGTTCATCTACCTGGAATGAACGTATGAGTAAATTTGCTGCTTGTATATCTAGTACAGAAGTCCATGATCTTAGGTATAATGGCTTTTATCGGACTTAGTGGAATCATCAAGTTGGGGATGTAAGCATTATAACAAAGATTGATAGGGTATTGGTTACGATTGCTAGCATTCTAACTTTAGCAGGATTGTTACTTATTTTACAGACTCTGGGCTCTCTGATCATTCTCTTGCAACAGTTAGAATACTCCCTAAAACTACAAGAAACCCCCCTACTAGAATAATTTAGTACAAACCTATAGCATGTTGCAACCGAGCGAAGGATAAGACGGTGTTATACATGTTGTTCCGAGCCGTTGATGAGTCGGGCTTTGAGAAGATTGTCGGTGCAACTACTTTAAAAGAAGCGTCGGACATTTTAGCAAAAGTGTTCAAAGGAGCCGGCCGAGTCAAGCAAGTGCGTCTCCAAACTCTTCGTGGCGAGTTAGAGAGCATGGAGATGAAGGAGTCGAAAAGTGTATCTGACTACATCACGCGTGTACAAGCCGTGGTGAACCAACTTATTTGTAATGGCGAAGCGTTAACCGATGCGCGAGTTGTGGAGAAGATTTTGAGATCATTAACCGATAATTTTGAGAATGTTGTGTGCGCAATAGAAGAGTCAAAGGACCTTGCGACGCTCACAGTCGATGAGATTGCTGGTTCTCTCGAGGCACACGAACAACGTAAGAAAAAAAAAGGAGGAGACACTCGAGCAAGCACTTCAAACCAAGGCGTCAATCAAAGACGAAAAGGTATTCTATTCTCAAAATTTCTGAGGTAAAGGGCGTGGCCGTGGAAGTCGTGAAAATGGTCGCGGTGGTCAAGGAAGCAGTCATGAGAGGTACTATAAGGAGAAGGGACAGTCGAGCCAACCAAATTGGCGTGGAAGAGGATGCGGTCGAGGAAGAGGCGGCCGGTCGAACTATTCCAACATCGAGTGCTACAAGTGTTACAAGTATGGTCACTATGCGAAGGATTGCAACTCCGACAAATGTTATAATTGTGGTAACATGGGGCATTTTGCAAAAGATTGCCGAGCCGATAAAAAGGTGGAAGAAACAACCAACCTAGTATTGGAAGACGAAGCGAATGAATGTCTTCTCTTGATGGATCAAAATGAAGTCAACATCGACAATGACACTCTGTGGTACCTCGACTCGGGGGCAAGCAACCATATGTGCGGTCACGCGTACCTATTCAAAGAGATGCAAAAGATTGAAGATGGTCATGTGTCATTTGGAGATGCATCAAAGGTGGAGGTCAAAGGATGATGTACGGTTTGTTACTTACAAAAGGATGGCTTAGGTTAATCCAAGATATTTATTACGTACCAGACCTCAAGACCAACATTTTGAGTATGGGGCAACTCACGGAGAAAGGTTACTCTATACTTTTAAAAGACCGAGTACTACACTTGAAGGACAAGCAAGGGCGTCTGGTTGCTCTAGTCGAGATGGGAAGAAATCGGATGTACAAACTGAATTTGAGAAGCGTGCGAGAAAAATGTTTGTGAGTCAACGTAGAAGACAAGGCGTCGATGTGGCATCTCCGCTTTGGTCACCTACATCAAGGTGGTCTAAAAGAGTTAGCAAAGAAGAACATGGTGCACGGGCTGCCGGACATGGACTATGAGGGTAAATTTTGTGAAGAATGTGTGCTTGGAAAGCAAGCGAGAACCTCGTTTCAAAAGAAGGCAGAATATCGAGCTAAACATACTCTCGAGTTGATTCATACCGACATATATGGACCAATCGCCCCTGAATCTTTCAGTGGTAAAAGGTACTTCATTACCTTTATCGATGATTTCTCACGGAAAACTTGGGTTTATTTTCTAAAAGAAAAATCCGAGGCATTCAAGGTGTTCAAAAAGTTCAAAGTGATGGTGGAGAAGGCAGCTGGTAGACACATCAAAGCTGTACGATCCGATAAAGGTGGCGAGTATACTTCGACGGCTTTCATGGAGTATTGCGAGGAGCAAGGCATAAGGAGATTTCTAACCGCACCATACTCTCCTCAACAAAACGGTGTGGCCGAGAGGAAGAACCGGACTATTCTCGACATGGTTCGATCAATGCTCAAGAGCAAGAAGCTGCCGAAAGCATTCTGGGCAGAAGTCGTGCAATGTTCCATCTATGTACAAAATCGATGTCCACATGTGAAGTTAGATGATCAAACACCACAAGAGGAATGGAGCGGACAAAAGTTGACAGTTTCTCATCTCAAAGTGTTCGATAGTGTGGCTTATGCACACGTACCGGATCAACGAAGAATGAAGCTTGAAGACAAAAGCAAAATGTATATTTTTATTGGGTATGATGAGAAGACAAAAGGGTACAAGCTACTCGACCCGATAAGCAAGAAGGTGATGGTGAGTCGTGATGTGCGAGTAAATGAAGCAAGCGAGTGGGACTGGAACAATTCGACGGACGTTATCATCGAAGTTGGAGAATCATCAGTCGTTGCACCAACAAGTATACCAACAAACTCTGAAACTATCGATGATGAAGATGAACCACGACAACAAAAAATGTGAAGTTTGCAAGATTTGTATGACTCGACAAATGAGCTACACCTTGTATGTCTTTTGGTAGATGCTGAAAATATCAGCTTTGAAGAGGCGATGCGAGATAAGAAGTGGCAAACTTCCATGAACGAGGAGATTAAGGCGATTGACCGCAACAATACATGGGAGCTAGCAGAATTGCCGATAGGCAGTCAGCCTATTGGTGTGAAGTGGGAGTTCAAGAAAAAGATGAATACTCAAGGCGAGATAGAACGGTACAAGGCGAGACTTGTTGCGAAGGGATACAAGCAAAAGATAAGAATCGAGTATGACGAGGTGTTTGCTCCTGTTGCAAGAATGGAGACAATCCGATTACTCATTTCACAAGTTGCTCAATTCAAATGGCTGATATTTCAAATGGATGTCAAGTCGGCATTCTTGAATGGTGTGCTCGAAGAAGATGTCTACATCGAACAACCACCCGGGTACATGAAAGTCAGAGAAGAGAAGAATGTGCTAAAATTGAAGAAGGCGCTTTACGGGTTGAAGCAAGCACCACGGGCATGGAATACACATATCGATACATATTTCAAGGAGAATGGGTTCAAGCAATGTCCCTACGAGCATGCCCTTTACGTAAAGAAGAATGGAGGTAACTTGTTATTTGTTTCTCTTTATGTCGATGACCTCATTTTTATGGGAAATAATGATAAGATGATAGAAGAGTTTAAGGGCACGATGACACGGGAATTTGAGATGTCAGATTTGGGCTTGATGAAGTTTTTTCTTGGTTTGGAGGTTAGAAAAGTAGAGACGAGTATTTTTGTATCACATGAGACATATGTAAAAGAGATTTTGAAGAAGTACAAGATGGAAAATTGCAACCCGGTATCAACACCAATGGAACCAGGTGCAAAACTCTCGAAGTTTGATGTAGGAGAACGTGTCGATGCGAGTAGATACCGGAGTTTGGTAGGAAGCCTTCCCTATCTCACATGCACAAGGCCGGATCTTTCATTAAGTGTCGGTATTATAAGTCAGTTCATGGAGGAGCCGGTTTATTTACATTGGAAGGCGGTGAAGCGAATCCTACGGTACATCCAAGGAATGGTGTCACTCGGGTTGTTCTACTCGAAAGCAGAAGATTACAAATTGGTTGCTCCGACATCGATTAGCGCGGAGACATAGACGATCGAAAAAGTACATCGGGATATGTGTTCTTTATGGGAGATACTGCATTTACTTGGCTTTCAAAGAAGCAACCGATCGTGACACTCTCGACATGTGAAGCTAAATATGTGGCAGCATTTTGGTGTGTATGTCATGCGATATGGCTTAGAAATTTATTGAGCAAGATGGAGCTAAAGCAACTAGCTGCAACCGTGATTCAAGTTGACAAAAAATAAGCAATTGAGTTGGCAAAGAATCCAGTGAACCATGAAAGAAGCAAACACATTGACGTTCATTTTCACTTTATCCGAGATCATGTGAAGGAAAGAAGTGTGGAGTTGGTGCATGTGGCAAGTCAGGATCAGGTTGCGGATATCTTTATAAAATTGCTACCGAAAGTACTTCTCGACAAATGCAAGAAAATGATTGGCATGACGGATAGTAGAAGCATTTAAGTTTATGGGGGGTTTTGTTGAATAAATATTAAATGTCATTTTTTAGTGGGTTTTAAATTTAGGAGTTAGAAAACATAAAAATGTCAAGAGTTTTTGTAGATGAAAGGTCAATGGGTGATAGATTTAATTGTTTTTCAGTTTTTTTTTAGTTTTAGAGTCTATATAAAGGCACTGGTGATTTCATTTGAATATAGAACTAAGAGAAATACAAAAGTTAAAGTATTACAAGTGAGTTTATTTGAGTTCTCAGACTGCAAGACCCACCTCATCCCAGACCGTCGCAAAATTCTTTTTATCCGGCATTAATTTTGAACCACGTGCATCTAAAGCACATTTTACTAAGATCAATGTAGTTGTATGCAAGCCTAAAGCAATAGCATGATGAACCAAGAGACCTCAGCAATGTTGAAGTTAGAAATACCAAACTAAGGCCCAAAAATTGAGATAAATATCCATCATGAGAGTTTAAGATATGAGGTAACCCTAAGAGCATAGAGAGAGAAGCTCTAGGGGAGAGAGAATAATATGCCATCTTTTCTCTTTTCTCTGAAATGCACTTTCAATATGCCATCTTTTCTCTTTTCTGTCAAATATGATTGTACTTTCTGTTTTTTTTTTTGTGAGAAAAGAATGTTATTTCTCTAAGGCAAGATTGCCGGCTATTTTGTTTTATGGTAAATTTTAGAGTTTTAGTATGGATCAAACATGCGATAGATCAAGCTGAATTCAAGTATTTTATGATGTATCTTACGGTAAATTTGAATAAAATGATGTCTTGTACTTATTTGAAATGAAATTGTACTTAGCAGCATCTTTCAATCATTCTAAAATTGATCACGTAGTTCTACCTCAGCCCAACTTGTTAATATTGTAATCATGCATCTTGCTTCCTCTCTCCTTTCATAAAACTAATCTTGTAATTTCTGTCTAGCAAAGTCAATCAGACATGCACCAGGGTAAGGTTCCTTGCGTCATTCATAATACTTGAAATGTATAATATGGAACCAGTTTCTAAACATAAGCTAGCTAGGAGCTTCGGCTGATTACTATGGGTATTTAGTCAATATTCTTGGCACTTTGGCCAAAGGCACTTGACATAAAATGTTAAATATGGAACTAGTTTCTACACAAAAGCTTAAACTATGGGCCTCGGCCTAAATTCAAACACCATCAATTAGAATGCAATCAAAGGCCTAAATATCATGAGAGCTTCAGGGTATGGCTTAGCAAATATGAGTTAAATGTATCAATATGGCCAATCTCAGATTGTCGTTCCAACAAGTTGATGAAAAATATTTAAAACAAAAGGTAAAAACAAAGACAAAAAGAAAATAAATAATCGTTCATATATATTTTGTTAAAGTATACATGATAAATTATATCTTCATTGAATTACACTTGCATTGCATGAGGCGAGAATTAAAAAAAATGATGGTATTAATTTGTTTTTAGGCCATCTTAAGCTCGAAATTAAACAGTTAATGATTAAGGGAAAAAATTAAAAAAACTAAGAAAGTACATGTGAAACTAGCCCTTGCGATTTCGATTATTGCCGCGACGAGCTTTGTTCTTGGTTGAAGGAGGATCATGTCCACGATTTGCCGTGGGATCACTGTAATCATTTAATCTCACTTCTAATGACCTTCCTTCCATTGTCAAATACTCCATTTCTTCATCTCCTGTTTAATTATATATTTATGGATAAAATGAACAAATTATTCTTCCAACAAAAGAAGATAAAAATAATTAACATCACATGCCGATCTAAATAAAAGAATAATTTAGATTCAGATATAAGTTTTTTGTTTGTTTTAAATTTGGAAAATCAGACAACAAGTTGTCACGGGGCATGTCAGGAAACAATGCTCTGCCAAACAGTCAATGCATACATCAGAGGGTGTTTGATTCATATAGAAAATGAAAGAAATTAGATACAATAAGAGTTTCATATATAATTCATACAAAACAAAGGTTGTCGTGTAGCCAAATACACCATATAAGTTAGTAGGTAAAGAAGTAGAAAAAGACAAGCCATGGCCATGGGACGCGCACCATGTATGACAAAAAAGCACATATTACAATATCCCATCAGTACACCTTCCCCTTCTTTTGCATCTCCCATCTACCTAATGTAATAGTTTTACTAGATGATGAGTTGATTAAGCGTTCATCTTCACACTCATGAAGTTAGGAAATCGAGAGTCGCATTATTATATATCATTAGAATTTGAAACTTTCTCGGGAAAAAAATCTATATATTTTGATGCCTTCCAAGCATATAAATTTTGAGATCTACATTCAAGTCATTAATTCTTAATGCAAAAAGACTATAATTGTGGTTTTGGGTTGGTTTTCTCACGTAATGTTTTTTCACACTGCGATAATAACGAGTCGCTCACACTCACACACTACTACGTAAATTTATGTTTGAAAAAAAATGTGCCTGATTTTTTTAGGATAAACTTTGTTTACGTATGACCGCACAATATCTATTTTAGTACCGGATTTGTCTAAGGTACTGCTTCTGTACGTTACAAGGATTGTATTTTGATGCATAGATACCGTAAATTGATACATATGTACCTAACTTAGGTACATATGTACCAAAATAATACTCATATATCGTCATTACATTACGTTCAATTTAACTTTTTGTAAAGCTAACATACCTTTTCTGTTTATAATGAATTTGTTTAAGAAATGGGATAACAAAAATAAAAGAAGAAATTGTAAGAGAGAAGTACCTGAATCTTGAATAGTATTTCTAGCCGTAGCAGATGTCATTAATAGAGAGGCAATCAATAAACACAAGCAGAAGCGAGTTCCAAATCCCATCTTTCTATCTGCTGGGTGTGCTACGCAAGGACCTCTATTTATAGGACAAATAAACGGACGGTTCCACGTTGGATCGGGTGATGCAAGATAGGAGTTGGCGTTTCTAAATATGGGTGCACTCCACGTTCTGTACACATGAATAGCTTTCTCCTGGGTGTATCAGAGCCGTCCATTTTGGGTCAACGATAAGGTGGAGAGTTGGTTTTCTTTCTTTCGCTTCATTTACTCGAAAAGGAAACACATTTCTTCTACATTATCAAAAGTGGAAACTGGATATCATAACCTTCTTTCTTTTTCTTGTAACTCAAAAGTCAAATCAAATATCAATAAATTATAGCTATATTCTCTGTCATAGGGAATTGACGAGTTAGCTGCAACGTAATAAAAAGTAAAATTTCAGAGTCAATCAGAAAAATCTAAGGATTAAGTTAAGAGACAAGATTATTTCAGAGCAATGGTTGAAGATTAATTCAACGATAAAATATTCTTTTTATCTCTTTTTTTAATCAAAAGAAACCCATAACTAAAATATAAGTCAAGGTGGTTTAAAGTCACTTATGATCAAACTCTTATCCTTATCTACTAGATTAACAATATATATGGAAGAAAGAAAAATTAGAATTAATGCAGCTCTGAACTCTAATATATTTTGAAACAGATCAGCACTACATTTACTTTCCTACTAACTCAATTCAAAGAAATGGAAGAATTGGTCTCCAACCTCTTTTGGATGTCTTTAGTCAAGTTTTTGAACCTCCAATCACATTCTGATGTAGCGTAAATATGTTTTACTGTATTTTTGAAGTTTGGTTCTATCTGCACTAACTTCCAATTATTTCTTAATGACAAATCCAAGTTATTTCTATTACCAACGTCTCTATATAGTCGTTGCTCAATGCATCTCTTTTTCCACCTAGCACTATCAGAACTTCCCCAACATCATTCATAGCTATTACACCTATAACACCAGATTTTAAAATAGAACCAGAAGCCGATCACAGTTTATTTTAACATAATTTCTAGAAGGAGGAGCTCAAACATTCAGATTAAATTTCATACTAAAAAAAGTCTCAGAATTATGATGAACAAGATCAGACAACTCAGAATTAGATTGGGGTAGCGAGAAATTACCAGATTTTTTCAGATCCGCTTCAGAATGAGCAATCCAAGCTTTTTCAGCTATATGCCATGTTCTAATCGGGTCCACGTCTTCAAACACAAATCTACATCTATCCTTCCAAACTTACCAACTATTAAATCATAAAAGAGAAACATAATCCTTACCTCCATTCGGGTGATTTATTAGTTCTAAATTTCTGGATTGAATCCAATCTTTAAAATTTTCTGAAATCAAAGAAATAACTCTGAATTGAAACAAAGAACTATGCCAAACCAAATTTGCCCACTTACAACCAATTAGTAAATGAAAAGCAGATCCTTCCTCAACTAAATATAATGGACAGCAAGCATTACCAGATATATTTCTATTTTTTAGAACTAGTTTGGCTGAATATAACCTAGAGATGCTTTTCACATGAATAACTTTAGTTTTTGGAGGATATTAGCCTTCCAAATAATTTTCCAGAATAATGGAGGAACTATATTAGATGTGAAAGGATAATCAGAACCATTAGATAATCTATCTTCATGAATAGCATGGTAACCATATTTAACTAAAAACAAACCAATTCTTATTGAAGGCCAAAAACATAAGAATCTTTGACAACTATTCTAGGAAGTTTAATGGATAAAATATCTTTAACATTCCGACTAGGAAAATATGATATATTTTGTTATGATATATTCCCAAACATTAATAGACTTACGATCACCAATATTCCATGTAATTATTTTCCTTAATTCTTCTTTACCAAGCCATAGGCTTTTCGAAGCCCAAGAACTGCTTTTAGGGACAAACGCATTAATGAAATTAGAGTTTTTGAAGTAAATAGTTTTCAAAATTGTAACACAAAGACTATCGGGTTTTTCTAATATTTTCCGTGCTTGCTTAATATTTTCCGTGCTTGCTTGATTATAATCTTCAAGGTCTCTAAATTCTAAACCACCTATATTTTTAATTTCAACATTGGGCATTTTTTAGGAGCACCACCTAATACCTTGTTTATCCTCCCCATTAGACTACCAATAAGACATAATGACCGACTGTAATTTTAAACAGATTTTTTTCAAGTTTAAAAATCCACATAGAGAACTAGGAATGACCTGAGCCACTAATTTAAATAAAATTTCTTTACCTCCTAGAGAGAGTAAACTTGACCTCCAACAAACAATTTTTCTCTCCATTCTATCTACTAACAAAGTATATAGACCATAGTTTGATGTATCCCAAATTGTTGGGAGACCAAGGTAAAACTCTTTCTTGCCAGGTAAAGGGATTTTAAGGATATTAGTTAACTCATATTGGTTCTTGAGATTTACAGACTTACTAAACAACTAAACATATTTGTACAAGATATAGAAACAACAACAATGAAAAATAAACTATCATCAGCAAAGAATAAGTGAGAGATAAGGGGACTATTTCTTCTAAGATGTATACATTTAATATTATCCTCCCTAACCTCACTCTGTATACATATTGAGAGACATTCAGCTACTAGAATAAAAAAGATAAAGAGATGGAAGATCTCCCTATCTTAGCCCTCTTTGGGGGGGTTAAAAGTAGTACAAGGGTTTCCATTAACTTTAATGTTATAACTAATAGTAGTTACACAATTCATAATAAGAAAACCTAGCTTTTTATCAAAACCTATTTTTTTCTAAAAGTATTCTAAGAAAAGTCCAACTAACCTTATCATATGCTTTAGCTATATTAGTTTTAATAGTCATGATCCCTTTCCCTCTTTTCATTTTCTTTATATGATAAAAAGCCGCTTTTTTCTAAAAGTCTTCTAAGAAAAATCCAACTAACCTTATCATATGCTTTAGCTATATCAATTTTAATAGTCATAATCTCTTTCCCTCTTTTCTTTTTCTTAATATGATCAAAAGCTGCTTGAGCAATAATAATATTTTCTTGAATATGTCTACCTTCTACGAAAGCATCCTGAGTTTCAAATATGAAAGAACTAAAAACATGTTTCCTCATATTTACCAAGATTTTTTCTATTATTTTATATGATAAACTATAAAAAGCTATAGGTCTAAACTGAGAGGGCATATCAGGTTGTTTGACTTTTGGAATAAGTGTAATATTAGTTTCATTTAGAGATCTAGGAAAATAGTCATTACTAAAAAACTTAGAACAAAATCACAAACATCCTATTGATAAGATATTCCAATGAGATTGATAAAATAAACCAGGCATACCATCTGATTCTGGTGGTCAACCCCAAGGCTGAAAATAACATTTATGTTTTCCTCATCAGAAACATATATGAGAAAGTACAAAAAGCTATAGGTTCAAACTGAGAGGGCATATCAGGTTGTTTGACTTTTGGAATAAGAGTAATATTAGTTTCATTTAGAGATCTAGGAAGATAGCCATTACTAAAAAATTTAGAACAACATCACAAACATCCAATTGATAAGATATTCTAATGAGATTGATAAAATAAACCAGGCATACCATCTGATTCTGGTGATCAGCCCCAAAGCTGAAAACAACATTTATGTTTTCCTCATAAGAAACATAGCACAACATAGAGGAATTTAAGTCCTCACAGATAACTGGATTAATGAATTGAAGAAGCCAATCAACGTCATTGACTGGTTCTTTGAAACAAGTAGTAAAATGCTCTCTAATAACATCTAATATCTTATCCTCTTCTACTTGCCAGTCAAATTTATCCTTAATTCCTTTAATGCCATTACCTAATATCCTTTTATCACAGATTTGTAAAAATAGCTAGTATTCCTATCCCCAAACTTTAACCATTGAATTCTAGATCTTTGACTCCAATAAATTTCTTCATTTTACTAAATTTCAGCCAAAATTTCCTTAATTAAAGATTTTTCATTCCTGTTGGCATCATTATCATCAGTAAGGCCCTCTAATCTAAATTTCAGATTAGTTATACATTCTTAATTGGGAACCCCTCTCAACTTCCCACTCTATTTTTTAAGTTAGATTTATAGTTTTTCATTTTCCTAATAAAATTAGCATACCTTGGTTAGGATAGATAAATCTTTGTCATAATCAAATTCTTCATTCCACTTGGCTTCATAGATAAATCTTTTCTTTATACTGATTCTCTCAGGTTTAAGGGTTAAAATCATCATATTATGATATGAACCTATGTTAGATAAATATTTTTTCTCCTATTTTTGTTGTGTTTAGATAGAGTAAATTTAGTTTTATGCAATCAAACTGTACTCTCAATTTTTTCTTATAACTATAGGATGATGTATCTAACACAGATTCAAAATCACTACAACAAAAAAAACCCTATGATAGCGGCCAAAAACGTCATCATAGGGTTTTAATAGCATTTTTCGTAACTCTATAGTTGTCAACGTTATTAAAACTCTGACCCTACGATAGCGTTTTATAAACACTATCATATTCACTTTTAATAACGTTCAAAAAATGCTATTGTAACCTTTCTATAGTGTTTTATAAACACTATTATAAGCATAGCAACAATGAGAGACTTTCTATAGCGTTTAAAACAGGTTACTGTAACATTTCTATAACATTTTTTAAACGCTATAGAAAGTGTGACATTGCATTTGGTACGCTTATAACATCATTTTACAAACACTATTATAAGCGTAGCAACAATGAGAGACTTTCTATAGCATTTGGTTACCTTAGCGTTTTATAAACGCTATTATAAGTGTAGCAACAATGAAAGACTTTCTATAGCGTTTAAAAAACGCTATAGAAAGACTACAATAGCATTTTTTAAACTCTATTAAACATGTACGATAGCTGTTTTTAAAGCGGTTATAAGCTTTCTATAGTGTTTTAAAAACGTTATTGTATGTCTAACCATATCATAACTGCTTTTTCCTATTGTGCTTCTTTATGCAATTATATTCTCTTATAGGGTTTTAAATGCTGTAAATAATTTACACTAATGTATGAAAAAAATAATATAAAGTTCATCCATTAAATCACTAATTTAATATATTTAATTAAAGAAATTTACTAATAAATATCCATATCAAATACAATATCAAATTTCCAAAAAATCCTATAAAAATATTCCAAGGTGTTCATATCACATATTACAAATATTTTTGAGTTGAACTAAATATCACAAATACAAACCAAAGTTTTCATCAAAGAAGTTCCATGTCTTCCTGTTGGAATCATTTCCCCATCACTATGTGGAACCACGCACCACCTGAATTACTATATGTTTATGGTGTTTTCGGTGGACCTATATGAAAAATAATTATTGCTATAGTTCAATATCCACTTATAAACATATATATGATCTCTATAAAAGAATTTTCAATATTCAGATATGTTGATCTATAAGATTGTAATCCAGATTACAAAACACTGTTCTTGAAATACATATTTTCCTTGCATATATGTTATATCCTTGAAAATGCATATATAATAGCAAGTTAGAAAAACAACACAAGTAAATCCAACACAAATTCAAGAACAAAAATACAAATCCAACATTTCAATCCACACTTCTAGCCCCCCCAACATTTCAAACATCCCTCAAACTCCACTAATGCAATTATTATGCTATAAATCTTTCTCTCCTCTGCTTCTACTGTGTCTCTCATAAAAACAAGGACGAATGGTTGGATGCATGCACATGTAACATATAGCCTTCAACAACAACACTTGCAATATAATCAACCGCAAGATTCCTTCAGAAATCGGCCAAATGTAAACCCACAGCAATGTGTCAACAATTTGTTAACAATAGGACATACAGTACATGCATATATCAAAACCTTCAAAACTTAGAAATTACCAAAAGCATGCATAAATGAAAAGAAGCTACAAATTAATTGTTATTCCACTTCTATAGCCTAAAGGGTTAAACAGATGTATCAAAACCAAAAAGGAAGGAAAAATTATAAAAAAAAAAAAAGATAGAGACTCTTTATAATTACTTTGGTCTGGCCTTGTGATGCTATTGCAGGCTAATATTAGGCATGACTTATTTTTAAAAAGGAAAAAAATAACATTTATTTTTTAAATTTGCAAGTTGGGCATTTGCTTATTAGTTTCCAAAGCGCATCCTTGGCTAAGACCAGGCACATGGCTAACACCTCCTGGCATTTCAATCATGTCCAGCATTTATGTCATCCCATATTTTAGTCTCATAATACTAATTATCATATGAGAAAAAATTAACATAATATTCGAAATCCAAACTCACCAACATAAACAAATCCAACCCAAATGCAAGAACACATATGCAAATCCAACATTTCAATGCACATGGCTAGCACCCCCTAACATTTCAATCATGTCCAACATTTACGTTAGCCCACATTTCTAACTCCCACAATACAATCATCATATGAGAAAATTTTAACATAATATTCGAAATCCAAACTCACCAACATAAACAAATCCAACAGAAATGCAAGAACTCGATTAACCAGCAGGAATGTGTGTTTTCGCCACAAACTGGACATGCATTTTTTCCTTTCGTAGTACATCCAACAAGATATCCAAATGCTAGAAAATCATTGATGGTCCACATAAAAATAGCTCTCACATAAAAAAGATTTACTGAAAGCTTCAAAAGTGTGCTCCCCATTATTCTATAAATCTTGAAGATCTTCTACTAGAGGTTGTATATACACATCGATATCATACCCTGGTTGTTTCAGGTTAGATATTAACAATGTCAAGAAGATATTTTCTCTTTCCATGCATAACCATGGTAGTAAGTTGTAGCTCAAGCATGACTGGCCAATAACTATATGTACTGCTCAAACTACGAAAGGGATTAATATCATCTGCGGCAAGTCCTAACCTATGATTACGTGGATCAGATGATAAAAAGGTCATTTCTGATTCAACAACTCCCACGCCACATAATCTACAAGGTGACACATCTTCCCATCATTACTCTTATTATTTTGATGCCACCTTAAAGCTTCAGCAACTTTTGCAGACTTAAACATCCTCCTAAACCTCAGAATTATAGGAAGTAGCATAAAACTTTAGCAGGTACACCCTTTTTATCTTATTTGCACGTTCATCAACTTTCCACCTTGCAGAGCTACATCTTGGACATTTCTCCAAATGTTCTCTCTTTTCTAAACAAGCAGTAGTCATTCACACAAGAATGGAATACTAAATACATAGATCTTGGAATCACATTCTCATCCGGCAACATATCATGTAAAAATTTTAAAAGTTCAGTAAAGATTTTGTCAGACCAACCACTCTTGATTTTAACTCTATACAAAACTACAATGGTTGATAACTTTGTGTATTTGGTACAACTTGGATACAAAACAGTTTCAACGTCTCGTAACTTATCCACGAAATCCTCATCTCTCCCTTCAAAATCCCTAGAATGTTCGTGTTCAAACCCATAAGTTGATTCATACATGTTGTGTGTGTATGATTTGTTTACTTCATCTATTTTATGTTCTCTTAGTATTTGTTCTCTATGGTTATACCAAGTCGTATAGGTTAGATCCATTCCCTTTATGAATAAATGCTCAAAAACCATGTCACTACATTGATGACACATATTTCAACATTCTTTGCAAGGACATAAAATTTTCTCCACATAATTTTTATTTTTTTCTGCTATCTTGACAAAATTCCATGCTCTTTCCTGATACTCTTTTGTAGCTCTATCAATTAAAACATTAACTACTAAGATATGTATTTATGAATATATTTTACACTTATCTTAAATAAAGTAACCAATCTTTTACCTGTTGAGACACACCCAATCTTTATCCATTTTGAAGCTACGGATTATTGATAAGTTAACTAATGAAATGTTGAGATAATTATCCTTTTGATTTTTTTCTTTCAACTTAACAAAAGGAAAAGAAAAGGAAAAAAATTACATGATCACATACGACTAAAGGATAGTACAACTATTGGCTAAATGAGCATTAAAGAAATAATTAATTAGCTTTTCTAATGATTAATAAGCCTAACATACAAGAACAAACCGAAAAATAGAGTCAATATACTCAACACTCCTCTATGAGCTTTTGTCCCCCTCCCCTCCCCCCCAAAAAAATCCAATCTAACTTTTGCTCCCTCAGTCCAATATGATAACAATCAATTATAGACTGAACAAGCAACTATGTCCGTGGGAATGACACTACTTGAGATCTGTTAGCAATAAAAGGTCCAAAGATAAACAAAATAACAATAACAAAATACAACAATATGTTCCAGCTAATTTTGATGGAGAGAGATTATGTGTGTGTAAGTCCCAAATTTATCTACAATAGAAACAACATATAACTATTAATTTTTTTATTCCACTCTGCGTCTTTTGGGGAAAGAAACCAAAATAGATGATGTACTACAATACCATATGCAACAAGTCTAGAAGAATAAAATTTTCAATTGAACAAATTATTAGGATGCATCAATTAAATGAACATTAATTTATAATGCATAAGGATAACATAACCCAACCAAGAATTGCAAGACTTTTATCTATAGCTAATATCAAAAGGCCAGAATATAAGAACTATGTCTATATTTTATTTTCCCTTCCTTTATAGTTCGAAAACTTCCCAAAGAAGGGGCACCTGTGCAAGCCGTGGCTGGAGTAGTGCTTTGGTAATCAACCTGCCGTTACACAGTAAAGCAGATTAATCAATAACATTTCAGCTGAATAATAGAGGTTTTCAACAAAGCAGTCATAATTAGAAGTCAAAACAATAACAAACACAACACACAAGAACAATAATAGTATGAAAGGTCTTAACCTACTTATATACCTTTTGAGCATCCAAGGAATGACAATCAAAATACCAAATTACCAACTAATCATGAAATAATTAGTTTCTTTCAGCCATTTATTAACTCTCAAATTCTCAATAACAATGGTAATTTTCTATTCAGATCAACATATTTGATGCAACCTGGAAATCCTTCTGAATAACATAAAAAACTAGAAAAAAAATCATAAAAACATAAAAACCAGACAAACCTCAGAAAAACATAAACGTTGTGCTTCAACGTAATTGAAGCTTTAAATTGTTGTAGTGATTGATGTTGGTTTTAGACACTGATAATTCAAGGCTCATTGCAAAAAAAAATTACATAAAAAAGAAAATGAATTATCAAGTCTTTGGTACAATTAAAGCCACATAAAAACATAAAAAAGAACATGCAAATTAACCCCTTCATCTAGCCAGCAGAAAAACAAACACGTCCCAACCTACAACAAACCCGAAGATTATAAAGTAAGGCTAGAATTACACCAGCAAAGTAAGAAGCACAAATAAAATAAAAGACAACATATAAAAACCATATTGCGGAGAAAAAGTAGATGAAAAGAAAGAATGAACCTTGCTTAGACTTCTTGAGTGGAGCACCCTTATAGCATATGCTACTCCACTTGTAAGATCTGACTTATTCAACTCCACTAACAAGATTTCTAACTTTCAGTATAGATAGTGCATATTAGTGCACAAATAAATCCAATATCTTAACTTCATTCATAATTCAATAAGATTACAACAGAATGCAAACTGAGTGGAAACATGAATACTAAACAATTGAAGGCCTATTTTTGTGACATATTTCAGACAATCTGTGGCATATAAGAGATGGAAGATAGAGGAAATCCTTGAATCTGAAAGTGTGAGCACTGGAAATGAAAAGGGTGAAAAAATTGAAGCACCTAATTTGGGTATTTTGAAAAATGTGGATAAGAGTTTACCTGAAATGACAGCGAATAATTTTCTCACAGAAATTCTTCAAACCAAGCATCCTTGACGTATAATGGAGAAATGACAGTCGGGTTATTGGATTCGATCTCCACTGAAGGGCCAAATCTTTTGAATGTGTCCAAGCCCTAACCCATGAAATCACATCAGAGAACAACAAAAAATTCTAAGCCACGAGCTGATTCGAGATGGCACGGGCTACTCTCCAAACCCTAGGAACTGAACAAATTACCAATTGATAAGAAATCAAGGGTTTTCATTTCAAAACTTACTGCATTCCCAGAAATCAGAAACACATACCTTAATCAACTTAGAAAAAAACCCTAAAATCAAATAACAATTTGAGAATGAAACCCTACCTTTGGTTTAGAGCTGCGAATCGAACTAGCAGATGGTTGGGGACAGACTGAGAAACTGAGAGCTGCGAGGGAGAGAAACCTGGGATGAAATCTACTCTGAGAGATGCGAGCTACTGTGAGCTTCAAGGGAGCTCTCATTAGTGAACATAACTATTGTGAAAGAGAGAGATATTGTCAGAAAGGCGAGCTACTGTGAGCTTCGAAAGATCTGTCATCGGTAAAAATAGCTACTTTGAAAGAAAGAGCTATTGTTAGAGACGTGGGTTAAGCGAAGTTTTCATTTTGTAAAGTCAAGAGACATGCGGGTCTTCATGAAATTCATTTCGCGCTTTAGTTTTTTATTGCATTTTAGAGAAAAATGCAATCGTGTTGTGCTATGACAACACATTATTGTTGTAGTGAATCTTATTCAGTGGGGTCACTTTCTTTTACGATGTATTTTATAATATTTTAATATATATATATATATATATTTGTGTGTGANGTGAGAGAGATAGATAATAGATTTCGACAAGTTTTCATTAAAATTAAACGTTACAATTGTCCTTGAAATCATAAAAATTACAAATATCCTCAATGACTTTTCATATTTTGAATCTGCTGTATAATTAATTCACTCTCAATAGTATTAAACATATTTTTGTTCAACGTAAGTAATCAAGTGATCATTTATTCATTGATCTCTCATTCGGTTGACCAATCATTTTTTATGATTTTCATTGTAGAAAATACCCATTTTATGGATTTCATAGTAATCGAATCAAATTCATCGGTTATCTACAGTACTGAACTGAACCGAACCAAATCAATTGGGGTATAAGAACATAACTAAACTGAACTAAAGTAGTCGGTTCAGTTCAGTTGGTTGTAATTGGTTTAATTTATTTAGGGTTTTTATGTTATATATAATATTTTCTTAGTTATTATCAGACCGAAATGATTATTTTTTAGAGAGAATAATTAGACTGAATCAATGGAATAAAAGATCAACCAAACCGACACGTTTCAGGTCACTTCAGTTTAGTCGGTTTGGCTAATTTTGCACACCCATTGTTAGTAGACCAATATATACATAATATTTTTCATCGTCTCTACCAATTTTCTAGCAAGATCACAAATTCTTTTCATTTCCAATTATTCAGAGTTCGTGCGCATGTCAATAATATAAATCTCAAGTTGCTCATCGAGTTTCATGTGCTCGTTTGGAGTAAAATCATATAGATGTAAGTGAGCAAGATAAAGTAATTTTTTTTATTTATCAAAAGTAGAGGACAAATTACTTGGATTCAAACAAGTAAAACATAGAAGCAACTCTGTTTACCTCATTGTACCGTGATTAATTTCAGGGCCGACTCAATGCCTAGGCCATTGAGGCAATGACCTAGGGTCCCTCAATGGCCTAGTGTCCATTTTGATTGGTAACTTTAATTATAATTTAATATATTTTCTTGAGAGAAATTGCAAAATTGAAGTAAACAAATACATATTGTGTTCTTTACAAATTTTGCATCTAATTTTTCTTGTCAAAGTTATATTTAAGAAAAAGATACAATGCTACTACTAGAACCAATGACCTTATGATGTGTGTTTAGGAGTTTAATCACTAAAAAATAAATTGAAATATTTGCTAATTTTATATTTTCCTTATGTTATATACTTTTTTCCTTGTATAATCTTTCATTTTTGAAAAAATTAGATCTATTGCATATAAATAATAATCCCAAAGAATTGTAATTTTGAATTCGTTTTATGTTTTCTTTACTAGTTTTTTTTTTCGTATTTTTCTTAATCAAAAACTAAGAAAAATAATGAATCTATGTATATTCATATATCATTTTTTTAGAGTGTATATATATATTTCCTTAAGATATTATATATATTTTATATACATGTAATCTTACAAATAATACAACTATACTATTGTTGTGTTCAAGCTTTGGCGATGTTTCCTTGCTCTACTTTCCTTCTCACATTTTGTTCTCGTCTCTTTTTCTTCTTGTTCCTTCTGCGCTTTCCTTTATAGCTTTCTTTTGTGTTTGTTCTCTTCTTGTTCTCTGTTTGCCTGCTCTATTTCTCTTTGTTTTTTAATCTCCTACGGATAGTGCGGGTGATAAGTCAAATTATGGAGTAATACTGGATCTTGATGATGTCATTACCAATGACAGCTTTGAGAATAATCTCTGGTTGGTTGGAAAGGTCTTAACTGATAGAACTATCCATACTTCTGTCATGGTCTCTGGCCTTGGAAGAAGTTGGGGTATTGGGGAGGGTTTGGATATCAAGACTCTGGATAAGAATATTTTTCTTTTAATTTTTGGTTGTAAGAAAGAAAAGGATAAAGTTGAGGGTAAAGGACCCTGGAGCTTTAATGACAATCTTCTTATTCTTAAAGGGTATGTTTCTGAATCACACCCTTCAGAGATATCTTTCAATTCTTGTCCCATTTGGATTGAACTTCAAGACCTTTCTCCTGAGTGGATCGTTGAACATGTTGTGAAAAAAATTGTTGCCCAAGTAGGGGAAGTCATGAGCATTGATGAATAACTCTTAAAGGTCCTCTTGCCAGATCTGCAAGAGTTAGGATCAATTTTAATATCAATTCTACTCTTAAGGCTGGATTTTGGGTGAAGAGGAAATATTGCAATCCAATTTGGATCAAGTTTAGGTATGAAAGGTTGCCTTTCTTTTGTTTTCAACGTGGCAATATTTTTCACGATACCCATTTTTTCCAAGATTCTACTGGAGTTCAAGACTATTTCTTTTGGATTGGCTTAAATCTGAAGCAAATCTTAGCACTCCAAATATTGTTCAGGAAAAGTTTCTTGTTGAAGGAGAAAATAGGAATGGGAATCCTCATGATTATGAAGTTAATCAGTATCAATCTCCTGGTCTTGTAACATCCTAGAATCAAGCTTTAAGTCATGAGGTTCCAAGACGACCAATTCCAGTCATCTTTGATTCTACTATTCAGGCTTCCCTGCACAAAAATGATGAAATTCTTACCAATTCCAGGTTCTAATAAGATGGAGGTTCTGACTGATAAATTTAAGTTTTGCTGCAAAGATTACCAAGGAGAAAAATGAGGTTAAGAATGGAGGTAGGGGAAGAGGTAGGCCTAAGAGTACATGCAAGGAGTCCAAGAATCTGTCAGGAAGCAAAAGGCAAAAAATGGATCAAGAATGGTTTCAAGGTGTTAATCTCTAGGATGTTTTTGTTTCTAATAACTGTGAAGTTTTGGTTGATTGTGCTAGCATTGGTTGCTCTTCTCTCCCTGAAAATTTTATCTTAAATGATGAGGCTGTGGGTGCTTTACCCCAAAAGCCATCCCATGATCAATGAAGCTAATTGTCTGGAACTATAAATGGTTGGGGAATGCCTTGAAAATTCGTGCCCTGAAGGATACACTAGACATGCATAACCCTCAGATGATTACTTGAATCCAAGTCTAAATCTAGGAATGCTATGAGTCTTGCTAGGTATCTGGACTTTGATTTCTGGCATATTGTGGAGCCTGTTGGTCTGTATGGGGGCACTTTGATCTGTCAGAACAAGGCTTTTTCTATCCTTTCCATATACAACACTCTTAATATGGTTGATCTATCTATTTCTAATGGTGGTAGGGCTACTTTTGTTTATGGCCATAGGGATGATAATTTAAGATGGCAGCATTTAGATGTCATTAGTAAGAGTAATTCTGGTCCTTCTTTACCTTGGATTTTAGCTAGTGATTTTAATGAGATGATTGGTCCCAATGAGAAGTTTGGAGGTAGAAACTTTGACTTCAATAGGGACAATAAATTCAAATCCTTTTTTATTGTTGTGAGGTCTTTAAAGCTCATTCTAGTGGCAACTTCTTTACTTAGAGAAATGGGAGACCATGTGATGACTTCATTCAAGAGAAACTTGATACGGTTTTTATCAATGAAACTTTTCTTAATAAAATCCCCCATACTGAAGTCTTTGTCCCTCCCAATATTGGGTCTGGCCACAATATGTTAGTCATTTCTCTCATCAATTCTCCTTATGTTAGAAGTAAAAGATTTATATATGAATCTAAATGGAAGCTCGAACATTATTACCTGGAGACTGTTAAGCATTGTTGGGATGTGGGTGATGCCAATCTGGGGATGGCCGACTTCATCAGGAAGCTTAAAAATTGTAAACTCTCTTTGAGAAATTAGAGTCATCGTCTGAGAGGTAACCCTAATTTGGAGCTTCAGAAGCTTAAGTCTGACCTGGCCCTTCTCTTTGATGATTCTGTTATTGATAGACTTGCTAAAAATGTTGCTAAGGATAAAATCAGTCATATATGGAAGAAAGGAGTTATTTTGGAAGCAAAGAGCCAAAATTCACTAGTTGAGAGGTGGTGATAAAAACTCACATTTCTTTCATAATCTGTTCAACATAGAAGATTGATTAATATGGTTCTCAGGCTTAAGGACAGTCTTGACATTTGGCATGTGGGTGAAAGTCACGTCTGCAATATTTTCATAGAGTACTTTTCTAATTGCTTTGCTGCAGAAAGCAATTCTGATGAAGATTGAGTGATCCATCATATTGTTCCTTCCATTTCTGACTTTCATAATACCTCCCTGAAAGTTGATGTCTTTGGCATTGGGCCTTGCAAAGCCATAGGTTTTCATGGCATTCCAGGTTCATTTTACCAATTACATTGGGACCTTATCTGCTTGGATGTGTTAAAGCTGTCCAGAATTTTTCGAGAATTGTTATTTGCCTAAATTTGTTACTGAGTCACTTATTACTCTCATTCCCAAGAATGATCACCCTGAATTTCCCTCACACTTTAGACCAATTGCTTTATATAATTTCCTTTACAAAATTATTGCCAAAATACTTGCTAACAGATTGAAGTCTGTCCTTGATTGTTATATCTCTAACTCTCAAGGAGCTTTTGTCTCTGGTAGACATTTTTAGGAAAACATCCTTATTGCTCAGGAGGTCTTTTATCATCTCAAAAATAAGAAAAGGGGTGGCAAAGGCATTGTGGCAATTAAAGCAGACATGGCTAAGGCATTTGACATAATTAATTGGAACTTTCTTAGACATCTCCTGAAGAAATTTGGTTTTGATTCTAAATTTATTTCTTGGATTAAGAGGTGTGTTACTTCTGTGAGGTATAAAATTCAAGTTAATGGTAATCCATGTATTGATATTACTTCCAGTAGAGGTGTTAGACTGGGGGACCCTTTGTCTTCCTATCTTTTCATCCTTGTTGCTGAGTCTCTTTCCAAGTACATTAACCATGATGTTCTTGTTGGCAATATTAAGGCAATTAGCTTAAAGAGAGCTAGTCCTCCCATCTCTCATCTCTTTTTTTTACAGATGATAGTCTCTTCATCACCACCGTTGATCTTGGTTCTTGTCATCATCTCAATAGTTGTATCTCTAAATACTGTCATGCTTCTAGCTAGCAGGTTAATTTTCATAAGAGTAATCTTTGGTTTAGCCCTAGTGTTAGGCTTGCTTTAAAGGAGACTATTGCAAACATCTTTCAGATCCCTTTATCTTCCAACAAGGACTGCTATTTGGGTCTCCCTCTTGACTGGACACACTCTAGAGCAGCTTTATATGCTTCTCTTCATGACATAATGTATAAGAAGATTGCCTCCTGGAAGCATAATCTTCTCTCCTTGGGTGGTAAAGAGGTTCTTTTGAAACCTATGACCCAAGCTTTGCCATCTTATGGTAAGGGGGCTTTTAAGCTCCCTAAAAAATCTGTCATGACCTGCAATATATTGTTTTGAACTTCTGGTGGTTTAGCAGTCATAAACAACTTGGTATTAGGTGGTGTTCTAAGGATAAGATTACTAGTAATAAAGGTAGTGGGGGTCTTGGCTATAGAGATTTTGAAGACTTCAATGTTTCCCTTCTTGGTAATTTGATCTCGTTTATTCTTCATAATCCAAACTCTCTTTGCTCTAAGCTTCTCAAGAGTCTCTACTTTCCTATCTCTTCTTTCTTGGATGCAAAATTTGTCAAGAGCATTTCTTGGGCTTGGAAAAGTCTCTAGTGGGGTAAGGAGGTTATTAGGAAGAACATTACTTGGAAAATTGGTGATGGAGTTTTGATTAACATTTGGAATGGTTTTTGGCTACCTAGTGGTAGAAAGCTCATTCCTCCTAGTAATGAGCAGATTTGATTAATGGCCATAGTTGGAATCTCAACTTGATTAACCAGCTTTTCCCCCATTCATTGTTAATGAGATCCTCTATATTCAAATCCCTTTTTCTCCTTCTGAGGACAAGTTTGTTTGGCCTTTCTGCAAAGATGTTCTTTTATTGTCAAGTCATGTTATCACGCTTTGCATGATGCTAAGGTTGGTGATAAGGGGATTAGTTCCTCTTCTATTATTTTTATCCATAGCAAATTCTGGAACTCTCTTTGGCATCTTAATATCCCTTTGACATCTTAATATCCCTCATTAAGTTAAATTATTCATTTGGAGGGCTATTAATGCTTTCATTCCAGTTAAGAAGAACCTTGTTAGAAGAAGAATCAATAATGACTCTATCTTCCCTATTTGTCTCTCTGCTGAGGAATTTACTTTTCATGGTATTGTGGGCTGTTCTTGGAGATCCTTAGTTTGGTTCAGTTCTTCATTGTAGCTCAGGACTTCTCACACTCTAGCTTCTGATTTCAGATCTTGCACTCAGGATTATCTTCCCAACCTTCTTTCTCATCGTGATGGTGGTATTGGAGCCATTGCTCAGAACTATGAGGACAACATGCTTTCTTTTATGGCCACTTGTTTCGCCCTCCTTCTCTACCCAGCATGGAGAACTTCTGGCTATATCTGCAGCATTGTCCTTAGCATCTTTGGGAAATTGGAGTAATTGTTCTGTTGAGTGTGATGCTCAAGTTGTTGTTAATTGGCTCCTTAATAATAACTGCTCTGATTGGAAACTGTCCTCTCTTCTTTCTGATATCAAGAGGGTTTTTTATCTTTCTAGTTGTTCTCTGTCTTGGGTTAATAGGTGTAGAAACTCCATTGCTGATGCTATAGCTACTTGATTGTCTTCTTGATTGTCTTCTCCTTTTCTTCTTTTGAATATAATCTGTTTGTTAAAAACACTTGACAATGTTTTTTTGTTTTAGTAAACACATTATTAAATATCTACATATGATGTTCAGTGATAGACATGCATTGTGACAAAAGAAATATTAGAAAGTGAGCAATAAAACTACAATAAAATTAATAAAAGAATCAATGTATATATTTAATCAGAATTATTATTTTGTATATTCAAGGCCTCATTTTATAATTTCACCTTAGGCCACGAACTACTTTGAGCTGCCCCTATTTAAGTTCTTTAACTTGCATAACTCTGCCCGTGACTATCTTGATAAACTCAACCCATGCGTAGAAAATAATGTTGTTCCCCCAAAAGTATGAACCATACAATTAGCCTATTGTTTGTGTGTGATAATTTTAGCATAAGAATGCTTTATACAATCCCACAAATTCAAATACTTTAATTATCATTCACCATCGAGTGAAAGTGCTAAATTGAATTTTGAATATGTATCGTTAGAAATTTATTTTATCTATATTTTGAGCAAGAATTAAATTTACTTCATGTTCGATAATCGGAATATGTTCATCAAATTTTATTCTAATGATGAAAATTTTAAAGCCAACTCCTGCCTAAACAATTTTGTTTTGGGGCAAACTTATTCTTTACTACTAATCAATATCAAACAATTAAAAAGTTCATCATCATCTATGAGACTGCTAAGTGATTGAGATTATTTTTGTATGAGACTGCTAACCATTGGTCTCTAAATATCATCTGTGTACATATCATTTTAACCACTTTCCACTTAGCTCTCACTCTCTAATTCTCATTTCTCCATCATAAATTTCTATAGATTGACGTTGATCGTTCACCACCAAAACCTTAAAAACGTTAAGGAGTAATAAGATGTGAAATCATTTTACTATGGTGAATCTTGTGGAAAGTGTTAATCCGCGTAACAGATTGTCGATATTATGGTCAAGTTCAATTATTGCCAGGAAACTTACGGTAACGATGACAACAATGTTTTTTGCTAAAATTTTCAGTAATGTTGAAAGATTGTCTATGTTTTTTATTTGTCATGCCATTATATATCAATATCTCTATCCCCCAATCTCCAGAATATATATCATCACTACAAGAAATCCGATCAACCGCGATAGTTTTTTCAATCTTTTGCAACCGTTTCTAACGGTCGCAAAAGCTATAATGACAGTTAGAAACTGTCACAAAAGCTATAGCGGCAGTTGCCAAACCGTCGTGAACTCCGTCGTAATGGTAGCAACTTTGGCGATTTTAGCAACCGTTCGAGAAATGTCGCGACAAAAGTATCTTTGGTGATGGTTTTCTCATATATTATGTCAGTTTGCTTTCATCGTTGTAGATGTCTATAGCGACGATTATGGTGAACCGTCGCATCTTTTCATCTTTCAACATGATTTGTCACAACAGTTCTGTAGCCATCGCTATTGAGGAAATTAACGATGGTTTGAAGAACCGTTGACACTTCCTCCACGTTAATGTTTAGCGAAGGTTCTTGAACCGTCGTGAACGATGCTCATTTTCCAGTTGCAATTTGTATTCCACCTACTCCCAAAAATGTCTGGATGTATAACAAATTTAACATATATATCCACAACAGTCATAGCAGTATTCATTCTACACATTTGTAGGGCACATAAATTATCAAACGTTTACTCATGAATTCAAAAAGCTATTCGAAATACTACCAAATGTATTCAACATATGAAAATACTTAATAACAAAGCATGTTGTAAGTACCAAATAAAGTTTAACACATAAAATCATACCCTACTCTTTACGAGAGTCATGGATAAACTTCATAAGTATGTTTAGTTGAGCATACATATCTGAACATTTAGCCTCCAACTGAGGCATCCGTGCACATTGAGACTCCAAATCGGCCACTCATTTGCGTTGAGATTAAACTCAGTCGTTAAACGGGAAGAATCTTATGTCGAAGATTCCATACGGTAACACGAGAACACTTTAGATGGAGTTGGCCTGAGTCCTAATAAACGTGCACGCACAGGACGCTCTAGATCCAGTACTTGTCAGAGCATGTCGTTTGGTGAAATAGGATCGTAATCACCATCCATGAGTTCATTCATGCACTCTTTAAATTTCACCTACAATACAAATTTAAGACTTAGTATCAACAAACATGTAATAATAATTTTAAAACTTGGTATAAATATTTATAACTTATAATTACGAGAGTGTTTGCAGTTTCTTCATTCATATAAATTCTATCTTTCCACTCACCAATGGCCTGACCATGCTCATTTAAAGCTGTAGGTATTCTATTATCGCCTGATTTAGCCCAAATAGATGTCAGTCGTATCCATCCATTCGTACACCACTGAGATAGTCCAATTTAACAAAACATTTAACAACATTTCAATAATTAAATGAAACACTATTTGATTATCCTAATTAACTTGAACAAGAGTGAACAAATATTCTGTTTCCATATCTATATCATGATGTGGATTTGAACCTCTAGATTCAGTAGGAGAGTCAATATCCAATTGAGTATTTGAACGTGCTAATTGACGTCTCGACGATCTCACGGTGTAATCTTGCACATGTTAATACATTATGCCTATATCTAATAATTTACTACTATATTTTTATAACTTAATAACTATAAAAATATACCTCTTCATGAAACATTCAATCACATTATTGAGATATATTGTTATCATGATCACTATTGTAATCATATGTCATGTCTTCAAAAGTCAAACCATCAACATCTCCTTGAACTAAGTTCACTTCTTCTAGCGTTTATCTATTGAGAACTTCATCATTTTGATGGATTTTGGTGTTATTTATAAGCTCTAATACTCCCATGCATACAAATATCTAGGACAACTACATGTTAGTCTTTATCCTTTAGATCCTCAACACAATATACCAAACGTGCTTCTGTTGTAAAGATACATGGCTCATGCTTCAAATGCTCTTCGGTATGAGTCAAACATGAGAAATTAACAAGTGTAAATCCATATTGATCAGCCTCGACCCAGATATCGTTGGTAGGGTCAATCCAATCACATTTGAATAAAATCACTTTTGAATTTCTCAAAATAATTCATCTTAATGATATCTTTGAGAATCTCATCGTAAGTCATCTCTCTATCTCATGTATTTGCATAACTTGTCATCTTTGATGTTAGCATGACTCCACTATATTGAGACTTACGAAGGCTATCACTTTCCCTTGTACGAAAAATAAATCCATTAACATTGTATCCATTATACTTCTTCACTAAAATGTTTGGACCTCACACTAACCATCCCAACTTTCTGATGCATTATTTCCCATTTTAGTTATCTATTCATAAAAGTGTAATATTCAACATCTATTGAATTATATACAATTAAATAATTCAAGTACATCTATTGAACTTACTTAAGGTGTGAACCAATTAATAAATTTTTCATCAAGTTCGCGTTCGACTTCATTATGAGAAGGTTGACGACTACAATGTTGTCTTTTATAATTGTTTGTAAACTCTCTGCAAGTATTTTAAATAGAGTAATATTAGCAATACACTAAAGTGGCAACCTGAAAAAGGGATGTGAGAGTATCAAAGTTATATATTTGAGACTACTTATGGAATGGATAAACCAACTCGCAATTAAACAACACAAATCGATGTGCTTGTGTCAATATGATGCTACCAAATAGATCATTTGTTGCCTTCTTTGTTGGTCGGCCTAAAAGGAAAGAGAGAAGCATTTTGTGTTGCTTGCTCATCTATAAAATCAATATTCCTCGTAGGTTGATTAAATTTTGTTTCCACTCCATCTAAATAACTTGAACAAATTGTTGTACACTCATTCATAATGTAAGCCTCGGCAATTGAACCTTTAGGACGAGCACTATTGTGCACATAAGATTTTAGTTTACCTAAATACCAAACAAGAATACATACAACCCATTCTGAGCAAATCATTATGCAAAATCATATAATTGAATAATAAAATATACTATGTTAATCTTATCTTTCAATTGGATACATCCATCTATAGTGGACGGGTCCTGTAATTTTTACCTCAGAAGCCAAATGAACTACCAAATGGACCATGATGGTGAAGAATGCTGGTGGAAATATCATTTTCATTTGATAAAGTATGACAATAATACGAGCCTGAAGTTTATCAATCATGTCCTTATGAAGATTTATCGAGCATAATTAATTAAAGAACCAGCTCAATTCAAATAAAATCGAATTCACATTCGGTGATAGTGACTCTCTTAGCGCGATCGGTAAAAAAATGATGTAAGAATCATAAATTTTGTGACCTTGAATTTTGCGATTCTTTATATCAATACAACGAGACATATTTGAGGCATATCCGTCAGGAACTCTGATACTTTTCAATACTTGGAGAAATGTATTTTTCTCTTTGATTGATATTGTAAAGGAAGCAGATGGTAATGTATACTTCTTTTTTGTTTTATTGACTTTCAGATGAAAATGATGCTTTCAATTCAGGTCGCAAAGGTCTAGATGTGCATTTAAATTATCTTTCGACTTCCATTGGTCATTTATAAGTGTCTCAATAATGTTATTACATACATTTGTTTCACACGCATCACATCAAGGCTAAGACGTATAAGATATACTCTTTTTTTCTATAGTGACCACCAGCTTTTCTTCTGTTCTTGCCAATCACTTCCTTTCCAAGTATGACATTTATATCATGCACTTGTTCATAAATTGTTGACTTCGATGCTGAAATGACAGATGGTCTCTCCTCAATAGCACCATCAAAATTTTGGATATCGAAGCAAAATATATGATCATCCTCCAAAAATCGTCGATGACCCATAAAATTGTTGGGCATAGTGCTCTTAAAGCATGTATAAAGATATTTAATTCAAAAATTAAATAAAAAAACATTTTTTTCATATAATTATCTTTTCTGAATTATTATTAAATTATATAAATATCTAAAAAATTCATATATATTAATGATACTATGATTGTGTATTAGTATGAAAGGATTAAGATCATAGATAATGAATTTCAGAGTAAGTGAGTGTTCTCTTTCTTTTCTCAGCTTATTCCGCCCAACGAATCGACTTTTCGCTCGATCAAATAGTCAAATGTCCGATTAGGATATGTGGGGAAGAACCTCCTAGCATATTTTAGGATGACTTTCGTTTCATATTTCAGTCTTGCAAGATCCAAATAGGATTGAAAGGCTATGAATATCGAATGGTTCCATAGGTGCTTTCGCCCGCCCCGAAATAAGAAGTAAGGAGTGGGTGCATTGGAACGATCCCGCTTTGAAAGCTCAACCTCGGGAGAATCCGTTTCGCCGGTCCAGTGACTTGGCATACAAAGGCGAGTAGGGTTCTCCTCCATGTGGTGCACTCCCGCTTCTTTATACCTGGAATAAGTTTAATAGTTCACAACATATTAAAGTATGAAATCTTTATTAAATGATTGCTAGTACGATTCGCTAAGCATTTTGAATGCATGTGATCTAGATCTAGATTGCTGATGTGGATAGACATCTTAGTGAAAATACTTTATATAGTTAGATTATATAGGACATGACCGATGTGAATTAATATATTTATTAACTTACCATTTATCATAAAAATTCAATACATATAAATCAGATGATCATATGTAGATCAGTCCAAATCTTGAGTAGTCATGAACTCCTATACATGTCTACTGGATCTTTTGATTCACTCGTTAAAGTTTGTTTGTAAAGCATGCTAGTGACTTTTGTTTTGGAAATTCAGTGGCTTGAATGGCTGGGAACATGATCTTACAATATTGGAATCCAAGCTTTTCTAACGGATCGTATATTGGTTCCCTTAAATGTTAATTCTAGAACTGAATGGTTATTGAGCTCCAATTTATAATATGATTATAAATTGATCGTTCACTAGTAAATTAATGGCACTTAAGGATCAAGAGGTAATTAGAAGGATAAAACGATAATTTTTTTGACCAGTTCTAATTTACGTACCAATGATTGGAGGACAAAACTATATGAAGTGATTATATCACTGGATTACATGAGATTACTCTGTAAATATATTCTGTAATTACTAAATGTGTAATTTCATATTTAAAGTGGAGTAATAATAGAATTAATAAATAAGATTATTTAATTAAAGAGTTTAATTAATAATTTGATTTATTGAAGCTTAGAATTATGAGTTCATGGTCCCCAAGCCACTCTGTACTACACAGTCTACGATGTGAATGTTTCAAGACATAAAAAAATGACTAGCTTGTAAAAAAAATAAACTTTTTAGGATAAGTATATAATTATGAGATAATTATGTATTATTAATTAATTGAGAAAACAATAATTAAATTAATTATTTTAATTTCTGGAAATTACAATTAATTAACTATATCGATTACTTATGAATTAATCGATGATGAGACAATATATTTTATTTATGAAATTAAATAATATTAAATTATTATAAGATAATAATTTGAATCTGGATTAACTAATCTGTTATATTTTAACTAACATATAAGTTATTTGATAGGTGTTATCAGATAAGTTAATTTTAAATTAACTGATATTTAGATATTTATCTGATTGAATAATAAATTTGAAAAAAAAATTACAATGTGGCATATCGGACTACCATACGTTAATCACTGATTTTGAATCTGAGATTGGTGTGACACACGACAGTACAGTGGTGCGTGACACACTGTAGTGTAACATGACACTACAGTGGCGTGTGACATACTGTAGTGCCACACGACACCGCAGTTGTGCGCATATTGCAGTGAGTCCCTTTGTAGTCGCACATTTTTGTAATTAATTTATTATTTGAAAATCCTAAACCCAATTTATGAGCCTTGACGTAGAATAAAAATATATAAATTCTATTGGCCTAATAAGCAATTGATTGATCAATCAATCAATTACTCAAAAAGCCCCGTGAATTCTCTAATTTTCTCTTATAGTTCTATCTAAAAAATCCTTCTCTAAATCTCTGGATTTTATGTGTTGAGTACATCTAGAGACAAAAAATTATTCTTGATTCATTCTATGTGCCCACACACGTCTTAATATATTTGAAGATTGGTTTGGAAGGATTTGGTGTGGATCTTAAAGTATGTTCATCATGGAATCGAACGTTCATTGTTGTTACTAGAAAATAGCTAGAACGCTTAGACTTCAAGAGGTAAAATCATTTTCTTTGAAATTTAATGTATAGATATATAATGAATCTGTATAGAAAAATTATTTTTACAAAAATTATTTATTGGATCTGTGGCGTCTTGATTATTTTTTCAATCACTAAAATTTTTTGAAAAAACCTCCCCTTTTCTGCTGCGCACGCCCCACGATTTCCAATAAAAGCAATACTTATTACTGTGCTTCAAGCGTATATGATGTGTGTAAAATGTACAATGAGGGCATGTAAGATGTGAATGCGTATTCCATTTAAGCATGTTGCCAACCTCCCACAATTCTTTTAGTTCGTCAAACAACAGTTGCAAATACACATCAATGTTGTGGCATCTTAGGTCCATGAATGAACGTAGACTGAATGAAATTTGTTTGCTTTATGCACATCCAGTGAGGTAGATTGTATGGAATCAAGGTTACAGGCCAAGTACTGTAACTCGTACTCATAGTTTTGAATGGGTTGAAACCATCACTAGCTAACCCCAGCCTAACATTACGCGGTTCCGAAGAAAATTATTTGAAGTTATCATAAAAAAACTTTTCAAGCATCTGAGTCTGCAGGATGTCTCAAACCACCATTCTTAATGCGTCCCTCATGGTGCCATCTCATACTTTCTACAGTTTTAGAGCACATGTATACGCTTCACAATCTATATTTCAGAGGAAAGTAATGCAATATTTTGACAGGTTATTTTCTTCGCTTTGTTCTTTCTTTGAGACATACGCTCACAATCTTTATCATTGGTAACCCGTCTTGAAATACCATACCGATCACATACTTGGTCTTTCTCTTTTTCTTTTCAACGCTACATACAAATCATTTGAGAGAGAAAATGAGATAAATAGAAGGTATTTTATTTGATAGAAATTAGAGAAGAAGTAACTATTTTTCTTTGCTCCTCATTTTCTCTTTCATTTATAGTCTTATGGTATATTTTTCTTCACTATAATTAAAATATACCTTATTCACTGTTATTCATTTTTTCTCATTTATGCTCGTGTATTGTATTTTTTATCTTCTTTTCAAAAAATTATGTAAAAATGTATGTTTTCTTTCTGTATTTTATTTATTCCTAATCTTGACTTTGTTTCAATGCATTAATGATTTTTCATCTAAGTCTGACAAATTTGATAGTGAGATATATTTTATCAGCAACTCAATGAATGCGAATGATGATAAAGTCTTTGGGGGTTGTGCAATCAATTCACTGTACAATCAACTCTTTAATAGGTTGAAACTATACATAACATGCAAGAAAATTCCATAAAAATGCATAAAATACTATGTAGAGAGTTAAACATGTATATGGATAAAGAATATATAAACATATAGCTTTGAATCTCGGATTTTCACAATATTTTCATTACATGATTTATTTCGTTGTGAAATATTTCATTTTGAAATTTAATATCATCATTTTTTGTGACACTCATTTTAACTAGTTACCGTTTCTAATTTCTTTCTTGGTTTTTAAATAGCAATGATTGAAATATAAAAATAATGGTAACTAGTAAACTATGTAGTCAAAAAATAAAAAAAAATACACATACCCAAAAACAACAAAAATAAAAAAAAATAAAAAAATAGATATTAGAGAGGGGGACAAATTCTGATTTTTTTGTTTCTTTTTTTACTCTTTTACCCCCCTCTCCTCATGTGATACTAGAGAGGGGGCAAATTCTGATTTTTTTTCTTGTTTCTTTTGATTTTACTCTTTTATTTTCTTTTTCTTTTTTGAATTATTATATAGTGCTTTATTTTTTGTCTTACATGTCTCTCTTCCTATAAATGCTTTACACATAATCTCCACTTTACATATTTTGTCATCTTACAATTATTTATTATTCTAACTTTTCTTCTATTTTGTTTTTTACTTTTTTTTCATAGTTATTGATTTTTTTCCTTTATATTTTTATTTATATAACACTTTTATATTATCATGTTTAAAATATGATTCATGTTTCATTCACTTATAATTATAACAACATATATATATGCATGTGATTCATGTTTCATCCACTTATTTTTATTTATGTATTGCTATCATATTATCATGTTTAAAATGTGATTTATGTTTCATCCACGTATAATTATAACAACATGTATATACATGAATCGCAATATTAACATGTCAATTTAAATCATCTTATCTTTATCAATTAGTTTAAACTAAAAAATTCTTATGGTGGACATTAGGATTTTTGGGATATCAATCTTCTTGAACTAGTGACGTGATATGTTATTTTCGGGATACCGGGAATAACTCTAATAATATTCTATTTTCCAAAAAAAAGAATTACTTTTCAATGATCCTTGTACCACCCATTAAATGTCACATAATTTATTCTACATTTGACACAAGACGTACCTAATTGGACATTCAAAAAATAAATTTCTTTTCCTTTTTTGTTTATTCATTTTCTAAAATAATTTGGATAGCATTTTGATCAAACTTGATAACCATTTTAATTTGGATAGCCTCACACAAATATGACTCCCGAACTAACTTTGGATTTTCATAAACTAAAATATTTTTAAAATTGGATGACCAATCACGTCCTAAAATGATTGGTGGTGGCTCTAAATTTATTTTTTAAAATAATCATTTTCAATCGCCACTCAGTATCACAGGCACGTTGCGACAGTTTGGCGACTCCACTGGGGACAATTGATCTAATAATATTTTTAGGTTGATAGATAGTCAAGACAAAATTTTTATCATATACTATCCTTTATTTGTGTGTGTCTCTTTGTTTATTGATTATATTAATTGTTTGTTTTTATTTGCTCTTAATTGAATATATGTTGTTTTCTTTATGAGCCATCATCATTATCAACATTGTAGATTTATCATTTTCATTACTTCATGCAACATTTCTATTGTTACCATTTTAGCATACAAGTTAAATATTTTTTAATGACAAGTTATATTTCTCTTCATATTTCTTTTAGCATTGTCATTAACATCATCATTTACGTTGTTTAGATTTGTAATTTAATAAGTTCATTATTTTCTTCATGCATAATAGGTTCATTCTTTGCTTCATGCATTATTTGTCTATTCTTTCTTTCATGCATTGTAAATTTATTCATTCCTTCATGCACACATTAATTTAGATTGTTTCATTAATCATTTAAACGTGAAAATTAGAAAAGCTCACTAGTGAGCCACCATCATCCTTAGAAAATATGATCTCTAGATAGAGTCATGCATGAGTAGGAAAAAGAGCAAACACGAAAAGAAATTGGGCGAGAGATTAACGTGCTGAAAGAGCAAATGGCTAAGATTCAAGAATTTATTGTTCTTTCTAGGGGAAAAGGTAGAACAGAATCTCAACTAACCAATCCGTCATCTCAAGAATCGCATGATCAACTGCTTGGTGAAACTCATATTTATCCTCCTAGATGTATTCCTACTCATATGCACCAACATGGAGATCCGTTTCAACATGATCCAACAATATCGATGAATTTCTAACAATTTACATCTCATAACGTGCAACAAACGGTTCCCCTGAGGATGCCCAGATATAATATCACAATCCAATCTCTTAGTGACAATCAAAATGTCACTCCACTGGTTGGCATGTCCATCATTGATTCCTAAACTTGATGAGCTGAAGATTCAAAGGGTAAATTCTAAATAAATTGAAGATTCATCCGCTAAGCAGAAGCTATATTTTTTAGAAGAAATGTTACGTGCTATTGAAGGATCAGACCTGTATGGCACTGTCAATGCAACACAAGTGTGTTTGGTTCATGATCTAACTATTCCTCATAAATTCAAACTATCAAATTTTGAAAAGTATGATGGTATCACATGTCGAAGGAGTCATCTTATCATGTATCATAGAAAGATGGTCGCCCGTGTGCATGATGACAATTTTTGTATTCACATTTTCTAAAATAGTCTACTACAACCCGCATCTGGTTGGTATATCATATTGGATGACCGACACATTTAGAAATGGATAGATTTAGATGATACATTTCTAAGGAAGTATAAGTACAATATAGATATGGCTCCTAATCATTTTGATTTGCAAAGAATGGAGAAAAACCAAATAGAAAGCTTCAACGAATATGCACAAAGGTGGAGAGAGTTAACAGCTTAGGTGCGACCTTCCCCTTCTGAGAAAGATATGCTTGTAATAGAATGGTTGAAAAATGCTTCTAGAAACTTTACTAACATTACAATAATCGGTGAAAGAATATAGTATGGAGTCATAAATTGAAGAATCACAGAAGTTACATTGGAAACCTCCTTGAAAACGGAAAGAGGAGGAAGTGCAAGTAATCAATTATGGATATCCATTGCAAGTTGGAACTCTGGACCAAGCTTTTCAAAGTATCATGAATGATCTAGGAGCATGACATCGCCTGTAGTAGACATTTTACAAATGGCGTACAATCTTAACTATTCAAAACAATAAGGTTTTCATAATGGGTCAAGGCCTAATAAAAGACTATAACTGCATGATCAAAATACTGATCAGATTGATCAGAATCAGCAGGAGTACGAAAAATAAAAAGAAAGCTCAATATGATACAAATCCAATGTCATACACAAAGCTTTTACCACAATTGAATTGAGAACCATCAGTTGGCATTGGTTTCTTTAGATTCTCTTCATCTTCTGCATCCTAGGTGGTATGATCTAAACTCTTGATGTGTTTATCATGCTGGGGTAATAGGGCATTCGACTGAAAAATGCTTGGCGTTGAAAAATAGGGTCCATTCGTTTATTAAAGCTGGCTAGCCAAACTTCAAGAAAGTAAGTAAAAACTCGGATATTGATTCTTACTCAAATCATGGGAATACCTTCATGTGATGAAAATAATATTCAAAGATGACAAGGTGAATGTTTTGATAGTTTTGATTCCACGTACATATGTTTCCATGTTACCCTGATCATGAGTTTGACAATTGGGATGTAACTGAGTTTTTTGTGCTTCTTCGGGACTCTCAAGAATAACGAGCTAATGTCAAGTTTCTAAATGCTCTATCCAACGTCTTAAAAAGGAATTTTTTCATGCCTTTATTTTTTTCACATTTGTCCTTTACCTTTTCTAAGTTCAATTCTACTTTGTTTTAATTGAGTCATGTTATTATCTAAGTCAATGGATGCAGTTTCAATTTTGCGTCCATTGATGTCATACTCTTACATATCTCCCATTTTCTTTCCTTTCCTTCCTTTCAACTAATAATATAATCCATAATTAGGAATTAAGTTTTCCAAGTAAAGCATATGCAATTTCATTCATAACTTCGCCAATCTCATTCTTAGTGTTGAGTTAGATGAAAATGAAAAGAATTTTTGGCCTTGTGATGCTAACACTACAAAAGCATAAGCGATTTTATATTTTTATTAAATTTTCATCTGATTCGAAATGATGGAGATGCATTATTTTTTGTATCCCAAACACTTATACCCATTGCAAGCCCATTTGAGCCTAAGCAAAATATTTCTTTCATTGTACCTAGTCAATGATCACCTTCCAAACTGGGTTGCTTTTTACAAAAAGGATTTTTACCAAAGTATGTGTTGCATAAGTTGCAAAGTCTTTCAAATTGGGGCAAAAGTAAAAGACAAAGGCAAAAGAAAAAAGATTACAAATGTAAAAAAGAGAAAAAAAGGGAGAAAAAGTTAAAAGCCAAGTGGGCCTTATAATATTTTTTAAAAGTGTCAGGGGCATTAGCTCAAATTTATTTAAGAAATTTTTTGAAGGTATTTTCCTAAATTGGGACATATTTTGCATTGGATGAATCAGTTTTCAACAGGTGTACAAATAAAAACTTTTCATTAGAGTGTATCTCGCTTAATTCTTAAGTGGGAAAAATCTCTTCGAAAAAAAATCAGATGGTTGGATAAACTTTTCATGATCTCCAAAATTGGCAGTAGTTGTTATAAAAAAGGAGACAAAATTTTAAAGCCCACATTGGGGCAATTCCTTATTTGAGAAAATCTTCAATGGTGATCATTGACTTAAACATACCCTTTTCACATGAGTTTTAGACATTTTATATCATTTCTTCGGTATCCTATAAACCCTATCCAACATAATAGTCCAAATGAAAGTCCTCTCCAGACCAAGATGACTCGTCTACAATAAGAATTCAACTTTGAATAAGTTAATATGAACGCCTGACATGAACAATACATTGCCTTTCAGAAAATGGATAAAAAAAGAGAACGATCACTCTAAGTATGAGAGAAGTGATGTTATGTGAATGTCTTTAAGTCCTCAAAAGAGTCATTCTAAATGTGGAAATCTTGTTCCACAATTTGTTCTCTCATAATATTGTCAAATTTCTACTCATCATTTCTTTGTCAATAAAAAGATTTTCATCTATAATATCCATTCTACCATTCTTCATTTCTTTCGCTCCATAACATTCAGAGAATATAGAGAACATTGCTAAAGTACCCTTGAAACAACTTAGAAGCATGGTTTCATGTCTGTAGCAAAAAAAACATATGAATGCAAGGCGGAAACCTGAGAGGGTGCCATGAAAAAAAAAAGAAAAAAAAAAGAGCAAGATTGTTAGAGCATGGTCCAATGAAGAATGATAGTCACATTCATGGTGAAGGGAGAATGCATAAATTCTTGGGAAAAGACTAAGCGACCTTATCTTAAAAATCCATGCCTCACATCTAAGCACAGTGGAACACGTAACCAACATATTATCTCATTCAACTACATTTGTTCCTTTAATTTACAGCCTAACAAAAAGCAGTAGCGAGGGGAAACCCGCCCATACGACTAGCACGGAGGATGGCACTACTACCAAATACTACACACAAAATTTCACTATACTTTCTCTCACTCAAGTGAATTGGTTTTGAGGAAATTCCACCATTAATATGAGAAGTCAAGATGAGAGATTATTGTTTAAGTAGACAAGGGAAAAAAGAAAGCTAAACAAAACATTATTGGGTGTTTACACAACTAAAAGTGAGGAAAAGAAGCAAAATGTGGAGAAATCATTTGTTCGTCTCCTCTATTGACATAAAGATAAATACTGGGGCATCAAGAAATGTAGAAAGAATGCCATTTTCTAAAAGCATGATAGATATTACCTTGACTATCCAGGATTCTAGGTCAAATGATTGCTTTTTGAAGGATTGTGAAGATAATCACAATGGACTAAATCTTTAAAAAAAGTTGTCAAAAGATGACCAATTTTTAAAAAAAAACAACACAAGTTCTCTTAAAATTTACACAATCCCATATAGCAAGTACGCATTCAGGATCACTGCTTTGTATTTATATTCAAGAATTACAATACAAAAACATGAATCACATTGCTCATTTTGATACAGTTCAAGGGCATAAATCATTAATGATATTCTTTTGTGATCCATATGACTTTTCAATATTTAGAGCCAGCATTAGTCCAAATCTTGCTACCATATGAATCTTGCATAAGTCAGCTTAAACACCATTTCAATATACTCGATTAAATCGAACCCAAATTGAGTCGAGGTCAAAACATGTGAATATCCAGGTTCATTTTCTTTTCAAATGTCTCTGGTTAAATCGACATGAATTAAGTCGAGGTCGAAACCTGCGTCTATCCAGGTCCATTTCTCTTCAAATATCATCAATTAAATCGAACCTGAATTGGGTCGAGTTTGAAGCGTGTGTCTATCTAAGTCCGTTTGCTTTTCAAACATATCCAGTTAAATCAAACCTGAATTGAGTTAAGGTCGAAGCATATGTTTATCCAGGTTTGTTTCTTTTCAAATATCTTTAGATAAATCAAACCTGAATTGGGTCGAGTTTGAAGCGTGTGTCTATCTAGGTGTGTTTTATTTTCAAATATCTCAGTTAAATCAAACCCGAATTGAGTCGAGGTTGAAACATGTTTCTATCTAGGTTCGTTTCCTTTCAAATATCTTTGGATAAATCGAACTCGAATGGAGTCAAGGTTGAAGCCTGTGTTATCGAAGTTCATTTTATTTTCAAATATTTTCGGTTAAATCGAATCCAAATTGAGTCGAGGTCAAAGCATGTGTCTATCTAGTTCTGTTCTTCCTCAAATGTCTCCAGTTAAATCAAACCTGAATTGAGTTTAGGTCAATTCCTGTGTCTATCCATGTTTGTTATCTTTTCAAATATTTTCGGTTAAATAGAACTCAACTTAAGTCGAGGTCAAAGCTCAAGTCTATCCAGGTCCATTTATTTTCAAATATCTTTTGTCAAATCGAACATGAATTGAGTCGAGGTCAAAACTTATATCCATCCAGCTCCGTTTTCTTTTCAAATATCTCTAGTAAAATCGAACCCGAATTGAGTCGAGGTCGAATCTTGTGCCTACCCATGTCATTTTTTTTCAAATATCTCTAGTTAACTAGAAGCCAAGTTTATTCGAGGTTGAAGCCTGTGTCTATCCAAGTTCATTTCTCTTCAAATATATTTAGTTAAATCGAACCTCAATTGAGTCGAGGTTGAAGCATGTGTCTATCTAGGTCAATTTCTCTTCAAATATCTCTAGTTAAATCAAACTCGAACTGAGTCGAGGTCGAAGCATGTGGCTACTAAGCCCGTTTCTTTTCAAATATCTTCGGTTAAGTCGAACCCAAATTGAGTCAATGGTTAAGTCTATGTCTATCAAGGTCTATTTCTTTTCAAATACCTTCGATTAAAGTGAACCTGAATTGAGTCGAGGTCGAAGCCTGTGTCAATCCAGGTCTGTTTTCTTTTCAAATGCCTTCAGTATATCGAACTCGAATTAAGTCAAGGTCGAAACCTATGTCTATCCAGGTCTATTTTCTTTTCAAGCATCTTTGGTTAAATCAAACTCAAATTGAGTCATGATCGAAGACTGTGTCTATTTAGGTCCATTTTTTTTCAAATATCTCTAATTAACTAGAAGTCAAATTGATTCGAGGTCGAAGCCTGTGTCTATCCAGGTTTGTTTCTCTTCAAATATCTTTTGTTAAATCGAACCCCAATTGATCGAGATTGAAGCATGTGTCTATCTCGGTAAATTTCTCTTCAAATATCTCTAGTTAAATCAAACTCGAACTGAGTCGAGGTCAAAACTTGTGTCTTCTAAGCCTGTTTCTCTTCAAATATATTCGGTTAATCGAACTCAAATTGAGTAATGTATAAGTCTATGTATATCAAGGTCTATTTCTTTTCAAATATCTTCGATTAAATTGAACCCGAATTGAGTCAAGGTCGAAGCTTGTGTCAATCAAGGTCCGTTTTCTTTTCAAAATTCTTCAGTAATATCAAACTCGAATTGAGTCAAGGTTGAACCCTTTGTCTATCCAGGTCTATTTTTTTTCAAGCATCTTTGGTTAAATTGAACCCGAATTGAGTCATGGTTGAAGACTGAGTTTATCTAGGTCCATTTTTTTTCAAATATCATCGGTCAAATCAAACCCGAATTTAGTTGAGGTAGAAGCTTATGTCTATCCAGATCCATTTTCTCCTCAAATGTCTTCAGGTTAAATCGAATATGAATTAAGTCGAGGTCGAAACCTGTTTCTATTCAGATCTATTTCACATTTCTATCATTTCTAGAGCCTGTATCTGTTGAGGTTTCTAGTACCCTTATCGATATAGTCTTTTCTCATACCAATCAAAATATTTATCTACACATTTATATACCTTCTAAGTTTAGAAGCGTGAACAAAGAGGACAACTGTGGATACCGTCTTTTATCCAACCCAATATTTTTAATGTACACACTTTATTTATTAGCTCATATACTAGTCTAAGACTATATCTAAAGTTAAAATAAACATGAAAATCCCAACGACTAAAAAATAGAAAAATAACTCGAGGACTAAAAAAGTAAAGAAAAGTCCATGACTAAAAAATATGAAAAAGAGTCCAAGGAATAAAAAATTAAAAAAATGAGCATGAGGACTAAAAACCAAAAAGGAAACTCTAACTTTGCCTATAAATATAGAGTTTGTCTTCACTTGAAGGAAGAGATCTTTTAGAGAAAGAAATGGAGAAATAGAAGAGGTTTTCTTAAAGAGAGAGATGATAGATTTTCTTTGATAGAAATTAGAGAAGAAGAAAATATTTTCTTTGCTCCTAATATTCTCTTTCATTTTATACTCTTAGGGGCCGTTTAGTGCGAGTTAAATAAGAATGTTTGAAAAGTTAAGTTGTTGGAAAAGTTTAAGTGGTAAAGTTAGATAACAGGATATTACAATTACCATGTTTGTTAACACATGGTAAAGTGAAAAAGTTGCTGGAAAAATATGATTCTCTTATTTGGTATGTATTATTAAACTTAAGTAAAGTTGTTGAAAAAATTTGATAAAGTTGTTGGAATGTTATATAAATTATATGAGAGTAATAAAAATATTAATTATTTATATTTTCTTTTTTATCAATTAATCTGTTGTCAATAGTTATTTATAGATTCTAATACACACAATATATTTTGTATGGGAGTAATATAAATATTTACGCACTAATTAATTAACTATTTTATTAATGTCATCAATAAAATTAAATCAACTATTTATCTTTTTACTACATCAAAAACTAAAATAATTTTTTTTCTTACACCATACAAATAAATTCAATGACAGATTGTTCAAAACTACATAGAAAAATTGTATACATATTCTCTACTAACAAACTGTTAAAAGTCTTAATAATTCATGTCGTGTTTGATTAATTTTCTCAGATGTTATAAATTAATTATTACATATAATTTTCCTCTTTTATAAATAAAAAATAAATCTGATATAAATAACCGTAATTCATATAAACACATTAAAATATTTAATATTACATAATAGTTTTTCAGTAGATATGTATACTGTGGTTATAAATTTCCTTCCGTTCCGACTAAAACAGACAAAATATTCTGGTTCTAGCACATGAACAAAACGGAAGAGAGATGCAATTTTTGTTATATTTCGGTTAAATACAATCTTAAAGTGATAATAAATGATTGAGAAAAAAACCTCCTCCCCTTCGTGGCTCCATCCACGGGTCCACTCCTCCATACAAAAAATGAGACGTGATAAACAATCTAGTTATAGTCTCATTTCTATAATTTTAGTATTTTTTTAAACGTTGATAGTTTATGAATAATATTTATTTTAGGGAAGGAAATCATTTTTAATTTCAAAAAAATATTTGATATTATTAACATTTATTTTAATCATTTAAATTTTATATATGAAGAGTTTATCTATCATTAATTAAAACTTAATATTTTATTTCATTCGTTCCAATTACCGTACATATCTTAATCTCACGGGACGACTCCTACACGAGTTTACGGACGGGCATTTATGGACAAAGGACGGAAGGGACGAAAAAAAATCTCAAAATTCAGAATCACGACCGGTTTGGTTCCACAAGGACTGGAAGGGGATATGACGAAATTTCAAGATAGAGATGTTTTACGACACTTTGTGAGACTTCAGTCTTGAAGAAAATAAAATATCAAAATCAAGTAGGAATAATTGAAATAAATAATGATATTCTTTTGAGAATTTGAGAAAGTAAAAGTTATTTTGAAAAATGTGTAAGATGAGTAAGTGAATTAGAAAAGTTATTTGATAAATGGATTTTTTAGGGAAAGTAAATGAGATTATTATTTAAGTAGGCTAAATAACTTTACCTTGGCAAATAAGAATATTTGTAACAAACATGAGAAAGTGCTGAAAAATAAGTTTACCACAAACTTTACCAAGGAGAAAGCTCTACCAAACGACCCATTATGGTATATTTTTCTTCACTTTGATTATAATATAAATTTTTCATTGTTCTTTATTTTTCTCATTTATGCTCTTGTAGTATATTTTTGTCTTATTTTCAAAAAATTGTGTAGAAGTATTTATATTCATTCTTCATATTTTTGTACTCCTAATCTTGAGTTTGTTTGAATGCATTGATGATATTTCTTCTTTAAAATCTTAAAAATTTGATAGTGAAATATATTTTGTCATCAACTCAATCAATGTGAATGGGGATAAATTTTTTAGGTGTGCAATCAACTCTTTAATGTGTTGAAAGTATACATACCATGCAAGAAAATTTCTTATGAAATTGCTCATACATAAAAATACATAAAATATCGTGTGGCGAGTTAAACATCTATATGTATAAAGATTATACAAACATTAAGCTTCGAATCTTGGATATTTACAATATTTTCACTACTTGATCTATTTCATTGTTAGATATCTCATATTGAAGTCTAACATCATCATTTTTTATGACACTCGTTTTAATTAATTATTGTCAATAATTTCTTTATTGTTTTTTAAGTAGTTATGATTGAAAGAATAAAATAGTGGTAACTAATAGGGGGACAAAATCATTGGAGTTGGGGCTAAAAGCTGCAACTTTTGGGGGTTTTTTCATCATCATTTCATTTGCATACCGGTTGTTATGATTGAATAGGGTCTGATCCATGTTCATTGTTCAGTAAATTATCAAATACATTAGACAACAACTCATACATATCATTAATCTTCTTGACATGATAATGATGTTTCTATATGTGCTCTATTATTAGTAATGATTTCAGATGACGCACCAAGGATGAAGAAGTTAACGTTGATTCCTCGTGAAAATACAAATATGTTTAACCACTTATAAACCCATTACATATGATATTTTCATGGACGACTTCTCTAGTTATACGATAACAATAAACACAATGTTTACAAGGACACACTATATATCCATCACCTAATCCACTCTCAAAGGCAAAGTTCAGAAATTGATTTACTCCATCTGGATATACCTTCCTAAATCTTGATTTTATAATTCAAGTCTAATCCATTGTTACAACTAATATACATATACCAAAATTGTGTAATTTCAATTAATGTCAATAAATTACAAATTCTTGATTCAGAATAACTAATATAGTAATATGATTAACAAAATAAATTGTTGAGGCCCCTAACCACAGAACTATGTGAGTAATTCTTAAGCTACTAGTACTCTATATTTCCTCAAGTCTTCTTCCCTCTATACTTCCTTCTTAAAGTTTAAAAAGGCATAATTATAATTTTGAGATTTTAATTTCCATATTGGTATAACCATATTAATATATTCTTTTGGCAGCATCATTAATCAGCTGCCATTCAATTACAATTACCATCCGTGTTAACTCTTGCTTTATTTGCTTAAATTAAATCAGATGACATTATATAATTTTCAGTAGAAACTACAACATTTAGTTTCATAATCACTCTCTCTCTCTCATCCAATCAAAACAACAAATACTAATTAAGAACCTAATTCTTTAATTTCTCAAAGAAAAAGAACCCAATTCTTCTCTCCACTAGCTTAAAATCACTAATTTTCTTCCCGTTTCTCTTTTGTTTCTCTCTAATAGCTCAAAAATAGCTTCTTTGTTCTTACAGACTAACCGTATAAGGGTTCTCACTTCACCGAAGGTAAAAAATAAATAAGGGTTTTCATTTCCCTTCTAGCAAATCCATACATTATCAAGCATTTCAGACTAACCGTTAGTAAATTTGGTTATGCATTTCAGACAATATCAAGCATTTCAAGCATGGAGGAAAACTGAAAGAGAAAGACAGAGAGGGAAAGTGGGAGAGAGAGAAAGACAAGAAAAAGAGAGATGAGAACCATTGTACTGGAGCTGAGGATATGCGAGTTCACCGACCAGAGCTGAGGATATGCGAGTTCACCGACCAGAGCTGAGAATCGCATGTCCGTTGTCTGTTGAGTTGAATAAGGGGAAACTGAGAAAATGGGGAAAAAATCGCAGATCTGAGTTAATTTAGGGCTCACTATTGCGACCATTCAGATGAATCATCGCAATAGAGCACATTGTGTGACGGGTGACTTGAACAGCCGCGACTACCAATAAAAAAAGAAGAAAAACACCATCGTTTTGGTGCTTCTGTGAAAAACCATTGCTGCGGTTATGTCAAATCGTCACAATTAAACGATCCATCTCGAACTCAGTTGTGACGGCTCAAAGGAACCTTCGCAACAGTACAGTCCGTTGAGACGGTTCTGTAAACCATCGCAACTGACAATAAAAAGTGCATTGTTTAAAGCGTTTACGATGATTATGTCAAACCGTCAGAATAAAATGGTTCATCTTGAAGTCAGTTGCGATGGTTTAGAAGAATCGTTGCAACTGTAGGGTCTGTTGTAAGGATTCTATTAACTGTCACACCTGACAATATAAAATGAAACATAGCATTTTGATCCATTGTTTAAAGCGATTGCGACCATTAAGTTAAATCGACGTAATAAGTCGGCCTTTGCGACAGTTTAAGTTAAACCATCACAAATCCGTAATCTGTTACGACGGTTGAGCAAATTTATAGTGTTTGCTGGCCAAATTACATTGATCCACCACTGTTCCGGGTGGAACATCCCTAAATTAATAGAACAAATCCAGTCGTCTGGTCACCGATAGCATCTCTTTTCTCATGCTAAGACAGGCTTCATTTCAGTTGAGTGTTCTTCATTGTTAACGTAATTAAATTTTCGACCAAGGATCACGGATTATGTGTTAAATCGCTTTCAATAGTAAGTGTTTTTTAAGCCAATATATGTTAACCCACGTTGGTCAACGTGATATGTATTTAATTGATATAATCACATATAAATAAAAAAGATAAGTGCGTTGTTCGTACCATTAACTAAAAAGAGTTTTTAGCAAAAATGACTTATTATAAAAATAAAAGTAAAAAATGACCATTGAAAAATAGCACATGTAAATATAATATTTTGACTAATATTTTATAGTGAGTAAAATATAAAATTTCAAGAATACCCTTATAATATATAAAAAAAATTAACTCATGAAAATTTTAAAATGATCATTCTTACATATTAAATATATAAAAAATATTTTTTGCAATGTAAAACTTTATAATTTTAAAAAAATATGCACTCTAATTACGTACTATAATTTAATAGATAAACTAAATAATTTAATATCTTCATTCCAACATTATGAACCGCATAATTAAGCACAAGTCGACTATAACACACGATGAGAAGCGCTTAGTGCACATCGTTTATGCTCTGCTATCAGGCGGCGGCGGAGTAGTGTGCTTGGGGTTTGCAGATGGATCACTGTAATCCTGAACTTCTGATTCGTTTTCATTGCTGCTAATTACCTGCCGTGAAATTTCTTTGGTAGTACCCTCATTTCCATCCGCTGCAAAACCCAATGCCATGACAATTGCTGTTTAATATTTTATATTTATCATGGTATATGTACACACTAATCACCATATTAGAATTTTCTGTTATTAATTAAAACTGTTTAAAGATATTTTTTTATTGAAGAATATCATATATATATATATATATATAGTGGTACAATCATAATATATAATGGAAAAGAAAATTTATAATAAAAAAAATCAACATAGAAGATTTGATTTGGAAAAGAGGAGAAACAAATTGAACATCAGAGAAGCCGTTCAACGTATCTACTCTAAAATCTCTATTTTTTTATTTCAACTTTCCCAATCCCATATAAAAACATGTATACAAATTTTGTGAATATATATAACGTGATTATTAAGTAAAAACAATTCAAAGTAGATGAAGGGAAAAAATCCTGGGTCTTGGTGGTCGTCCATGACAAGCATACTTTCAATTTCTATATAACAATATTAATCTTGTCTGCGATTTTCCCTTATTGGTTGAATTAAATTTCTAAAGAGAAGGGTATGAGATGTGTCAATTTGACCAAATAAAATGATCAAAAAGAAAAGGAAAAAACTGGAGAGAGAGAGAGAGAGAAGAAACCTGAAGGATCTAATTTGTGAGCAGACACCAAGAGAAGCGCAAGCAAGAGGCATAAGCACAGGCGGGTACCAAAAGGTCCAAAACTCATCTTCTCTCTCACTCTAGAGGCGTGGGGAAAAATATAAGGGGATATTAGTACAAGGAAAAGAAAAGAAAAGAAAAGAAAACGGAGATCTGTGGCTTTTGAGCTTTTGTAGAAAAAACAGATTGCATTTAATAAAATAACAAGTCGTAAAATTATCCAATTTGATGATGATATATTAGGTGACATATCCTTTTCTGTATTTAATGAAAGGTAATTTATCAAGAGGTTTATTTTACTATACTAGATCCTAGACTAATCATTTTATAAAATTAGACTCATTCTCTAATTTTTACTTACACTGACCTCTGACACACTTTCCATTTAAAATATATTTGTGAAGTTACATGTTTATCTTCACTTTGTCCAAATATCTGTCCCTCTCTATTTCTCTCTTTCTCTGTGCTTCTGCTCTCTCTTCGTAAAATGAATTTTTGCCTGAAGAAGACATGAATGAACCGAAGAAGACAACATATGCGTTCTTGCCAATGAAGGCGAAGAAGACGACCGAATCTTTGCATCCCATCTCATTTCTCCTTCTTCGTTTTTCATTTTTTCCACTTCTTCTTCGTTTTCTTCTTTGTCTCCTTCATTCTTCATGCAACAACAAATGATTGTTAGTTCTTCTTTCTAGAACATGTATAAGTTTTATTTTCTTCTTTTCTAGAAAGCTTATATTTTCATGGGTTTTTCCTGTTCACGAGTTTTCTGACAATATTTATTTATTTTCTTCTTTTGGAACGTTGTTTGAAGTTCATTTATTATACATGATCACTACAGATGATAGTGTAGTGTAAACGAGGTCTACATGAGTACTACCCAAGCCTCATGTAGCCTACACGATGGTACACGAATCTTGTGTACACATCTTATACACTATATACTCAACCGATTTTAATACAACAATATTTAACAAAGCCCATCTTTATTTTTATTTCTTCATGCTTAATTTGTTTTATGATTTTACAACTTTCTCATTTGTTGAAAAACCCATCTTCATGCTTCATTTGATAATTTTGTACTACACGACGGGGTATATTGGCGTCGTGTAGTCATCGTGTAATTTACATGATAGCTACGAGACGTCAGCGTACCCCCATTGTGTAGACTACATGATGGTTGCACGATACTAGTGTACTCATCGTGTAGTACACGATGGCTATATGATACCCAGTGTACCCATTGTGTAGTACACAATGGCTACACGACGCTAGTGTAGTCATCGTGTAGTCTACACGATGGGTACACGATGCTAGTGTACGCATCGTGTAGTCTACACGATGGGTACACGACGCTAGTGTACTCATCGTGTAGTCTACATGATGGGTACACGACACTAGTGTATCCCCATTGTGTAGACTACACGATGGCTACACGACGCTGAGTACATGTACTCATTGTCTAGTCTACACGATGGGTACATGACAGTAGTGTACTCATCGTGTAGCCCATATACCTAAATTATGATCAAAATAACTTTCAGGCCTCCAAAAGTGCTTAAAACAGTGTTTTGGGCTTAAAACTGGGATGTGACAAGCAAACTCTTCCGTGCATGTAGATCTCTGAATAAACTTTGATTTGATATCTTACAGGCCATGTGTTTCAACCTGGATCAAAATTACGTCCTCCGAAAGTTTATCGGACCAGAAACATTAAAATTTTTTAATGAATTTTTCAAATACTTGAGACTATATTTTATTCTTCAATTTCAAAAGTATTCTTGACAGAAGATACTCGTGTACCCATCTTGTAGTCTACATAATGCTTGCGTACGCATCATGTAATCTACACGATGACTGCATGATGCCAGCGCACCCATCGTGTAGTCTACACGATGGCTACACGATATCAGTGCACCCATCGTATAGTCTACACGATGGCTACACGATATCAGTGTACCCATCGTATAGTCTACATGAGAGGAGAAGAGAAGTATAACAATGTAATCTTTATTAGTCTAAAGAGGTAGAAAATCAACATTTGGTTACCTCCTAGCACTACTGAAAAATCTGAAGTAAATTATAAATAAATTAAAATAATTTTTCCCTATCCTCAGGCTTGAAACTACTAACTTTCTCTGCATAAAATTGCATGTTAAGAATATGAGAATTTATCGATAAAAAAAGAAAACCACATGAATGCCACTCCAAACATGACACGTTGAAGGATTAAAAAAGGGTAAAACCTGGAAGAAAATCTAGAAGAAGAAATTGCTGCCCAAAATTGGGCAAAAACCTATTTTCAGATTTGGTTGTGGCTAGATATGGTTCAGATTTGTAAAAATAGGTAAAAATTCATTTTCAGATTTGGGTTAGATCTGATTTGTCGGCATATCTCCTGATTTAGATCTGTAAAAATGGGTAAAAACTCATTTTCAGATCTGAATCAGATTTGATTTGTCGCCAAATCTGATTCAGAGATTCGGTCGTCTTCTTTGGTTGCAGAGATTCGAGCATCTTCTTTTTTGGCAGGAATGCAGAGGTCGTTTTCTTCAATTCATTCATATTTTTTTAGGTAAAAACTAATTTTACAGAGAGACCAAAAGCACATAAAAAGAGAGAAAGAGATAGTGAGGTAAATATTTGGATAAAGTGATGGGTAAATATGTAACTTCGCAAATATTTTTGAGTGAAAAGTGGATCATGAGTCAGAGTAAACAATAATTAAGGAAGAATTTTGGAAAACTTAACTTACCAATATTTTGTTTTTGTCAATTTGGAGATATGTAAAATCATATTTAGAAGAAATATAGGGTTACCACTTGATTTCCTAAAGTTTAATTTCATTGAATGCATTTTTTCTACTTGCAGAAAATTTTATATAATAAATCAGAGAAGTGGAGAGAGTGTAGAAGTGTTTTGGCGATATCTAATTCGTCCTTTTAGCCAACCACTATATTAGCAAGTAGCAATTGCCGAACCGAGAGAGAAAAGGAGTGGAATCCTATCCTCTATCTTTACACATGTATCATTTGACTGCCAGAAATTTCGTTCATCGACGAAACTCTCTCTTATAATGTATTTATAAAATTTTAATGTATGTATAAAATATGTTTTTTAAATATGTAATTATGTATGTAAAGTTAAATTTTTTTGTCCACCTCAACAGAACTTTATTCCATTCTAGATTGAGAAGGGTAAAAGAATTTATAAAAAATAGGGCAAAATCAATTGAAAATTGAAATCCGGGAAGAAGACTTGCTACAATTAAAATATGTATTGGGGACACTTAAAATTATAATGGGTTCATAGAAAAGGTGAAAAACTTTCTATATAAAATTTTAAATTTATTTTTTCAATAGAGTCACGTGATCCCCAATGAGGGCCACGAGGCCCGGCCTCTCTATGGCACAAAGTGATTTAGACTTTCTATCATTGGTCATGTTAAAATTTGTGTCTTAACAAATACCGAAATTCTATTATATTTATTGAGATATTTAATTTTGATTAGTGATAAAAAATTATTTATTCTCATATTAAGGGTGATACATTTTTATAAAAGTTCCACAAGTAAAATAATATATTTGATTTATAAGTTCTATGAAATTTAGCTCACGCGAATAATATATTTAACCAAAGTCTTTATGGCTTGAAATGTTAATTATTAAAGTCTAGTGAAGATGAGCGTTTTACTAAGATAGATTGTAGTACATTAACTCTATTATGTAGAGTGACTTATATTAGTCACTAGGTGGAGTATGTGGTTAAAGTACTATTGTATTTGAATGCATTGAATGGACTAATAAATTTTATCTTAAGTAAAAATACTATATGTGAAAATCATAACTCATTGCTAATTATATTATGAATGCTCTTAATCTTAAGAGAGTTACGAACTCTTTTTTAATTGTTCAATTATTTTGATATACTATGGTTCAGATTTTATGAGTGAATATATCTGTAGGTTGGATGATTAGATTGTTAGATAGTGATGATATATAGATTCTCAATAGTAGAGTTTATAGACACTTTTAAGTATGTGACATAATACCCCTTACCATAATATGTTTTGTGATCACTGTAAAATAAACGCTTAATATTTCTAGTGGTTTAGTTAGATATCTGATAATTTTTACTTGAGATATTGAGTATGTAAATTATCATGGTTAATCAGTAGAACGAGATTTGAATTATACACGGTGCTATATTATAGAGAGAACATATAAAGAATAATATATCGAGGATAATTACATCAAATAATATAAATTGTGAATGGAGTTCATTTACAATGTTATAGTGGAACACATTGTACTTAATAATTGATAAATTTGATCATAGATTTGATTGGTAAAGTTTATTAATTATTTAGCCATGAGTATTTTTATCCTTATGGTTCCTAATCTAGCTTATGGATTATAAGTATTGTCATAGCGGTAATAAATATATACAATATGGAAACCTAGTAGTCAACCAAGTCGATCCTAATTATAGTGATAAAAATTATTAACTAAAATTAATTTAGTTAGTATTAATTAAGAGATAATTTTCAATGAATCATAGTCAGTGAATTTCACTATAAATAGAAGGCTTCTCTCAGAGATGCAAGTGAAGCCTAGTTGATATCCTTAGTGAGAGAAGAGAAAAGTCTAGGGAGACTCATCATTCTCCCGACCTGAAATTTAGAGATGGAAGGAAATTTTTATTTTTCTCCAAGTACCCACACATAGTAATCGGTTGACGACCCGATGAATAGCAAGGAAGACCATGATGTATCAATTCATGGTTCACAGTGGTTTCTAACGACAATCGGCAATTCACGATAGCGACAAGCAGTGGCGTGGATGGCGACTCCCTTCATGATGTTGATAGTGTTTACCCGTAGATGGAGGATGGTTCACGCGTAGATCAAGAAATTAGATTGTGAAGAAAAAAGCTTCAAGTTGGGGTTCACGTATCAAGGGTGTGATTTTGACACCCGTTCTAGCATAGATTAGATTATTTAGTAATTAGATTTTAAGATCGAGACAATTTTCTGTTGCGCCAATTCTTCGGTCTTAGGGCTCGTTCTAGATCTATTTATTAGATGTTTATTGTTAGAACAAATACTTTATGGATTATATTCATAGAACCCTGATTTAGTTTTGCAGGATTTTTTCATTTAATCTCCCTTACATAACCCTTTAGATTTTATATGTAATAATCTGTTGGTTATGTTGCCAAAGTGACAATCTAAAAGAGATTTTTTTTTCGTATAGGTTCGTATTTAATTTTCACATTTTCCTGTAAACTTTCTTTGAGAAAATTAAAATTTTTATGATATAATTATTTGAAATGGGTTGGAGATCGAATCGATGCAAAAAGAGATAGAAGAATGGATGAAAACTCGCGGTCGCGCGGGAGGAGGCAGCACATTTATAGCTTCAGTATTTTGATTGTAACTTTTTTATGTGATATCGGATTCAGTTGATTCAAAAGTATCTTTAAAGATATTCCAAAGTCCAAGTCATGTCTCATGAAGAAAATCGAATTCAGAAGTTTTCCTGGTCCAATTTGAGGCCGCAATTGACACGCTTGTGAGTGGCACAAATTTTCCAGTTTTCATGATTTGGTTCGCTCGAACGGAGTGAACCTCATAATTCACCAGGTGACGGTTGGCAGTGGCCGCCAGTGAGGCCAACAGTGACAATTTACGGTAGACAGTTGCAATGACTAAGGATGAGATCTTAACCGATCATGAAAACTAAGAGATAATTATAATTATCTAACCGGTTTAATTCTAATAATATTGCTAGACATTTATTTTTTCGTTAATTAAATTAAGAGATAATTATAATTTAGATAAAATTATATTAATCTAAATAAAATACTAATCGAACATGCTTGTATAATCAAAGTAGGTTACTAAAGATTAGGTTGCCTAATCACCTAATATCACTTAATAGCCCAATGTAATAAGAGCGATGATAATTACATCGAGTAATATAAAATTTGAATAAAGTTTAATTACAATTTTATAGTAGAATAAATTTTAAATTACAATTAATTCCTGATCATGAGCTTAGTAGGTAGAGTTTATTAATTATTTAATCATAAGTATTCTTACCTCTATAGTCTTTCAGCTAGCCTATAGATTATTGGTATTATCGTAGCGGTAATAAATAGATACGACATAGATACCTAGTAATCAACCAAGTCAGTCCTCCTTATATAATGAAAATCATTAATTAAAATTAATTTAATTATTTTTAATTAAGAAATAATTTTCACGTAATACTATGTTGGAATCTGAGGTGACAGGCGACGGATGGCGTGTTGGTGTTTAATTTGTTTTATAAAAATGATAAACGACCGCATTTTTTCAAATCTCAAAAATGAAAACTTTTTAATTGAAAAATACTTTTTCGGATCGAATCTATTATATATCTATACATTAAATCTAAGACATACAAATATATCATTTATACCTCTTGTAGTCTATCAATCGTCTTTGCAAACAACATACTTGTAATCTCACGAACAACAGACTGTGAGATCCATACCAAGATCTTCCAAGTCAATCTTCAAATACACTAGGACGTGCATGTGCGCATAGAATAAATCAAAGACACTTTTTTTTATCTCTAGATGTACTCAACACATGAGATCTAGGGATTTTGGAGAATGACTATTGTGAGACAAAACTCTGAGAGAATTAGAAAAATTCACAGAACTTTTTTATTAAACTTTAATCACACAATTACACACCGAATGCAGTTGCAATACTGAGCTCAATAGAATAATATCAATATATATCTTATAGGTCAAGACCCATCAGATTTTTTAGGGATTTACATAAATTAATAAATTAATTATAAATATGCCATTGTAGTGGGACTCACGGCACCACTGATGACTCACGACACCATTGTAGTGTCGTGAGACACTACAGTGTACCGCGTGTCACTATAATGTCATGTGCCATTATAGTAGTCCATGTCAATCTCTGATTCAAAATCAGTGATTGACATGTGGCAGTCTAATATGCCATGTGACAATTTTTCTAAGTTTATTATTTATTTTAATCAGATAAATATTTAGATATCAATTAATTCAAAATTAACTTATTTGATCATCTCAATCAACTAGTTTATCTGTTAGTTCGTAAATAACAGATACAGTTGATTCAAATTTTAAATTATTATCTTATAATAATTTAAAATTATCTAATTTCACAAATCAGATATGTTATCTCACTTATCGATCAACACAAAATTAATCGATATAATTATTTAATTATAATTTTCAAGAAATTATATTAAATAATTACATTAACTAATTCTTAATTAATTACTTACATATAATTATCGGATAATTGTATACTTGCCTCAGAAATGTAACTCATTTTCGTAAGTTAGTATTTTTCTCACGCCCTGAAATATTCACACCCTAGACTGTGTGTATAGAGGTGACTTGGCGACCATTGACTCATAATCCTATGCTCCAATAAATTATATTATTCATTAAACTCTTTAATTAAATAATTTTATTTATTAATTCTATTATTACTCCATTATAAATATATAATTGTACTCCTAGAGATTACATAATATATTTACAGAGTATTCTCATGTAGTCTATTGATATAATCACTTCATGTAGTTTTTCCACCAATTATTGGTTCGTAAATTAAAACTGATCAAAATTACTATTTTACCCTTCTAATTACCTCTTGATCCTTGAGTACCATTAATTCACTAGTGAATGATGAATTTAGAATTGTATTACAAATTTGAGATCAATAACTATTCAGTTCCAGAATTAACATTTAGGGAAACTAATATATGATCCATTAGGAAAACTTAGATTCTAAATCTTGTAAGGTCACGTTCCCGGCCATCCATATCATTGAATCTCCAAAACAAAAGTCACTTGTTTGTTTTACAAACAAACCTTAATAAGTGAATCAAAAGATCCAGTAGACATGTATAAGAGTTCATGATTACTCAAGATTAAGACTAATTTATATATGACATCAGATTGATGTGTGTTAAATTTTTATGATAAACGATAAGTTAATAAAGATATTAATCCACATCAGTCTTGTCCTATAAAATCTAATTATATAAAATACATTCACTAAAATGTCTATCCACATCAGTGATCCGGATGAAGATCACATGTATTCAAAATGCTTAACGAACCGTGCTAGCAACCATTTATTAAAGATTTCATACTTTAATATGTTGTGGACTATTTTATTCATTATTATGATCTTAATACTGTTGTATTTATAAAAGATTATAGTCTCATTAATGAATATGAAATTTTCAGATATTTATATATGTAATTTCATTAATTTCATATTAAAAATGTCTAAACACATGCTTTCAGGGCACTATACCCAACAATCTCCTACTTACCCTATAACAAATGATACATCTCTTTCAACCCCATATCTTGACATGACCCTCAAATGACTTCACATGAAGTGTCTTAGTAAAGGGATCAGCCAGGTTCTCATCTGACGCTATTTTCATAACAATCACATCCCATTGGTGCACGATGTCTCTTGCAAGATGATATTTCCTCTCAATGTGCTTTCCCCTCTTGTGACTCGTCAGTTCTTTCGAATCAGCTACCATCCCATAATTGTCACAGTACATGATCAATGGCTTGTCAATATTTTGAACAACTTTCAGATCTGTATAGAACTTTCTGAGCCATACCGCTTCTTTCACAACTTCACAAGCTTCTATATATTCAGCTTCTATAGTGAAATCTGGAATGTTAGATTGTTTAATACTTCTCCAAGCTCCTCCACCTAGGGTGAATACTGATCTAGACGTCGACTTTCAACTGTCCCTTTCTGATTGTAAATCAAAATCAGTATATCTAGTGAAGTTCATGTCTCCACTTTAATAAACATGCATATAATTTCTCGTTCTCCAAAGATACTTGAAAATGTGCTTTACTGCAATCCAATGTTCTAATCAGGATTTGATTGATAGCGACTGATAATTTCTATTGCTTAACAGATGTCTGGTCTTGTACACAATATTGCATACATGAGACTACCAATAAATGAAGCATAATGAACCTTTCTCATATCCTCTACCTCCTGAGGTGTCTTAGGACACTGCTCCTTGGAAAGAAAAATTCTATGTTTGGTTAGTAGTTGACATTTCTTAGAATTTTTCATAGAGATCTCTCCAGCACCTTATCAATATAAGATGCATGAGAAATTACCAAGAGCTTTTTCCTTCTATCCACTAGGATTTAGATGCTTAGAACATAACTCGCATCTCCCAAATCTTTCATTTGAAATTTTTCACCTAACCAATTCTTTACTTTTGTAAAAGTTTCTACATCATTCTCAATGAGTAGATTATTGTCTACATAAAGAACTAAGAAAATCACATTTTTATCTTTGATGTATTTATTAACACAAACTTCATCAACATTTTGCTCGAAGCCATACGATTTAATAATTTCATCAAATGTAAGGTTCCAAGATCTTGATACTTGCTTCAATCCATAAATAGATTTAAGCAACTTTCATACTTTCTAATCTTGCCCTTTTTTCACGAAACATTTCTGGTTGCATCATATAGATGCTTCCTTCAAGAGAGTCATTCATAAAAGCTGTCTTGACATCCATTTTTCATATTCCATAGTCTAAACTAGCGGCTATGGATAAAAGGATGAGAATGGATTTTAACATGACAACAAGAGAGAATTTTCTTCATAATTAACTCCTTCCCTTAATGTATAGCCTTTGGCTACCAGCCGTGCCTTGAAAGTCTCTACTTTCTCACATGTATCTCTTTTTTTTCTTGAAGATCCATTTATATCCAATTGGCTTGACATCTTCAAGTGGATCTACAAGTTTTCAGAAAGAATTGGAATACATCGATTTCATTTCTTGGTTCATGAAATCTTGTCATTTCTCATTTTTCAGGATATTCCATCACCTCTTTAAAGGTTAATGGATCATCCTTATCAGTGTTAGACACTATGACATATGCCTCTGGTTCATAGCGAGTAGGTTATCTTACAACCTTCCAACTATGTCGTTACACCAGGGTTCCCTGAATAGGAACAGTGGTTTATGTGGTTTTTCATTTATCAGTTAATGATGAAGGTGGTTTGATCTCATGGGATGCTAATTCTTCGAGAAATACTTTACTTTGAGGTTTGTAGGTTTCCATATAGTTGGGTTCAAGGAAAGAGGAATTTGTCGATATAAACACATTTTGATTCTTGTGACTATAAAAGTACCAACCTCTTATTTCTGGAGCATAGCCAACAAATATACACACTTCAGACTTTGAGTGTAACTTTCCAGTCTTGGGTCTAAGAACGTGAGTTGGACACCCCGATAAACAGAAGTGACACAAACTAGGTTTGGAGTCATTCCATACTCTAAAGGTGTTTTGCTGACAAAAGGAGTGTTCACGGTTCGTTTCGATCGATATTTTGGTGAAAAACCTAAACGGAGTGAAACTTCAATTTGACAATAAAATTGAACCGAACTGTTCATGTCAAAAGAACCGAACCGTGAATTTGGTTTATTTCTTCGGTTTGGAATTACTAATTAAAAATAATTTTTAAATGATATTTTTGAAAAAAAAATATAAAATCAAAGTTTTGTTTCGGTTCGGTTCAGTTTTACATGAAATTATGAACAAAGATAAAAAATAAAATAAATTTAATATTTTGGTTTGGGCCGGTTTGAAAGCCACCAAAATTCTGAATCGAACTGAAACTTTGGTTCTCTCATTTTTTTGAACCGAACCGAACACATATAAAGAGCTGACCGAACCGGTCATTTTTAGTTTGGTTCGGTTCGGTTTGATCAGTTCAGGATCATTTTGAACACCGCTACTTACAGACTTAGAAGGTACTACATTCAAAATGTAGGTTATCGTTTGAAGTTCATATCCCCAGAATGTGAGTGGTAGTGATGAGTATCTTAATATCGATCTAACCATATCCAATAGGGTTCGATTTCTCATTTCGGAAACACCATTTTACTGTGGTGTTTTAGGTGCTGTGAGTTGAGATAGAATGCCATACTCCAGCAGGTAATTCTTGAATTCTAAATCTAAGTATTCACCACATGGATCTGGTCGAAGTGTTTTCAAAGATTTACCTAATTGCTTTTTAGCTTTGGCTTTGAAGTCTTTAAACTTTCTAAAAATTTCAGACTTTCTATGCATTAGGTAAGTATAACCATATCTAGAGTAATCATCAATAAATGTGAAGAAATACTCATACCCACCTCTAGCTTGTACATTAATCGGTGCACATACTAGCTCAAGTGGTTCTTTGGCTCTTTGGCCCTTCTAAAGAAAGGTATCTTGGTCATTTTTCCATTTAGACAAGATTCACAAACTAGAAGAGTCCCTACTTTTAGTTCTCTCATAGTACCATATTTTGTTAACCGGTTTAATCTATCTAGATTAATATGTCCGAACCTAAGATGTCATAAATACGTGTCATCTTCATGAGAAACTCTTTATCATTTGTTACTTTTAATATTTTCTACTTTAAAATTTTTTGAATTATTTAATGTATGTTAAATTGGTTTAAGCATATATCGTCAATTCAAAACTTTTACATGACAAATATTGAATCCATTCTTCAAAATAATAAACTGATTATTAGTAAAAGAAATATTAAATAATTGTTCATGCAGTAACGATAAAGAAATAAAATTGCTTGAAAATCATGGAATAAAATAAACATTGTTCAGAATAAGAAAATTATTTCCAAAGCTTTAACGGATTGTCCCCAATGTTTTTGTTGACACGAGCGCACCACTGTCAACTTTTATTATCACCTCGTCATCAGCCAGCTCCCTTGATGAATCAAGCATCTGCAAAGAAGAACATACATGGTTACTGACTCATGAATCCAATATCTAGTATGACGAATCATCTTCCACTAAATATGCTTTCAGTAGAAGTAAATCATATTTACCTTTTCTTTCAGCTCAGAGAGATACTTGCTACAGTTTCTCTTCTAATGACCTTCAACTCTACAGTGAAAATACTTTCTTTTAGGTTTGATATCTCATTTGTTCTTCTTGGCCTTGGGTGACTTTTGACTTTCTTTCCTCTTTTGTTCTTACTCTTGTCCTTACCATTGTTCTTCTTCCTTTTAATACTAGTAACAACACTGAAAGAAGGCTTTTACTCAGCAACATTTACCTTGCTCCCCTTGGTCATACTCTTATTGAGTTACTCAAAAGTCTATAGCTCATTCAACAATTGGGCCATGTTGAATTGTAACTTGTTCATAACATAGTTGGTGGTGAACACAGAAAAAGCAGGTGTGAGCGACTCACGTATAATGCTGACTTGAGTTCGTTCATCAATGGTAGCCCCATGTACTTCTGCCTCTTGTATTATGTTGATCGTATTCAAAACATGTTCACGCACATAAGTATCTTTCTTCATCTTAGTAGTCATGTAGCTTCTGGTAGCCTCATGACAACTTTGATCAGATTGCTGCCCAAACATCACCTGTAAAGATTCAATAATCTCATAGGGAGTTTCCATGCTTTCATGTTTTATTCTCAGAGCATCATTCATGAGGCAAACATGTAGCACTTAGCTTTGTTGTTGGACTGAATTCAAGCATCAAACTTATCCCTAACATTCTTAGGGGCATTGACAACGGGTTCCTCAAAACATTCATCAGTAAGAACAAACTTGTGGATCTCATATACAAGCATCAAATTTAAATTCGACTTCCATCTTATGAAGTTATGACCATTAAGTTTTTTCAAGAACGAGTAAAGCAGTCATAGGGTTGCCCATGGTAGACATAATAATAATTGAAAAATAAAACATATATCATTCAATATAATTAAAATAAATATCAAGAAATTTGGAAAGTAAATGTGATACATGAATGTATCATATCACACACATAAACTTAACAATTACTAATCCATGATAAGACAACCTAACAATTAATGTATCGTCTTACTTAGGGTCGGTCAAATTAATTTTAAACTGTATATGATACATTATCATTCTTATTAATTAAAACTTAAAATATCTCATTCTTCTCTTTTAACAATAAAATATCTTATAAAAGACTTCCCAACAACTCCATGCTACTAGATTTCCACCAAGAAGCACATAGGAACCGCTAATGGACTTCAGTTTATCCAATGAACTTGCCAAGTCTGCATTAGCATAGCACTCTATGGTAAACCTTATTGTATGATGGAAGAACAGTCCAAAATGAGATCTGCCTTTGAGATATCCAAGTATCCTTTTACATGCTTTCCAATTAACAATTGTAGGAGAGGATATAAACTGACTTAACTTGTTGACACCAAATGCATGCCAAGTCTTGTTAGAGTTATGTACTGAAGAGCACCAATGATGATTCTATCGAGAGTGGAATCTAAGAATGATGTACCAATGGAAGTTAACGTGTATGCAAGGCACATTGGTGTGAGACTACTATTGATATTTCCCATGTTTGCTTTGATGAGAAGATAATGCATATATTTGGACTGTGTGATGTAAAACTCACTAGAGTTTTTGAATGCTTCAAGTCCTAGAAAATAGAGAAAATAGCCAAGAAACTTAAGAGCAAATTGAGAATCCAAGTCAGATATAAAATGCTTGACTATAGTGGGATCACTGTCTGTGATGAGTATATCATCAACATAAATAAAGATAAGTAAGGTTTCATGTTGAGATAAGTAGATGAAAAAAAAGAGTCTAAGACACATTTTTTGAAACCCCTAGTGAGGAGAGCAACAACCAATTTTTCAAACCAGGCTCTTGGTGCCTGTTTGAGACCATTAAGAGCCTTGTATAAAATAAAAACATGAGAAAGCCTTGTTGGATCCTCAAAATTGGTGGTTGTCATATATAGGCAGTTTCAAGCAAATCATATTCAAGAATGCATTGTTGATGCCTATTTTTTGAATATCTCATCCATGAGAGACTACAAGAGTGAGAAGGACCCTTATAGTGCTTGGTTTGACTACTGGATGAAGGCTTTCAAAGTAGTCAACTCTAGGTGTCTTTTGGAACCTTTGACAACCAATCTATCTTTTTATCTCTGAATTGAACCATCATGGTTGTTCCTTACTCCAAAACCCCACTTATTTTGAACAATTTTCATGTTTTCAATATAAGGAACTAGGGACCATGGGTGTTAGTGACAAGTGCTTGTAATTCAGTTGTCATAGCTATGCCAGTGAGGATCAGAGAGAGCATCCTTAACTGAGTTAGGTTCCATGAAAGGAATCTATGTAGTAGTAAAGAGCAATGGTTTTAAAAAAAACATGGCTTGGACCTAGTCATCGTGGGGTGAGTGCGTGGAGCAACAGTGATAATAGGTGTTTTTGAAAGAGTAGTCAGTGGGGAAGGGGAGTATGAAGGTGAGGGAGAAATAAATGGAACATTTATTTGAGGTAAGACAATCACAATTAGGTGTAACTGAAGATGGAGATGAGTGAATACATGTGTTAGTAGAATGTTATTGCTGAGGTGAAGAACAATGTGGAGAAGAACATGTTAATGCAAGGGGTACCAAAGATCTATCTTATATCAAAGCTATATGAAGGGAGTGCAAGTATGACAAAAGAAGAGTTTGTATGATGATGAGATGTGGAGGTCAAGTCACAGTAAGGAAACTCAACTTCATTGAAGACAACATTGCTAGAAATGTAAATTCTTTCAATAGTAGGATCAAGACATTTAAAACCCTTGTGTGAGTCACTATAACCAATGAATATGCATTTCTTAGTATGAAATTGAAGTTTTTACTTGTTGTAAGGTCTAAGAAAAGGAAAGCAAGAGCATCCAAACACCTCTAGCATCTTATAGTTGTTAGGTTTCTAGAATAATATTTCAAAAGGAGACTGGTGTTGTAAAACTTGTGTAGGGAGATTGTTAATTAAATGAGTGGCAATTAAGAAAGATTCACACCAGAATGAGAGGGGAAATTTGGTAAGGGAGAGTAGGGTTTGGCTTTTTCAACTATGTCTTTATGCTTTATTTCCACTTTGTCATTCTGTTGGTGAGTATGTTGGAAATGGTGTCTAAAACTAATGCCAAGTTGATTTAAAATTTGTAGAAATGATCCGTACGCACCACCCAAATTAGTTTGAAGACATTTTATTTTCGATTCAAAGTAGGGTGTGCAGAATTTTTTAAGAACTAATCGAACGAAACCGAACTGAACTGACCCAAGCCGAATCGGTTCGGTCGGTACTTTTACTACAGTAATTATAATTGATTCGGTTAATTTAAATAACTTAACTTTCAGTTCGATTATATTTAACAATAAACATGTAATAGGTTTGAACTGATTACAACCATTATATGTATATATATTTAGTTAGACATAAATGATAAAAACTTAATAAATTAGACATATATTATTAAAACTTAGACATAATTATTAATTAGGCATATATATATATATATATATATATATATATATATATATATATATATATATGTATATAAATTGTGTTGAGTGTTGATATTTTCAATTTAATTATTTCTAGTATTTTTTTAGAAATTTAATAATTGTAGCCGAACCGGTTACAAGTAATCGAATTGAACCTATGACTTCGGTTTCATTCGGTTCAGTTCTTTCGGTTACACCGGTTCGGTATTTCAGGTAACTAATGGATTATGTTCGATTACAAAAATATATTACTAACTGACTGAAACAAACCGTGCACACCCCTATTCAAAATACCTTTCAATGAATGCATTGAATTTGACAAAGCAGTTTTTGCATCAGATTTCAACTTTAAATGGAAAATCCAAGTGTATCTATTGTAGTCATCTACAAATGCAATATAAAATCTATAGCCTGCTGAAGAAAGATGGGGGAGGGTCCCTAAATATCAGAGTAAACTAATTGAAATGGTTTAGTCGTTTTTCTATAGACAAAGAAAATGTAGATTGATGTGCTTTGCCAAACATACATTAATCATAGAAAGTAGGACATTTATTACTATTAAAGGAAATATTTACAAGCTTTAGTGCTAGAGCTAATACTGCGGTTGAAGGTTGTCCTAGTCTTTGACGCCATAAGTTTGACATCATTCTTGGAATTTAAACTTGACAGAAAACATGTAAATTGATTAGCAATCTTGGATGAACTGTTATGGAGTTGAGATTGTGAGGCAGTTTGTTAACAAGAAAATGATATAATCCATTCTCAAGGACACTCTGCAGGAACACTTCCCTCGTAGTCTTGTCCTTCACGAAATAAAAAATTGAGTCAATTTCGACTATAACACGATTACCAAGAGTAATTTGATAGACATTTATCAGATTTTTTGTGGCAGAAGGAACACACAGTTGTTGATCAAGAGTTAGGGAAACACATTTGTTATTAGTAGCAGTGAAGTTTGACCAATATGAGAAATAGGTCAAAGAGCATCATTACCTACAAACAACTTTTGTTTATCCTTATAGTCAGAATGTAGTGAAAGACTAGAGATATCTGGTGTAGCATGGGCACTGGCAGCACTGTCAAGGTACCATGTTGAACTGTCAAAAGATCTTGATGAAGCAATGTAGGCAGTGAGATGTCTAGGTATAGTGTTGTTGGAGGATGCGTTTTCTCGCTGAGATATCCTTGGGTTAGAATTCATAATCAAACCTAATGTAGCATGTAGAGGCATAATGTCTAGGTTTTCTACAGATTTGATAGATTGGCTTGTTTCTAAACCTGCCTCTTCTTTCGCCTCTCCCTCTGAAATTATTAGCATTGCCTTTGGGAGAGAAATTTTGAACCTGGCCTCTCATTGGTTTTGGAGCAAAACTGGTAAAATTTGTTGTGGGATGATGCATGTCAAGAACTGTACTACTATCGAGTCTGTTCTATCCTCATCTCATGATTTTGAAACATAATCTGAGCTTCTTAGAGTGAGACAATGTCACCTTGATGTCAAGTTGACCACCACAAGGTCATACTCAGAACCAAGACCTCCAAGTACATAGAGTAATAAGTCTTCATCAGTTATAACTTGACCTGTGGAGGAAAGACTATCTGCTATGGACTTCATCTTTAGCATATAGTCATTGACATTTTGAGAACTTTTCTTAAGTGTTTGTAGCTGATATCTGAGCTGCAATGTCCTAGTTTTTGACTGATATGTAAATATTTGTTCCAGTGACATCCACACTTCATGAGAGGTGCTGCATCTAACTGTGGCCATACATGGCTTCAGTTAAGGAAGAGAGAAGCTAAGTAATGCCTTTATAATAGTAGGCAGAGAATATATAATTAATGATTTTTGGAAAATTCATCTTAGATATTTATCAAGTATAAGTATTAAAATATGATCGAGGTTTATTTGTGATAATACCCAAAATGTATCCCTCGGATGATTTAAGAAACACAGGCAGGGACATACAATCAAGATAACCACATGATTTTATATTATGGTGTGTCATGTGTACGCACAAAGCTATATCACTACATCAGATAATTAGACAAGTTGTGCATATTATTTATGGATGTACGTATTTCATGCTTTCTGGCCAGCATTCGGCTGTGAAGGTGGTCGTGGTGGAGTGTGCTTAGGATCTGCTGATGGCTCATCATAATCCTCAATCTTTGAGGACTCACTTTCATGTCCGCTAGAAGATATTTCCTTAAAGGTATCCACCTTTTCGTTTGCTGCGTTAAACATATTTAGTTTAATTAAGAATTGACGATAACACTAAAAAATAAGGTTACACTCATGTTCTAGTGTTACAATCACAGAACACAAAAAAAATGTATGAACGAGAAAATATTAGATGCATAAAAGAAAATTCAGTCTCGAGTGGATTAGAGATATACAACTTCTCTATTAACATATGAAACAAGACTAGACAGAGAAGTTAAGAAGGGAGGAAAAAGGTTGACCTGAAGGCTGCTTAACAGCAAAGTAGACCAACGCAAACGCAGGCAGGAGGCATAAGCACAAACGGATTCCAAACGCCATGTCTCTCTTCCTTTAAATATATTGAGTAAATGTACAGAATAGGTTGATACAACTATTTAAACGATTATGTTGACAAACTTTGTTGGCATTCATTTTGAAATTAAAAAAATAACGAAAATGCAAAAAAAATATTAGTTTAAACAGTTCTTTCCTACCTTTTAATCGAGAAAGTAACGTTGTCTTTAATAATTAGTATTTTTAATAAAATGGACTAATTACTAAATGTTATATACAATTTGAGAAGCAGTTTAGAAGTCTCCTTCGTCTACTCCAACCACTACTACCAACTGTCAAATTATTATTTGATTTGCTGAACTGTAAAAGGAGGAGAAGAAAATGTAAATGCTATATATGTTAACGATTGTAGAAAATGCTGTAGAAATAACGAGAGACATCCATCTAAGTAATCCTTGTGCTTAAACTAATATGGCATAAAATCACATTCCACCGAAATTTTATGTAAATCAACGGTGATTAGTATCATTATGATGTGGAAATACAAGGAATAGAAAATCACTAACACATTGGAGTTTATTTATTTTTATTCAGCATATACCTATTTATAATTGTGTTAAGCACTATGATATTATATTATAATCTTTTGTTTCTTTTAATTTTTTTCAGTAAAATTCTTTTTTTTATTAAGATTGTTTGTTTGATATAAAGAAATTGACAAAATACTTGAAGAAGTCTGAATGAAACTTGTATGTTAAATTGGAGACGAAATATTGAAGAACTCATAATGAAACTGGTATTTCAAATTTGAGACGAAATAGAAACTAATTATAGAACGACTGCGGCTTGAAGATGTCCTAAAGAGAGAATTCACTCCACACATGTTGCTTGCAATTCTATAGCTGTATGATAGAAGAATTGAACAAAAAAAAATTCCTTGGCCAAACGAACTGTTTCGTGCATATTCTTTTCTAGAGGTTAAATGCAGTTTTCAGATATATTAAGTATGGATAAACTGTTCGAAAATCTTCAAACCGACTCTACAAACACTGCAACTTAGAAGAGGCAGAGTAAAAAGTCTACAACGTTAAAAGATGCAATCTTCTCGTTAATAACTGTTTAAATAAAAATTTTGCAGAAGTAATATTTCTCCACCAATTTTCTGAACCAAACCGCAGAACCCATGTGTTAGATGAGTTGTAGAGTGACTCCTCACCCCTCTTCAAAACTTGGATGCCCTTGTGTAAGATGAGCTGTTGGTATATCTCACCTCTCTTGCGAAACTCGAGTGCCCTTGCAGTAGGTTCTACCCCCAAGATTTGTTCCTCATGAACTAAATAGAGGTGACCATAATTCTAATGACCGCTTAAGCTTATTTGCAACAAGTTGCATATAATACAAAAACCTGAAGCTTTTATGTAGACTGGACACACAGAAAGCTTAATCCTAAATTTGGAACAAACCAAAGATAGATATACAAACATCCCCCAAACATATTAGCCGTAAGATATATGATTCAGTAAAAGGATTCATACAACTTTGAAATTCAATTGCTTCCACATCCGTAAAGACACAATACCTTTTATCCGATACTAAGGTTTCGAACCTTTTATCCGATACTAAGGTTTCGAACCTTTTATCCAACCATAACAAAGTTAGTAAATCAGTAAAATTAGTAGCAGCTCAGAAACATATTTTATCATCTTTTCTTAAATCCATATTTCTTACGTTCATAAAACAGGTCTGTCTTGGCGCTCCCTAAATTGACGATTTTCGGACATCCATCCCTATCTTTCTCCTGCTGTGTACACTCTTTGCAGTAATAGGCATCTGAGATACCCACCCCCCCACAGATGACACACCTTCCTTGAAAGGACCCATAATTGCATTCATCGCAAACCCGTACAAGTGTGCAAGGTCTGACATACGAATCGCAGATAACACACTTTCCATCACACTTCTCGCAAAGTCGTCCAATGGCAATTCCTGGTTGCTTTCGGCACATAATCAGATCAGGATGATGCTTAGCCATGGTTTCAGCAAGAAGCTCTTAAATGCCAATGCTTCAGTGATGATTTGCAGACATAATTAGTGCTTTAAACTTAAGAATTCCAATATTACATCAGAAGCAGATAAGTGATTAATTAATATCACAAAAAAGATTGACAAGTAAATAAAATACATAACAATCTTAACTAAACAGGTTTGTATAATCATTCTAAATTTGGAGTCAACATAGATGCATGAAAAAGTTAAAACTCCACGTAATTAACCTTAGAAGCTTAATTAGAGTCCAACATTAGGAATTCAATAAGTAGAAATTGTTCACAGTTCTATGAAATCCCTACCCCACCTCTACCCCGGCGGCCGCCTGCCAGGTATTCCCAATGTCAAAAACAAGATCAGCTGACGGCGAAGCCGAAGCAGTAAGTCAAAAATCAATTAAACAAAGTCATTACTAATTTCTAATTGCTAGCAAAACCTACCAATAGAGGGGGAAAATCTCCAAACACTAATTCTACTCCAAGGCCACATCTGTATGAAGATTAACAGTCTACACAAAGGTGAAAGGTTCAATCAAATTAACCAATTCAGTCGCAATTTTCTCATACTCAACATTAATTTCCAAAATTACATGATCGAAACAAATAATTGCATTTATTCGGACAAGTAATCCTGCTTATTTGTGCTAAAAAGAAGTAAATGAAAGTACCAATTGAATCACGAAGAAGCAGAAGATGACAAACCAAACACCGAAGATCGGCGGCCTGAGCTCACTGGAGTTTCTGATGTGCGCGCCGACAAAAGAGGCGGGTAAAAGAAGATTATGCCGAATCGAAGGAGGATTACTGCTGCAAAGGAATAGAATAGTAGAAGAACAATCCAGAGTCCGCACCGACTATAGATTGGACTTTTAATATTTGACCCGATTTGATCCGGAAGTAACTCATCAAATGAACAGGTTTTAAAGTTGATTTTAAAAAATATCAGATTTTTTTTTAACTTGAGAAGAACATATATTTTTTTGTGCCATGTCTTCAATAATTTATTACTTGAAAATTAAAGAGAATATATTGTTCCTGTTTTTACATATTTTCAAATCAAATTTCATTTTCTTTTTTCATTAATTTTATCATAATTCATTTAAGCATTTTAATTCTTTTCTAAATTGTAGCAATAATGTTGTTATTAGAATATTTTTTTTAGTCAAAAGTTAAAAATATATTAACCAGAAAAGAATTGCACTAGTACAATGGGCATACTCAAGACTACAAACATTAAAACCCTTAAAGAAGGTAAAGACAACTAGAACAAATAAAAAAATGGTTAATTAAGGGTTTTGCATTCAAGTTTAAGGTTTTGCATTCAGGTTTAGGGTTTGACCGTATAGTGATTAGGGTTTTTATTGTATTCTGAGATCATATATTGTTTTGTCTATAGTGTCTTCTGAGATCATATGCTGTGTTGTCTTGCATATTGTCTTGGATACCGAGATTGCATATTGTCTTGCATACAGAGATTGCATATTGTCTTGCATACTGAGATTTCATATTATCTTGCATATTGATATTGCATACTAAGATCGCATTCTGGTGTTGTATGTAGTGTATTCAAGTGATTTCGATGATCCTGATTTTACTGAGGCTAAGTCAAATGATGGTCAAACAAATGATGATGAGTTGTTTGAGTCAATGGTTGAACCAGAAGTAGAACATAGTTTTACTTGTAGTGATTTTAATGTAGTTGACACTGAGGATGACAACTCAGATGAATTAAGAAGTTTGGATAGTGAGCCAGATGAAAATGTTGTAAGGTGTAGGAATAGACCTAGGAATCTAGAGTTCTTCCTTGAAACATATATGAGAGATGTTCAATTCAAATGGAGCATATTGTTTGGGTCTGCAACTAAGTTTAGGTAGGCTGTGGTGGAATACTCTATTAAGAGTGGTAGGGTTCTAAGATTTGTGAAGAATGTTATAGATAAGATTAGGGCTGCATGTTCTAATGGGTGCCTTGGTTTGTGTATACGTCTTTATTAAGAGATGAGAGAACATTCAAATTAAATCATTCAATGATGTTCATAATTGTAGTAGGACATTTAGGAATAGGTTTGCCAATTCAAACTGGTTGTCACGATAATATATGGGGCTGTTGAGGAATGCACCTCACATGAGTGTAAGTGCCATACAAAATGCTATACGGCATGATCATATGGTGTTGGTGTCAATGATGCAAGTTTGGAGAGCTAAGAGAAAAGCTACACTTATGATTCAATGATCATATGATGACCAATTTAACCAATTGTGGGATTATCTTAAGGAGCTAAAAAGGGTTAATGATGGTAGTTATATTTTTATGAAAATTGAGGCAGGTAGAGGTGGTAGACCTAAGTTTCAAAGGCTGTATATTTGTTTCGAGGCTTTAAAAAGGGTTGTAAGTCAGTGATTGGTCTGGATGGGTGTGACATCAAAGGTCCACATCCAGGACAATTACTGATTGTAGTGGGATCATATGAGAATAACTCATTGTTCCCAATTGCTTATGTTGTAGTCGAGGTTGAAAACCGGGAGTCTTGGGAGTGGCTTTTTACTGCTTTGATTAATCATGTTGGATTTGTTAATAGTTATGCATGGACATTCATAAGTGATAAGTAAAAAGAGTTGAAGCGTGCACTGAAAAACTTAGTACCCAATTCAGAGCATATGAGTTGTGTGCACCATATGTACAATAATTTTAAGGAGGATTTCAAAGGTGTGTCTTTGAAAAATAGATTGTGGAGCTGTGCTAGGAGTACAACAGTAGTTCATCTTTTTTTTTTAAATGGAGAAGCCTAAGGAAGAACATTTAGGGGAATATGAATGCTTGTCTGCAAAGCTTCGTGCTTCATGGACTAGGTCTGACTTTTAGACCTTTCCCAAGTGCGATATGCTGTCAAATAACCTTTGTGAGTCATTTAATGATGTAATTTTGGAAGCTAGGGATAGACACATCCTGATTATGCTTGAAAAAATTAGGTTATAAGTGGATTTGTAATGTGTCTCCAAAAGCATGTGCAATAGTTGACAAGAATAAAATAGATAGTGCATTTTGCCTACCTATACGGGCAGGAGGAGGGAAATTTGAAGTGATTCATACTACTGGGCCAGTTAATGTAGTGAACTTAGAGGTGAAGACTTATACTTATAGGAAATATGATATCACTGGCATTCCATGATGTCATGTCATAGATGTCATAAGCCACAAACTGAATGATCCTCTTGCCTATATGGATAGTTGTTATACGAAAAGGTCTATTTAAAGACATATGGGCTTGTCATTAGCCCTATGACTAGTTTAGAATTGTGGTCCAAATCTACTAGACCACCATTAATTCCTCCTACTTACTATAAACAGCCTATGAGACCTAAGAAGTTAAGGACTAGGTAGTCTAGTGAACCCCCTAGATCCCCTTGCACTGTATAACAGTAAATCCAGGGCTGGTATAGTAATGAAATGCAAACAATATGGTGAATTGGGTCACAATAAACATATATGTAACAAGATAAAGGTACAAAAATAGTTAATACATGTAATTATGTTCTGTTTGTTAAGTTGTAGGCTTCACAATCGGCTTCACAAGCATCTGGATCAATGGCTTCACAGAATGTTGAACCAGTGCTTCACATAATGCTTCCCAGATGCCAACAATTAATACATTAATTTTGTTTAATTATTTCTACAATTAATTATATTTTATTTATTAACTTACAGATTTCTGATATATATATATAATTATGTTCTATTGTTTAATTGTAGGCTTCTGCCCTAGTGAAAAATTCATCCCAGAGGTTTGAACTAGTGAAAATTTTGAGTTGAGGTCTAAACTAGTGGCAAATACTTCCTAGAGGGATGATACAATACAGCCATCACTTTCTTAACCAGTAGCAAATGATTCCCAAAGGTCTGAATCAATGTACATCTCTCAATCTCCTACCATGGTGACATCTCTCGTAGCAATGGCGGTCCTTAAGAAACAATGCACCTGAAAGTCTAGCAGAGCATTATTCATAATGGAAGTTGAATGCATTTTTCCCTTTAGTCAGTCAAATTTGAATAATGATTGTGAATTTTTTGTGGACATTTTGGATATTTTTATGGGAATTTTGAACAATGATTATGTATGTTTATATTTTGTGAAGGGGATGTTTATTTTTTATGGGTAATAAACAGTGAAGGATATTTGGGATTTTTTGTAAGGATACTATGAATATTCTTATAAACAGTGAATGGTGTTTGAGATTTTATGATAATTATGAAAAATGTATGATTATGAAGTATGAATGATGTTAATTATGTTTGGGAATATTACTCTTCCTCTCTCAAGTCAAGGATCAAAATTTGTAAATGCAAATTTAACTTTAACTTGTCATTGATCAAAATAACTTACAATTAAAGTACACAAACATCATCAACAACATAACCTAAATCAAAATAAGCTTAAATACAAGATAAATACCCCCAAAACTTGAAGTAAACAAACATTAACAACAAGCATATGCACATCATCAACATCTTAATTTTGGATCGTAAAATTCTATTTTCGTGCTCAAGTTGGGTCATTCCTCTTAATAACCCGAATATAATATATTTTGCTCTTTTTGCCCATAGGTGGGTCGGACCACATAAAAAACCTACATTCTCCATTTTCTGTAAAGAAAAAAATCAACAACATTAGCAAATAATTATGAGAAAATAGAGCTTCCAATTTTAGTAAATATGGAGGTTCCAATTTCAATACATAATTGAGGTTGGAGAAGTGAAAAATTTTCCTTCCAAACTTACCCATTTTTTAGAACATGCATAGAACCTTCTTCCCGTGTTCAAATCAGTCGAGGTCTTTAGTTTTGAAAGAATACTGCAGTGGCATATTGGAGCTCCCATGGGAAAAAAAGGAAAAATAGTGAAGGCATTGCAGAGAAATACTTCATCACGGTGAAGAAGAAACAGGGAAGGGATGGAGAAATTTGGCCCGCCATTTCTTATAGGAAAAAGGGAGTTGGTGGGGGAGAGGTCGTGGATGGCTTACACGTGGCAATGGGTATTAAATTACCCCATTACCCATTAAAAAACTCATTTGTAAGTCATGTGCATTAACTCTTCATCAGTTTTTTGGACGGAAGTCACGGTAGGGTGTACTGTTGAAATAAAACAAAAAGTGAGGGGGTTTTATAAAAAATTTTAAAGGTCAATGGGTCAAATGGTATAGTTGACAAAGGTCAGGGGTCCACAATAATTAATCCAATAAAAAATTACATCCATCTCTCCAAAATATATTCACTTATGTTGAGAGATCTCTATTTTTATCAAGGAAAATTAACCTCTTTAACCATGAAAACAATTTTCCTAGCGATTAAATGATATTTCATGATTTTTTCCATGAAGATCCTCCTATTCCTTTTGAGTGAATAAGATTTTGTATAAAATCACTCGAAGAACTAGGCAATATTAGAATATTTTAGTTAATCATCTTAGATAAGCATTTCCTTAGCTAATCAAATATCTATTGTTAATGGTGAATCTCTATTAGCTGAAGGTATCCCCATTATGCACCATTTTGTTTTGCTTTATGCGATTTTTATGGAACTTTCTTTCAAAGATGTGAGATAATTCATTTACTTCATCTTGAATTTTTCTATAATTATGGTTTTGAGTATGTTTAGATGGTTGTCTTTGATTGTTGTTGTGTTTTTTAAAAGGTTTGATAAGATTCTTTCGAGGAAAGGCTTACGGTTTACTAGCCGTTTTGAGTGGTTTTCCATTTGTTTTCAAAATTGTTGTGTACTTTGAGTGGTTTCAAAAGAATTTTAAAATTTAAAATTTAAAATTTTTAAATGATATATAACATTAATTGATTCTTATAATTAAGCAGTTTGATCAAATCAACAATATATCTTTGATTTACTCAAAATTGGTTAGGGTTTGGATTATTAAGATAGGATTTTGATTTAATTGGTCAATTAATGATATATCATTAATTTATCCAAAATTAAATTATGGTTTTGAGTATGTTTAGGTGGTTGTCATTGATTGTTATTGATTTTTGAAAAAAAAATTAATAAGATTCTTTCCATGGGTAATCATTTTATTTTTATTGAAATTTATTTTTTTGTATAAATGGTCTGATATTCAGCAGTTTACTAGCGGTTTTGAGCAGTTTTTCATTTATTTTCAAAAGTTTCATGTATTTAGAGTGGTTTTTAAAGATTTTCACATTTCAAAAATTTTAAATGACATCCAACATTAATTGATTCATATAATTAACCAGCTTGATCATTGGTGAATCAATGATATATCATTGATTTACCCAAAATTATTTCAAACACCCCTTAAATAGATTAATGTCATTTTAGTCAATAATTATTGGCATATTTATGGTAACTTACTATTTACCTAAAAAAATTTAAAAACTGATATTTCTTAAAACACCACTTTTAAACTTATATAGTTATGTAAATTTCCCGTGATCTGGAGCTAACCCACCCAAATACTCATTTTCAAGAGAGATGTGTCGAATAACATGTTGAGCTTAGCCTATCTCTCCAATTATTACATAATTAATCTAAAATAAAACTGCTTTCCTTCTTACCAAAGTTACAATTCTACTCGAATGGGAGATATTATGACCGAAATTTTTGTGCCCACACATTATGTCTAGGGATGTCAATTATATCTCCAGCTATTTGTAGTCGCAGATATATGAAATTAATTGGGGTTGAACTCTTATAGATGAGTAATGAACTAAGTTTAGTTTTTTATTTATTTTTCGTACCCATTGGATATCAAGCAGGTATGATGCGGTTATGGAGTACCAATAAGTCACCAACACCACAAAACACCACCACCATCCCCTTTCGTAAATGGATGAAATGCATTTATCAAACCACAATCAGAATGAATAATCTTTTTTATAATCGAATCAAACTAAAATTCATGCATTTTATTATCGAAATGAACCAAAATTTAACAATCTTATAATAAAATAAAACAAAATTTATTAATTTTAAAATCAAACAGAACCAAAATTTCTCAGTTTTAAAATCAAAGCAAGTGAACATCAATTTTATAATTGAATAACCAATCTAGAATTCAACATTTTATGAACGAACCGACCTGGATCGTCAATTTTGTAATTGACTAAGCATTCAAAAATTCATCAATTTTAAAACCAAAACCAAATCAAATCAACAAGTTCATAATCGAATAATCATAATAAGTTCATCAATTTTACAATCAAACAAACTGGCTCATCTATTTTATAATCAAATAATCAAACTAAAATTCATAATACTGTAATTGAATCAAACCGAAATTCTTTAGTTTATAATCAAACTGAAATTCTTCAGTTTATAATCTATCCAAACTAAAATTTATAAATTTTATATATGAACCTTATGTTATTCCGATTCTCCCATCTATTGGCAGTCATTTTAATATATTAACAAAGATTAAAAAATTTACTTATATAGATTAAAAAAGTATTAAGATATTAAAAGAAACATGTATTGGATAACCCTTTGGTTATCCAAACCCTGTCGAGTATTACCCATACTCACCTCATCTAATTTATAACGGTTATGGGTGGATATGAATATTAGAAAGTGTGTTCGAGTATGAGAAGGGTAAATCCATACCCTTATATACCCCTGCCCATTGCCCATTGACATCTCTAAGTATGTCAGAAAAAAAAATTATTAAGTGAGCTTTTCAATAAAGGAAAATATATGGTACTAAAATGTAACACATGTAACTGTAACATATAGTTCCCATATCATAAATGTTAGAAATTGGGTGTTAAATGCTATTTTCATAGACTCATTTTGAGAAAAATTTTAGGTTGGACTCACGATATAAAAGTGTAAGGTCTTTAGAGATTTGAGTTCTCCTTCACGAGTACATCGAAATTGACTATTAATTTGCCAAAATTGGTTTTGGGATGAATGAGAAATTGTCACCCAAAGTGAGCTAAATGATAATGAAAAAATAAGTGAGAGTAGTAGAAATCTCACATTAGAAATGAAGAAAATGTTGAAGTGGTATCTATAGAGATGCTTGGATCACTGTAGATAACTTGATATATATAAAGGCTATCTCTTGTGTGTAGGGAGGTGCAAATCACAGCACGATTCAGAATGCAGCTTTGGTGCGCCTGCACGTCCTATGGATACAAATACCGGTCCAAAAAACCTCCCCCATATGGGTTACCTTTTGCTCCAAAATTATTTTTCTTCCACAAGGAAGCTCAAAAGGCACTAGAATATGGAATATTATTGGTAAATAAAGGCCCAAAATATTTTTTAAATAAAGGTAAAAAACTTGTTTTTGGCAATAAATGGCCTTTATGGTGGCTCTCCCCATGATTACTATAAAAGGAGGTGTTCTCCATCTCATTTCTTCACACAAAAAAGTAAAAACTTCTTATCTTCTCTCTTTGTTGGCCTTTTATTCTTTGTAGAAGCTACTTGGTTTGAGTTTTTGGTGTGAAGACTAGTCTAGTCTCGATTCGATTTTAGTTTCGGTTCAGTTTCGATCTCGGTTCGGTTCTAATCTCCTTTCAGCTTTCTGTTCTAGTGTTGGTTCGTGAGTCATCACTCTGGTCATAGAATTCAAACAAGTCAGTTCAGCATGGTGGTGAAGTCAGTACTGGGTGCTCTTTAGCTACCTCCAATCATTTTATATTAAGAAATGAACGTCATTATCAACCTTTAGTACCAATAAAAAGAAAATATGGTAACTGAAAGCAACAAGAATGTTGTATTGAATCATGCTATAAAAAACCAAGGGCAGAACCCTACTGTTGGGGCTCAAATGCCAAACCTCAGTGTGCAGAACCCTGCTATGACCGTTATGACCCGTATGACACCGATGCCTCTGTCTATTTCTCATGGGGAGAAACCAAAGAAATTTAATGGTTTGAATTTTAAAAGGTGGTAGCAAAAGATGCCCTTCTATCCGATCTCTCTGAATCTGGAAAAATGCTTGACTGAATAAGCTCCTAAGTTCAATGACGATGAGCATGATTTCAAAACGATCAGTGCTATTGATGCTTTAAAATATTCTGACTATTTATATAGAAATTACATTATGAATGGTCATTCTACTTCCTCGTATAATGTTTATTCTGACAAGAAAATAACTACGGATCTATGTGAATCTCTTGAAGGAAAGTGCAAGATAAAGGGTGTTGGTGCTAAGAAGTTCATCATGGCTTACTTCCAAGATTTTAAGATGGTGGCTCCAAAAAGGTGACCTGTCAAGTACAAGATGTTCATATTCTTTTGCACGAGATTCATGCTGAGGGGATGATACTAGGTGAATCATTTCAAGTGGCTTGTATAATTGAGAAATTGTCTCATATATGGAAGAATTTCAAGAATTATATAAAGCACAAATAAAAGGAAATGAGCATCGAGGATCTGTTTATTTGACTTTGAATCGAAAAAGATTATAGGTTATCTGAAAAAAGAGGGCAAAACCACAAAGGCTAACATTGTGGAGCATGATCAAGGTTCCAAAACCAGAAAGACTAACAACAAAAGGAAGGGTCCAAACAAGCTAGGACCTAAAGGATGGATTTCAAAGAAAGTGAAATTCCAAGGCAAGTGCTACAATTATGACAAGTTGGGTCACAAATCCTCTGAATGTAGATTTCCTAAGAGAAACAACAAGGCAAATGTGATTGAAAATTGTTTGAGACGTTTTAAACATTAACTTCTTTACAGTGGTATCTAAGATCAACATGGTTGGATCAAATCCAAATGAATGGTGGATTGACACTAAAGCTACATGCCATGTGTGTTTTGATCACGGGATGTTCTCTGCCTTTGAAGCTAGAGAGTATGGAAATATTTATTCATGAGGAAATCAGCACCTCTGAGATCAAAGGCCAAGGAAAAATGAGTTTGAAGATGACTTCTAGGAAGGAATATACTCTGAACAATGTCTTGCATGTACCTGAAATATGGAAAAACCTTGTATCTGGTTCACTACTGAATAACCATGTATTTCATATGATATTTTAGTCAAACAAAATTATTTTGTCTAAGAGTGAACTGTATGTTGTAAGGTTTAAATGAGTGGTGGAATGTTTAAGCTCAATGTAATGACATTGGTCAAACCAATATTAATAAAGCTAGTTCTTTTACTTACTTGTTGGAGTGTTTCAATTTATGACATGATAGACTAGGTCATGTTAATTATGATACTTTGAGTAAATAAATTAACTTGGATCATATACCAACATTTCATATTAATTCCAATCACACATGTGAAACTTGTGTTGAGGTAAAATTAACGAGGTCATCATTCCAAAATGTTCAAAGAGACACTTAACCACTTGATTTAATTCACAGTGATGTATGTGATTTAAAATTTATAAAACAATAGGTGGTGATAAGTATTTTATAACTTTTGTCGATGATAATACAAAATATTGTTACGTATATTTTCTTAAAAGCAAGGATGAAGCTATAGAGAAATTTATTCTTTATAAAAATGAAGTTGAGAATCAACTTAACAAATAAACTAAGGTGCTAAGATTGATCGATGTGGTGAGTATGACTCACCGTTTATTGAGATTTATGCTCAACATGGGATTTGACATGAAAACACAACACCTTATTCACCTCAGCCAATGATGTTACTGAGCCCAAAAATCATACTTTGAAAGAAATGATGAATGCATTGTTGATCATTTCGAGATTACCTCAGAACATGTAGGGAGAAGGCATTTTAATGGCAAACTATCTTTTGAATAAGATATCTAAAATCTTCATACAAATACTTACAAATATGAAGATTGTTGGAAACGCGACGCTCGCGCGGCAGAAGCGTGAGGCTTTTAAAAATTTATTAAAAATAAATCTTTTTTGATAAAAGAAAATAAATGTAATGCAACGCTTTCCAAAAAAACTTTTATTGAAAATGTCTTTTCATTTAGGATCCATTATATATTAATTTTATTACTCCACTATAAATATGAAATTACAATCTTAGAGATTATAGAATGTATTTACAAAGTATTTTCGTGTAGTCCATTAAGATAAATATTTCACATAATTCTGTCCTCCAATTATTAGTTCGTAAATTAAAACCGATCAAAATTATCATTTTACCCTTCTAATTAGCTATTGATCCTTAAGTACCATTAATTCACTAGTAAATGACTTATTTATAATTGTATTCTAAGTTTCAGCTCAATAACCATTTAGTTCTAAAATTAACACTTAAGGAAAACAATATATGATCCGTTAGGAAAACTTAGATTCTAAATCTTGTAAGATCATGTTCGCAACCATCTATATCACTGAATCTTTAAAACAAAAGTCACTAGATTATTTTACAAACAAACATTAACGAGTGAAACAAAAGATACAGTAGACATGGATAGGAGTTCGTGACTACTCAAGATTCAGACTGATTTACATATGATCATCATATTGATGTGTATTAAATCTATTTGATAAATGATAAGTTAATAAATATATTAATTCACAGCGGTCCTGTCATATATAATCTTATTATATGAAGTACATTTTCTAAGATATCTATCCACATCAATGATCCACATCTAGATCACATGCATTCATAATGCTTAGTGAACCGTACTAGCAACCATTCATTAAAGAGTTCATACTTTAATATGTTGCTGACAATTTTATTCACTATCTATGATCTTAATCCTCTCATACTAATACAAAATCATAGTCTCATTAATGAATATGGATTTTTCATATATTTATATATATTATTCAACAATAATTTAAAAGAACAATTATAAGAAAATTGTATTTCCATTAAATTTCATATTAAAATGTTAATACACATGCCTTGAGGGCATTACCCCCAACAATCTTGCACTTGCCCTAAAGTGAATGTGGCATCTCTCTCAACCCCATGTTACGCACATGACCCTCAAATGACCTCGCAGGAAGTGTCTTGGTAAAAGAATCAGTCAGGTTTTTATCTGACGCTATCTTCATAACAGTTTCATCCTCTCGATGTGGGATCTTTCTTACAAGATGATATATCATCTCTATGTACTTGCCCCTCTTGTTACTCCCCCGGTTGTTTAGAATTAGCTACCGTCCCACTGTTGTTATAGTATAAGGTATGTAGCTTGTCCATATCTGAAACTACTTCTAGATGAGTAGAGAACTTTCTGAGTCATGCTGCTTCTTTCGCAGATTCACAAGCTGATTTATATTTAGCTTCCATAGTGGAATCTGCAATGATGGATTGTTTGATACTTCTCCAGACTACAGCTCCTCCACCTAGGGTGAATACTGATCAGGACGTCGATTTTCGACTATCTCTGTCTGATTAAAAATTAGAATCAGTATATCTAGTGGAGTTCAAGTCTCCACCAGAATAAACAAGCATATAGTTTCTCGTTCTCCTAAAATATTTGAGAATGTGCTTTACTGCAATCCAATGTTCCAAACCTAGATTCGATTGATAACGACTGACAATTCTCACAGCATAACATATGTCTAGTCTTGTACACAACATGGCAGACATGAGACTACCAACAGCTGAAGCATAAGGAACCTTTTTCATATCATCTTCCTCATGAGGTTTCTTAGGACATTACTCATTGGAAAGGATAATTTCATGTGTGGTCGGTAGTTGACATTTCTTGGAATTCTTAATAGAACATCTCTCTATCACCTTATCAATATAAGATACCTGCAAAAGTGCCAAGAACTTGTTCTATCTATCCTTTAGGATTTAGATTCCTAGAATATAGCTCGCCTCTCCCAAATTTGTTATTTGAAATTTCTCAACTAACCACGTCTTTACATTTGATAAAGTTTCTACATCATTTCCAATGAGTGGAATATCGTCAACATAAAGAACTAAGAAAACCATGCCTTTTTAATGTATTTATAAACACAAGTTTCGTCAACATTTTGTTAGAAACCATAAGATTTAATAATCTCATCAAAGTTAAGATTCCAAGATCTAGCTACTCGCTTTAATCCATAAATAGATTTAAGAAACTTGCATACTTTCTGATCTTACCCTTTTTTCACAAACCTTTCTGTTTGCATCATATAAATGTTCTCTTCAAGAGAACCATTCAGAAAATCTTTGTTGACGTCCATTTGCCGTATTTCATAGTCTAAACTAGTGGCATTGGACAAAATGATGCAGATGGATTTTAGCATGGAAACATGGGAGAATGTGTATTCATAATCGACTCATTCCCTTTGTGTATAGCCATTGGCTACCAGTCGTGCCTTGAAAGTCTCTTCTTTCCCATCTACACCTACTTTCTTATTGAATATCCATTTACATCCAATGGGCTTGAAATCTTAAGATGGATCTACAAGTTCTCAGACGAAATTGGAATACATCGATTCCACTTCCTGGTTCATGGCATCTTGTCATTTCTCATTTTTAGGATCATCCATCACCTCTTTAAAGGTTAATGGGTCATGCTTATCAGTATCAAATACTAGGATATGTGCCTCTAGTTCATAGCGAATAGGTTGTCTTACAATCCTTCCACTACGACGTTTCATCGGGATTTTCTGAACATGAACAGTTGGTTCTGTGGTTTTCCGTTTTTCAATTAATGATAAAGGTGGTCTAATAAGGACGATCCATTAACCTTTATTCTATTGTTACTCCAATATAAATATGGAATTGCACTCTTAGAAATTATGAAATGTATTTACAGAGTATTCTCGTATAGTCCTTTGATATAATCATTTCACGTAGTTTTGTCCTCCAATTATTGATTCGTAAATTAGAGTTGGTCAAAATTATCATTTTACCCTTCTAATTACCTCTTGATCCTTAAGTACCATTAATTCACTAGTGAATGGTTAATTTATAATCGAATTATAAATTTGAGCTTAATAACCATTCAGTTCTAGAATTAACACTTAAGGAAACTAATATACGATCCGTTAGGAAATCTTGGATTCCAAATCTTATAAGATCATGTTCCTAGTCATCCATATCACTGAATCTCCAAAACAAAAGTCACTAACTTGTTTTACAAACAAACCTTAATGAGTGAATCAAAATATCCAGCAGACATGCAAAGGAGATCATGACTACTCAGGATTTGGACTGATCTACATATGATTATCAAATTGATGTGTATTAAATTTTTATGATAAACGGTAAGCCAATAAATATATTAATTCACATCAGTCCTGCCATATATAATCTTATTATATAAAATTTCTTCACTAAGATGTCTATCCGTATCAATGATCCAGATCTAGATTACATGCATTCATAATGCTTAGTGAACCATACTAGCAACCATTCATTAAAGATTTCATACTTTAATATGTTACTGACAATTATATTCATTATCTATGATCTTAATTTTCTCTTCTCTCTTTGTTAGTCTCTTGTTCTTTGTAGAAGCTAGTTGGTTCAAGTTTATTGTGTTAGGACTAGTCTAGTCTGAGTTCGATTTTAGTCTCGATTCGATTTCAGTCTCATTCAGTTCTAGTCTCCCTTCAACTTTTGGTTAGAATCCTCGTTCGAATCATTGTTCATGAGTCGTCACTCTGGTGGTCGAATTCAAGAGGGCGTAACTATTTTAAGAAAACTATTAAAACATGACTTGATTTGATTTCTCCTTAATTTATATTACTGTTACGTTGTTTATATAATTTTTACACGGGTAATTATACATTTCGTAACTATTATATTTACATTGATAATTTTAGATATATTATTGACATGACGTAGATAAATTATTTACATCTAGTAATTTCATAATTGTTGTATTACCGTAATTTTTATTTAATCTTATAATACAATACATTATTGATGACGATAAACGATTCAAGATTTTTTTACAAAGAACTTTCTTGGAGTAATTTAAACTAATTTCTTTCAATTTATTTCATTTTGTATAGTTTAGTTGTAGTATCATTCACAGATTCCAACCTTTTTTTTACAAAGAACTTACATGAATCACAATTTCTGAGGTATCCAAAAATCATAACCATGGTTATGAGAAATTTCCATACAAACAAAGAAGATTTGCCTCCTTAGGTGAAAAATCTTCTCATTTACTTGGCCATTGCCTGAATTTTTTTTTATGTTTCTTAATTTGAGCATACGTACACTTTGTGTGAAAGTTTCGTATTGACTATTGTATATGAGTACTGACTACAACACTTAAGGAGTTCATACTTTAAGAGGCATCTTCATGGATCTATAATGGGATAGCCCTCAAGATATCACGGTGACGTCTTCCTCAAATCATCACGACGTTATGAACATAGAGGAAAAGAGAAGAAAAATAGATTTTATGATAAAATTGAAGTTCATATCCGTCTCCCGGTTGGATCTGTTTTCATCTCCTCTCTAAAAAGCTCTCTTCTCTGCCTCCCACGTCCAAAGGTTCCCAAAAAACCCTCAAATATTTTGTTTATACATTAGGGATTAATAAGGATAAAATAGAAGGAAAAAAACACAGAAAAAATTGAAACCGTTATCGCGCTAGCGTTGCGGCGCTGGCACACTGTCTGTCCATGACAGCGCCCAACGCCCAGGCGCTGGCATGCTGCTTGCACCCAGCGTCGTGATGCTGTTCCTTCTTCCCCGATCCATTCTTTTATCATTTTAAACATATTTTTGCCTTCCAACTCTTTCAAAAATCAACCCAAATTCATTTCAAAATCATACCTACAAAATAAAAATAAAACAAAAATAAATCAAAAAATAAAACTCAAAGAGTCAACAAAATTAAAATTAAAATTATCTAAAATATGAGTGTAAAACACACTCATCACTCACCCATCCAACTTTGTTGACACATGACACTTGTAATTGAAAGAGGTTCAGCAAGTTCATTACACAAGAGGACTTACAAAGAATGTTCCATCCAGATAGAGCCGAAGCCATAATTACTTTAGCTGCCATGATTGCTTCTATGGTAGATTTCCATCCATTGTACCCAGCCGACTAGGCCGTCAAAGCGTACCCCATAAATTATGTACCGCCAAGTTTTTAAAAAAATAATGGAAAAACAAGGTGTGCTGAGGGACTTGTAGTGTATTTCATTGAAGATTTGGGACCATGATGCAGATGGTGCAATTTTAGAATTTCTAGAACAAATAAATCATGGCACGCGCAGGTCAACTTCCAAAAGGCGTAACTTTTGACTCTGGTGGAACCCCGTGGTCCGTAAGATATCAAATCGAAGCTTATTCAGAGATCTATATGTGAGACGAGCAGCCTAGTTCCAGGTCCAAAAACACTATTTTAAGCACTTTTAGAGGCCCGGAAGTTGTATCAGTCGTTATTTTAAGCTTTTTTGTAATTCTAATCTCTTTTAATTTTTAGGGTTTTTAGAGTAGTATAAATTCATCTTATTCGGTTATTTTAGACAATTTTGATTTTTTAATGAGAAATCGTTCTCATTTTCTGTTCAATTTTCAATATTCTTGTGAATTAACGAAGTTGTTGCCTAAATCCTAGTAATCTTAGGATTCAACAGGTTTGGAAGATGGGTTGCTAAAAATCATGCGTGATTCAATAGATTTTGGTATTGTTATGGTTTTGTTGAGGCTTCAGCTACATCAGACTATATTGGTGTGATGAATCCATGCACCTTAGTGATTTTTCAAAACCTTTTACTGAATAAGAATATACGTTGTATGCCAGCTGGTACTAGGATCAATCAATGGTTTCCATAGGTTTGTAAAACAAATATGTTCGAGAACAACACCAGCATTCTTGAATATCCTCCTCATCTCGCAAGTAGTGTGGCACAACCTAAAGGGCGAGAAATCAAAAGAATAATAGATAACAACATTCCCTTGCCCAGTGGACAAAGTTGAGGCATTACTTAGATGTGTGGGTCAAAGAAAACTAGGTGAAGCTACCATGTGTAGAGAGATCCCTCTCATGGGAGAGTGAGTAAATACTACGACTTCATTGTCTCACAACGAAGTGTTTTACACTAATATGAATTTTTTATGACGATTTGAAAAAATAAGAAATCTTCAAAGGATGCAGCACTAATGCTTCATTCTACACAAAAATGTAATGATCATGATAATTGAAATCAATATTCCAAGTTTGAACTCCAAAATCTCCTCAGCACTCGTCAACCAGTCAAGGAACTCTTCAGCCTGAAGACTGCCATGAAATTCTTATATTTAAGTCAGCATGCTGACCTCCCACCGCCAATTATCCTCTTCCACTTGGACTCCCTGCCGCCTACGATGGATCCGTGGAATGTCCTCGTAGTATTCTCCTTCGTCTTCCCCTTCTGATTCGTCTACCCAATCACCCTTCCTGATCGAATTTTAAGGTTCATGCATATTCCTCCTATTTTGATTCCCCATCATATTAATTATCCTTTCGGTTAATTGTTCCAACATTCGCTCCATACGTTGATCCACAATCTGCCTAATTTGATGTTCTAGTTGGACGCCATCATCGCGCTCATAAGCCTCCTCAACTCGCCGCTGCCGCTGCTGGTTTTGTCGTGGTTCCATGAAAACTACGGATTAGTTTTAGCTCTGGTACCAACTGATGTAGAGGAAACCTCGAAGAAACCTAACTGTAAAGGATTTTTTCGGTATGGAAAACCCTCTACGAACAAATAATAAAGATCATAATTTGAAGAGAGAAATAGAGAATAAAGATACCATTATTTATGAAGAAATCCCTTAAAGGGAAGAAACACCACGGAAAGATTGTCGATACATACTTGTGTCAAGGATTTTACACAGTTGTTTATGAGAGAATAGAAGAAGGGCAATGCTTTTACTTGAGGTTTTTGTTAGGTCTCTTCGTCGCCTCCTCTTCTTTTTACATGAGCTTGTACTTATAGGCCTTACAATAATAATAATAATAATAATAATAATAATAATAATAATAATAATAATAATAATAAAAGGGGATGATCACATCCCCTATGCTTTCGGCTGATGGGATTGCTTTTAGGCGTGGGCTCATTTACTTTGCTCATTCATTTCAATTGTTTTGTACTCAGCAACTCAATCAGTCATAGCCACTTGGTAGTTGCTCGTGGTTTGAGCCAATCAATCACAACCACTTGACTGTCAGTCTGAACCCTCTTTTCCATTCTGATGTTCTATCCTGTCCAGGAGGTAATGATTCCTTATTCTCGAGATGTCAGTTCCCATTCTAGAAGTGATGATTTTCTGTTCTTGAGATGTCGGTTCATGTTCTATTGTTCTTTCCCGTTCTGAGATTGATGGTCCCCCTTTGTGGAAGCCATAGTCCCCCCGTTCTAGAAGTGATAATCACCCTTTCTAGAAGCAATAGTCACTCGTTCTTGAAGCGATTGTCCCCCCGTTCCAGAACCCATAGTCACTCATTCCAGAAGTGATTGTCCCCCTGTTCCAGAAGTGATTGCCCCCTTTCCAGAAGAGGTAGTCCCCTATTCTAAAAGTGAAGGTTCCACGCTTCTACATTCTTTCCCATTCTGACGAGATCTCCCGCTCCAACGTTCTTTATCGTTCTGACGAGGTCTCCCGCTTCAGCATTCTTTCTGCATACGTGTCTTGGGTGATTTTTTCCTATTCATTTTCCCCCATTACACTCAATAAGGTTCACTTATTGAGGTGTAATGGTTTGTCCTTTCTAATTCTATCATTATGTCTGCCCATTTTTTTTCTCACGTGCTTTGTGTTTGTCGACTAACTTTTTTGCCAGCTTGTTGTCGATGATGATTACTTTCCCTTCATTCGCTACATTGTCTTTCCGTTCTTTTTACTATGGGTTTATTGATAGTATTTTCCCATTTTCATCATTATGGGCTCATTGGCGAGGTTCTCTCATTTTCTTCGGTATGGGCTCAGTGATAGAGTTTCTCCCATTTCTTTATTTTTCATTATCTTTCTCTTGTTCCATAATTGCATCGCACGAGTCTGAGTTTGACATTCCACATTTGTTGGTAGAATTTTTATTGTTTCCATATTTTCTTTTTCCTTCTGGGAACGATTTCTGTAGACACTATCAATGACTTAGGGTCCTTTCGTCGAACCATGCCCCCTTTTTGATCCCATACGGGCTCATCAATAGAGTTTCCCCTGTTTCTTCATTTTTCATTTTCCTTCTCTCGTACAATAAGATCCGTGACATGAATATTGTACAAGAATAATATAATAATTGAAATGAGTAAGGAGCGAATATATCGTTTCATAATTGTATTGCAGGAGCTTGAGTTTGATGCCTCACTTCTATTAGTAGAATTTTTCCCATTTCCTTGCTATAGACTTATTGGTAGAGTTTCTCCCGTATCCTTATTTTCTTTTTCTGCTTTCAATTTTTTCCTTCCTTTTCTCGGTTCTTTTTCCTTTACTCTTGGTCATCTTTTGCTCAGCTCCTTTCTTTAGCTCTTCTTTTCTATCCTTCTTTACTCAGCTCTTCTTTTCTTAGCGTTTCTTTACTGAGTTGAAGGTCTTTCCTTAACTTCTTTTCTTTTCTATTCTGAAGTACTTTTCTCAACTTCTTTTCTTTTATGTTCTGAAGATTTTCCCATTCTTAAGATATTTCCTTTTCCATTCTGAACATTTTCCCGTTCTTAAGACATTTTCTCTTCCGTTCTCCAGACTTTCCCATTTCTAAAGATGTTTCATTTTCTATTCTCCAGACTTTCCCGTTTCTAAGATGTTTCATTTTTCATTCTTTAGACTTTCCCGTTCTAAAGACATTTTTTTTTCATTCTCTAGACTTTCCCATTCTGAAGACACTTCCTTATGCATTCTTGAGACTTTCCCATTCTAAAGACATTTCTTTTTCTGTTCTGAAGACATTTCTTTTTCTGTTCTCCAAACTTTCCCATTCTGAAGACATTTCATTTTTCCATTCTGAAGACATTTAATTTTCCTTCTTACATTTTGTTTCATCCCTTGCGTGTTTTCCTCCTTAGCCTTTTTCTGCTCCTTTAGTGGAACATTGTCCCTATTTCAATTTCCTTCTGAGAACGGCATACGTAGATGCTCCCAAGGACTTAGGCTCCTTCGGTGGAACCATGGTCTCGTTTCAATTTTCTTCTGAGAACGGTGTACGTAGACGCTCCCAAGGACTTAGGCTCCTTCGGTGGAACCATGGCCTCGTTTCAATTTTCTTCTGAGAACGGCGTACGTAGATGCTCCCAAGGACTTAGGCTCCTTCAGTGGAACCATGGCCCCATTTCAATTTTCTTCTGAGAATAGCGTACGTAGACACTCCCAAGGATTTAGGCTCTTTCAGTGGAACCATGACCTTTTGATTTTCTTGAGAACGACGTACATAGATGCTCCCAAGGACTAGACACCTTCAGTAGAACCATGGCCCCGTTTTGATTTCCTTCTAAGAGTAGGACTTATGAATTGCCCCTCCCAAAAACTTATGACCTTAGTTTCTTATGAGAGTATGACTTATGAATTGCCCCTCCCAAGGACTTACGCCCATAGTTCTATTGTCGAAGAAGATTGAGAGTTGACAGCGTTCACGTTATCATGCCATAAGTTTTGATTGAGAGCTCCAAATCAAATTCTATAAGATTATTCTAAAAGTTGATTTTCATATATATGCTTCTGATAGTATATAATCCTCCATGTAATTAGCTTTCAATTGACACTATATAATTTTCAAATATGTATGTTCTGTAAAATCTATCTTCTTGAACAACCTTCATGAAAATTATTAGAACTCTTGTTCGGGAGCTCTGAATCAAGTTCTGTAAATTCTTCAAGCAATAGACATCTATATCTTCTTAAAGATATATAACATGCTATGTAAGTCTATGCAGTTTAAAAAGAAATTAAATTTGAAAGATGTGATTAAGTTTACTTTCCTGTACGAAGATTACCATACTTTTGATATGGAACTCAACTTGAGTTCCATAAAATTCTCCATGAAGCATACTCTTATATCCTTATAATTATGTGACTCGTCATGTAATTTTGTTTCCAACTTTTTTTATTTTAGTTTTCCACTTTCGTTCAGATTGTCGCGTCCATTGTTAAGACATTTTTGTTGACATCATCACGACGTCTATGTTCCCGTAGTCAGGATGTCTCCATTCACATTGTTTGTTCATATTTTATTTTCTTACACTTATAAATTCCTTTTGAATGACTGAATTTACTTAAGTCGTAGCTTTCCCTTTTTTTCTTCCCATTCTAGAACATTTGAATGTAGTCTCCTTGATTTTCCCATTCTGAAACGTTTAAATGGCAGCTTTCTTGACTTTCCCTTCCTAAGAAGTTTGAATATGTTCTTCTTTGCTTAGTTTTTTACTTTGAAGTTTTTGTTCTGAAATTCCTTCCTAACTCCTTTTTATTTTCTAATAAATTTCTTTTCTGAAATCCTTTCAGAATTTATTCTGAATTTCTAACACTCTTAACTTTTTCTTTTCTGAATAGCTGAAACTTCTTTGATCTAAACTTCAACTTTTCCGTTCTAAAGTTTTGACTTTGACTTTTTGGAAGTTTTGACTTCAACTTTTCTGAAGCTTTTTAATTTTATTTTATGAGTTTTCTGATCTGAGCTTTTTTAGCCCTTTCTGATATGAGCTCTATGAGTTTTTCTGGTCTGAACTCTTCTAATCGGAGCTTTATGAGCTTTTCTAGTATGAGCTTTCTGAGCTTTTTTTATCTGAGCTTTTTGAGCTCTTCTTTCCTTATCTGCTTTGATTTTTTTTAACTCATCCTTCCTTTGAATGGATTTATTTTCTGATCTACTTCCTCTCTTTTTTTCTTTTTCTTTTTTTTTAAAATTGATAATGATGTAAAAGAAATAAGCTAATCGAATATGCAAGTAACGAGTTTATCATTTTACGTTCCGTTTCTAATTTTGTACTTGTTGTCGTTCTCATCTCTACTTCCAACCTGGAGTTTTTCTTTGCTTAGCTTTTTACTCTGGAGTTTTTGTTCTGAAATTCCTTCCTAACTCCTTTTTATTTTCTAATAAATTTCTTTTCTGAAATCTTTTCAGAATTTTGTTCTGAATTTCTAACACTCTTAACTTTTTCTTTTCTGAATAGCTGAAACTTCTTTGATCTAAACTTCAACTTTTCCGTTCTAAAGTTCTGACTTTGACTTTTTGGAAGTTTTGACTTCAACTTTTCTGAAGCTTTTTAATTTTATTTTATGAGCTTTCTGATCTGAGCTTTTTAGCCCTTTCTGATATGAGTTTTATGAGTTTTTCTAGTCTGAACTCTTCTAATCGGAGCTTTATGAGCTTTTCTAGTATGAGCTTTCTGAGCTTTTTTTATTTGAGCTTTTTGAGCTCTTCTTTCCTTATCTGCTTTGATTTTTTTTAACTCATCCTTCCTTCGAATGGATTTATTTTCTGATCTACTTCCTCTCTTTTTTTTTTCTTTTTTTTAAAGTTGATAATGATGTAAAAGAAATAAGCCAATCGAATATGCAAGTAACGAGTTTACCATTTTACGTTCCGTTTCCAATTTTGTACTTGTCGTCGTTCCCATCTCTACTTCCAACCTGTTGTCATTTTTGTTCCCGCTTTCATTGTTGAAAGGGCGTTTGATTTAGTTTTTGGCATTTTGGGAGGAATTTCTCGAGTTTTTCTCTCACTCTCAATGAAAGCAAAAAATTGTAAAAGATTTTTTCGGATGAAAAACCCTCTATGAACAAATAATAAAGATCATAATTTGTAGAGAGAAAGAGAGAATAAAGACGTCATCATTTACATGAAAAATCCTTAAAGGGAAGAAAAACCATGGGAAGATTGTTGATATTCACTTGTGTCAAGGATTTTACACAGTTGTTGATGAGAGAATAGAGGAAGAGCAGTGCTTTTAGTTGAGGTTTTTATTAGGTCTCTTCCTCGCCTCCTCTTCTTTTTACATGAGCATGTACTTTTAGGGCTTACAATAATAATAATAATAATAATAATAATAATAATAATAATAATAATAATAATAATAATAATAATAATAAGGGGATTTTCACATCCTCTATGCTTTCGGCTGATGGATTGCTTTCAGGCGTGAGCTCCTTTACTTTGCTCATTCATTTTAGTTGTTTTGTCCTTAGCAACTCAATCAGTCATAACCACTTGGTGGTTCTCGTGGATCAAGCCAATCAATCACAACTGCTTGACTATCAGTCTGAACCCTCATTTCCGTTTTGATGTTATATCCTGTCCAGGAGGTAATGATTCTCCGTTCTCGAGAGCTCGGTTCCCGTTCTGTTGTTCTTTCCCGTTCTGGGAGTGATGGTCCCTCATTGTTAAAGCGATAGTCCCCCCGTTCCAACAGCCGTAGTCACCCGTTCCAGAAGCGATAGTCACCCATTTCAAAAGCGATTGTCCACCCGTTTCAAAAGTGATAGTCACTCATTCCAGAAGCGATTGTCCCCGCGTTTCAGAAGTGATTGTCCCTCGTTCTAGAAGTGAAGGTTCCCCGCTTCAGCATTCTTTCCCGTTATGACGAGATCTCCCGCTTCAGCGTTCTTTCTGCACATGTGTCTTGGGTGGTTTTTTTCCTATTCACTAATAATATCAAATAATGTTCAATCGCGCACAAATGCCAGTGATTTGATTTTTTAAAACTTGTTGAATTCTGAGATTACCAAGATTTAGGAAACAATTTTTGATAAATCAGGAAATATCAAAAATTGAAATTATAGAGAAATTTCTGCAACGCTATCATTCCAAAAACTACCGAAAAAACTCTAAATTTAAACTGTTCCTGAAAACCCTAAAAATAAAAGAAAAGGAAAATTATGAAAATAACCCAAATTACGATAAAATATCTTCCGTTCCTCTGAAAGTACTTAAAACAATATTTTTTGGACCTAAAACTGGGTCGTAACCGGTATATTGTTACACACATAGATCTCTGAATGAGCTTAGATTTGATATCATATGGGACTTGTGAGTCAACCCGAGTCAAAAGTTATGAACTCCAGAAGCTCATGCGCGTGTCACGATCCATTTGTTCCAACAATTGCAACACTGCATCATCCACATCAAGAGGCAATTTCACTATGATGGAATCGTCACTTTCATAGTTTCTTCACGAAGTTTAGAGACTTGTTACCGCCTTTCAGGAGATCATCTTGGCATACATTCATATGCCGCAATTGACATGTTGATGCCTTGGCCACTGTAGCTTCTAAACTTCCACTAACAGATCTGATACCGAGTATTAAGATAGCGGTTAAGGCTGCAATGATGTTTCTGAAGCTATGCCAGCACAATTATTGAATCATTGGAGTGAAGTCAATAATCAATTTACCGAGGGAGAAATGATTCTGAACAAAGAATTAGAAAACTTAGTCCAACTCAATGGTGTACTATCTTTTTGGGGAGCATATGTGGTCTTTCACATTGTTTAAGCATTGAGGAAGGTCGTTATTAGACTACCACTTATAGAGGATGAGATTTTATTCTCGAATTGTGAATGAGGAAGTTGCAACCCTTCAGCGAGATTGTGCAAAGTGACAATTGATTCTGGATCTTAAGGAAGCCTAATTAGCACAGGTTGTAGAAAATTGGCGCCATCCCTACATAATGTACTTTATGAATGGAATTCTCCCTCTAAATCAGTCGCATGCTCCCTTCATTAAACAATGAAGTTCACATTTTTTTATTATGAATGGTAAGTTACATCAAAGAAGTTTTGGTGGTCATACCTTAAAATGTTGGATAACGAGCAACAACAAATTGCTATGGTGGAGATTCACAATGGGAATTGTGTTGATCATCGAGGTGGAAGACACTTATACAAGAATCGCTCGGGTAGGATACTACTAGCAGAAGAAGATACAATGTAGGTTGCCTGAAAATGTTGTGTTTGTCAAGTATTAGGAAATGTGATGCATGCACTATCAATCTCATTACACCCTACTGAGATCCCTTGATTCTTTAACACTTGGGATATAAATTTTATTGGACCAATTTCTCCAGCCTCCAAAGGATATATATGGATATTTGTGGCTACAGATTGCTATAGTAAGTGTCGAAGACATATCACTAAGGAAGGGAACGAGAAAGCAAGTGGATAATTTTATTGAGGAGAATATTATATGTTGTTTTGGCCTGCCAAGATGTACCATTAGTAACAACGGAACGCCATTCGCAAGCAAAGGCCGTCGCAAGACTTCTTAAAGGATACAATATATTCCACGACAGGTCTACTCCTTACTACCCATAAGGCAACGGCTAAGCGAAAGCAACTCACAAAACATTGCTTAGAATCCCTAGTCGAATGGTATATGTGCACAAAACACTTGGAACAAATTTCTTCCTCTTGCTTTTATGGGCGTATAAAACGGTAGCAAGAAGCTGTCATACTCGAAATAGTAGAGGTGTCGTCAACAGGACTACTCTCTTTAGTAGGTGTTGAACACTCTACTCGCCTCAGAAATTTAGAAGCAATGGATGAGCAGAGAAATAAGGTTAAAGAGAATATCCAAGCATATTAGAGGTGCATGGCTAGGACTTATGAAGTAACTGTGAGACCACAAACATTCAGTATCGGTGATTTAATCTTGAAAGCAACTGAACATGTTATGCGAAGGACACATGCTAGAATTTCACACCCAAATGGGAGGACCTTATGAAATACGATCTACATTGGGACCAATGCTTGTATTGTCGATCTATTAACCCACAAACACGTAACCACTTCCCATGCCAATAAATTTTTCAAGTTTATTATAAAAATAGTATGCCTGAAGTAAAAGGATCTTTCCATTTCGTAAAAGCTTTACTTATAATGAAATGAAATCTTTTATATTTCATACTTAATCAAAGTCGGCAACTGGGTGTTCTATAAATGTTATGCCTTAGTTCGTAGTTTGTAAATAATCATATTTTACTGGAACATTAGAAACGTGGCTAGTTTACGGAGTCACTCTAATCTTTGAAGTGTTCCAGAACTGTTTGTCTTCTATCAATTAACGAATTTGTGAAATATATCACCGCTAAGTGCACAAATATCATTGACAAAATTGCCAAGGGTGGTGCTTTTGTATCTAAGCAATCGTATCACCTCTAAGTACACCCACGGCAATGTTGAAATTGCCAAGGCAAGTGGCTTAAGGTATAAGTAATTGAATCGCCTCTAAGTGCATTGACGATAATGACAAAATTAAGTGGCTTAGGTGTCTAAATAATCGTATCCTCTTTAAGTGCACCCATGACAATGACAAAAATGCCAAGTCGGGTGGCTTAGCCATCTAATAATCGAATCGTCACTAAGTTAACTTATAACAACCACAAAATTGCCAAGGCGGTAGATTGAGGTATTTAAATAATTTAATTATTTTTTATTTCACGCATGGTAACGACAAACTTCCCAAGATAGGGTAACTTAGGAATCAAAGGAATTGAAATTGTACCTAAACGTACATCATGACAATGGCAAAATTTTTTTGATAAGGAGTTGTTTGAATTTTAGTAAGCACTAGTAATGGGAGTCGAGGAATAGTAACGAGCCAGAAAACATGGGCAAACAAAAGAAGTTCAAAGTTCTTCTCTCTGAGCTAATTTTCTCATTAACTTCAATAACAGATACATACACGAATATATATAAATAGACAGCTAATACATAACTACCATAACTAACAATCTGATTGAATTCAAACAGCTAGTGTACAATATTACGTAATCTGCCCTTGATCAATACCAGCTTCGTGAGTGTTGGTTATAATCTATTTGGTAGTTTATCTCACATGGAAAATGAGCTGAGTTGGCTTCCCTATCATCCCCTCTCAAGCGAAAGGGGGTCTAAACCACTTGAAGTTTGGATTTCATGAACAAAAATCATGGTTCAGGCAAAGACTTAGTGAGAACATCTACTGTCTTATCATGGGAAGGCACAAAGCGAATATCTATTGATTTGTTAAGAAACTTATCTCAAATAAAATGCAAATCAACCTCAAGATGTTTGGATCGTGCATGAAGGACTGAATTAACAGCAAGAGAAAGAGCATTCATATTGTCACACCAAAAAATGGGCGATGATAGAGAAGAAAAGTGCAACTGAGAGAGCAAGGAAATAATCCAGATTACCTCAGCTATAGTATTCGACAGGGCCCGATACTCGCTCTCAGTGCTTGAGCGAGCCACAACTTGTTGTTTCTTTGATGCCCAAGAGATCAAGGAAGGTCCAAGAAAAATAGCATATCCCCAAGTTGATTTACAATCACTACAAGACAAATTATTTTTCCTGGCAGTTTTACGGCGGCGATTATACCAACCGCCTGGTAAAAAAACTGGCAAATCTTCGGCGACGATTTTTAAAAACCGTTGTCGAAGGTTTTACCATTAGCGGCAGTTTTTTAAAAGAACGCCGCCAATTCATTTTAACTTTTAGTGGCGGTTTCTAAAAACCTTTAAATCCTAATTTTTTTTCCTTTCGCCCAAACCTGCACGATCTCCCCCTCTCTCTGCAACAGGCAACACAAACCTCTGTACTCCTCCACCGCAAGCTCGCCCCACCGTGAACTCGCCCACTGCTAGCTCATCTGCGATCTACATGTACATAGTCAATTCTCACTTTAAATCCCTAATTTTTCTCTGTTTCTCTCATCTCTCCTCATCTCACATTTGGTTCTTGAAACTTCTCTATGCTCTGTCTCATTAGTCCATCAAAGAACTCTCTCTCTCTCTCTGCCTATTCACTCTTTTTTATGCTATTTCTCAGTAGAAGCCTTCGATAAAAAACCCTTTAAGCTGTTTCTTGTTCTATATCTTCCTGCTTTCTTCATTGTCTTATTCTAAATTGGAAAAGGCTATTGGACATGGCAATAGTTTTCATCCTCTATATCTTTAATAAGTCTGGCGGCTTGATCTTCTACAAGGTAATTAAACAAAACAACCACTCTGCCTCTGATCTACCTCTCTCTGCACTATATATTCTAGATCTACATTTTCCATTTCTTTCTTCTGATATCAACCACCATGCTAATTTAGATAATTTTTACATATGCATTCCAAAAAATGAAAACTTGGGTATGAGTTGGAAGGTTTATTTTTATTTTTTCTATGCATTTAAAATAAAATTGATTTGAATCTCTCACCGAGATTTATAGGGCAACTAGGATTACGGGTCCACTGGATGGATGGACACTAATGATAGCTTGAGAGTGGCTAGTTTATGGAATTCAATGCATTCCATATTTCAGCAGCTTTCACCTATCGTCGGTTGTTCTGGCATTGAACTTCTAGAAGCTGATGCGTTCGATGTCTATTGTTTCCAATCACTCACTGATATATTTAATGACTATAACATATTGTCACTCACAGAGATATAGATCGTTAGCAAGTATGTAGGAAATTTATTAAAAACATAAGTTGATAAATGTGCATACGAGTAGTTAATGATATATGTTTCTTATGCAATCAAATTTTGAAGTTGAACCCCGTCCAACTATCCATGTAGCTTGTGTTTTTATGTGTTTGTGTCTCATCGCCACTTATTGCTCGAGCATACAATTAAATATATGCCATCTATTGTGCTGAATTTGATAATTACCTGGTACAAGAAGTTAAAGATACTCATTTGCAGCTCTCGCCTCTTCCAAAGTCATCATGCTTGAATATTACATACAGAAAAATTCTAATGTCTAACTGTAAATAAACAATACTGATGTGAAGATATTTGATAGTTGTTGCCCGCTAATGCGAGAAGATGAAAATAAGTTTATTTTCATCACTTCAGTTTCTGTTTCAAAATATTATATATGTTGGCATCACTTCAGAAGCATGTTGAACAATGATAGAGCGTTATTAATGCAGGAATAAAGTTCTTTGTTGTGTGTGAGCCTAGGGCACAATACTTTCAATTCTCCATACTGTTTGAAAGATATAAAGTTAAAATTTAAAATAATCTATATTTTGTCATTCCTTTTCACTACTAAACCATGTTTTGTCGAAAATCATGTGGTAGTCTTATTTCTTTAGCATAGCGAAGTTGAGAGGAAGTCCATTGATGTGATCATCTTTAAGACCATTATGTGCCTCTGCTTCATCTAGAGTGCTTATCAACATGGCCCACTTTGTTCGTTCTCTAACTTTTCATCTTTCAGTCCAAACTCTTAATTTGTTATTTGAGTTCTAATAATTAAAGTTGTGATGATGAATACTTTTTGCTTTGATTTTCAACCATGCAGTAGTCAAATTAAAGATTTAGTCAAGTAGCTATAGTGTTTCTCATGGTTCAATTTCCACTTTTGGAGCTGCTTGGACATGGTAATAGACAGCCACATGTAAACTCTATATTCTCTCTGTGTGCTCATGTCTTGGAAATGTTTGCCAATTTTAGGCATCAAATAGAGAATTGACTTTGTTTCTGCCATTGATCTTCCCGAAAAATATAATGTTATCCTCGACTTCTCAATTCCATTGCTACTTAGACAACACTAGACATGACTTGTATGATTTTTTTTCTATGGTTTTTGAAATGCTAAGTCTCAATAACTAGTTTCTTGGGTTAATCTATGTTGCATGTATGGGTAAGTGTCAACAATTAGATTCTTTTAGTATTCAAGAACATGTATTTAGTGCCTATAGTTTGCATATTTTGCTATTAATTCACTTCCTCACAGCTAGAGTAGTACATGTAATAACACGAAATAGGTCATGTAGAGGAATTATGAATGTTAATGATGGGTGGAAAGATGGTACATAGTTTTCTTCTATCAAATTTTATCTTTTGTTGATATATAGTTTTTTCTCTGTCATTTCTCATAGATATAAGAGCTATATATAGTTTTTCTCTATCATTTCTCATAGATATAAAGGGCTACATATACATATTATATATTATTTTTTGAAGTAGTCTTTGTTTACTATTGCTTATATTATTCTGAGTTAGTGCTCGTGTCTATGAACACCTGCCATTTTAATTATTCACACCACCTCCAGTCTGTAAAGAGAGATGTTCAGTGGAGGCGGGGAGTAGTTTATTTACATTCTCTTCATGACTGTTTTTTGATAGATGATGAGGGTGGACTTTTTTTTGCTCTATTTATATTTATATTGTGCATGTTATAATTAATTACTAGAGGTTAGAGTTTTAAATTTGAGTAGGTTAGCCCATGGCTCTTTCCTTGGAGGTTAGATTTTTTTTTCTCGATTATCTTTATAGCTAAAGATAAAAGCATGATTGCAGACTTTACATTACAGTCATATAGTTTTATGCCCATGCATTTTAAAGAAATCTGGAGGGGACTTTGCATTGCAGTCATAAGCTTCATTTTTTTTAAATCTACCCTATGACGGCGGTTTGAAACCATCACCATAGTAATTTGTAAAGTTTAATCATTTAACGGTGGTTTGAAGCCGCCGCTAAATGTAAAAACAAACCGCCGGCAAAAGTGCATTTTTGCGAGTGGTTCTCCGGCGGTTGGAAAAACCACCACCATAAACCTTTATGGCGGTCGATTTGATGGTGGATTTGTAACCATCGTATAAATTTTTTGCGGCGGTTAAAACCGCCGCCATAAGCGGATTTCTTATGGTGAATCATCAAGGCTTGAAGTCCAATCTTCATCAGAATACCCTTCAAATTGTAAAAGTGGATGATAGTTTAAGAACAATACCATCATAGGGTGCCCCCTTGAGAGATCTCAGTAATCGTTTGCAGGCAGTCCGATGAATGATAGTAGGCTTTTGGACAATTTGACTTAGCTTATTAACAATGCACCCAATGTCACGATGTGTAAGAAAAAGATATTGTAAGGCACCCAGTACACTTCGTTGGAGAGTAACATCACTGAGAGACCTCTACATTATCGTGATGAAGCTTGATTGATACATTGGTTGGAGTGAACACGGCTTGGCGTGAACCATGTTGGTCTTAAGGAGAAGGTCATTGATATGACCTGCTTGGGATAGATGAAAACCATCTGAATTTCTCACAACTTCCGTTCCAAGAAAATGGTGAACACTGCCTATGTTCTTTAAAGCAAACTCATGTTTCAAGTCTTTAATCAGAAGCTGAATTTTACCTTCACTGTTACCAGTCACTAAAATATCATCTGCATAAACAACTAGAATGATAGTTATGCTTCCTGACCTTTAAAGAAACATAGAGGTGTCTGAAATAGTATTGGTGAAACCCCATTGGAAGAGTGTATCTCTAAGTTTCTCATACCAAGCACGATGTACTTGTTTTAAACCATACAGTGCTTTCTTCAATCTGTACACATAATTGGGAAATGTTTTATTAATATAATCCTCTGGTTGAACCATAAACACAAGATCCCCTAAAGTACTATTGAGGAAAGCATTATTCACGTCCAACTGTTGAACTACCCAATTAAAAGATGCTGCCAAAGTAAGAACAATGCGAACAGTGGTTAGCTTTACAACAGGAGAAAATGTCTCCTTGCAATCAATTCCCAGAGTTTGATGGAATCCTTTGGCAGCTAAGTATGCCTTGTGTCTTTGTACACTGCCAACGGCATTGAATTTGAGCTTGAAAACCCAATGATTGCCTACAAGAGTCATATCAAGACTATAAGGAACTAAATCCCAAGTATTGTTTTGTTGTAGTACTTTAAACTCCAAATCCATAGCTTGTCTCCAAGAAGTATATTGTAAAGCTTGTTTCACTGTTGTAGGCTCAGTTAAGGCTTGATCAGTGTTTAGATGTGAGAAAGACCCTTGGTTTAAGTGAACCAGTCATAGACCTAGTGATCATTGGGTGATTATTATGAATAAAATTAGAAGAAAGTGACATAATGTTTGAAGGATCAGAGACAAAAGCAACATTAGCAGAATCAGGAGAGTCAAGTGATTGTTGAGTATCAGAAGAGACATGATTAGTATATAAAGGTAAAGAATAAGATGGAACAAAAACATTACCTGAAGGGAACCTCTAAGACAAATGACTTGAAACAAGATCCATGAGTTGAGTAGCTAGACTGAAAGAGTTAACATTCTGACTTTGAGTTGATGCCATAGGTTGGGGTAGTGAAGATGTAGTAAATTGAAAAGATGCAAATATTATGAGATTGTGCATATGAGTGTTATGGAGATTGAACTTTGGGAAAACCCTTAGAAAAGGAAAAGAGGTTTCATTAAATGTGACATTAATGGCTATATAAATTCTACCAGAAGCATGAAGGCACAAGTATCCCTTATGAGAATTAGAATAAACAATGAAAACACATGGCTGAATTTTGAATTGGATCTTGTTTTTGTTATAAGGTCGAAGGTAAGGAACGCATCCATGACCAAATGGTTTTAAAAAGTGATAATGTGGTATTTTATTGTATAATTTCTGATAGGGAGAGATACCAGAAAGAACATCAGTTGGTAACCTATTAATCAAGTAGACTCAGATTTGGAATGCATGTAACCAAAAGGAAATTGGCATAGAGGCTTGTGCAAGAAGAGTAAGAGCAGTATCTACCAAATGTCTATGTTTCCTTTCCACTCTCCCATTTTGATTATGAGATTGGAGACAAGAATGTCTAAATTCAACACCTTGTGAAGCAAGAAATGTTTCAAAATCTCGAAATTCTCCCATAAGTCAGATCGTAAAGCTTTAATTTTGGTAGAAAATTGACTTCAACCAAGGTTTTAAACTAGACAAAAATCTTAAAGGCATCAGATTTATGTTTTGGAGGATATAGCCAGGAATATTGACTAAAATCATCAAGAAATAATATATAAAACCTATATCCATCTTGAGAAGACACAGGAGCATGACCCCATAAATCTGTATGAACAAGTTCCAAAGGTTTTGAAGCATGGGAAGTTGAGATAGGATGATGCAAAACATGACTTTTTCCAGAGGGCACGTTGTACAGAATATTGCATGTGAAGATGGAGCATGAATATTACTTTGTTTTAAGACTTGAGTAACTATTTTCACACTAAGATGACCCAACTTTTTATGCAAAAGATCACAAGAATCATTAGATTGAGTAAGTAAACAATTGCTTGCTGAATTGAAAGGATTATTATATTGAAAAGAACTGTCTTTAGAGACTGAACGATTACTTATAGAATTCAACTCAATTGCATTACATTTAGAAAAACATACTTATCAAGTGAAGAAGAAACATGAAAAGATGAAGATAATACTGACTTATTTGAACTAAGTACACTATCAGTAGCAATACTAAATGTAGGTAGAGAAAGATTAGGTAAAACAGTAGTAAAACATGCAAGATTTTTAGAATCAGTGAGTTTGTAAGTCAGAACTGCAACTCTTCTTCCTCCAAGTACCATCAATTCATAAAGTCCCCTTTTAAGCCTCCCTCTGAGAAGGACCCTCCTAGTTGCCTCGTCCTTCACAAAGCAATAAGAGGAATGAAATTTAATAAAAAGAGATTTGTCCTTAGTCAATTGTGAGATACTGATTGAGTTTTTTTTATGTGAGAAACTCTAAGTAAAGATTTAAGAAGAACTGAGGTATGAGGAATAGGAAGAAACATGGAACCTATATGCGTAATATGTAAAGCCTTACCATTACCTAGAAGCAGCTTCTTTTTTCCATTGTATTCCTGAGCAAAATGAAAGTTGTTCAATTCACCTGTAACATGATTAGTAGCAGCGCTATCAACATACCACGATGGATCAATAGCACAATCAGAGGCAGCAACCATTGTAGTGGAGAAAAATTTGAATTATCTTGATTTTGAAATTGTGCACCATTATGATTGCTTGATTGAGCCTACATCCCTTTGTCAAACCTGTAGTAACAGGTTAAAGCACCATGACCAATCCTGCCACAAACTTGGCAGATTAGCCTATTACCATTTCTTCCACCTCTTCCTCTCCTTCCTCCATTAAAATTTCCTCTATTGTTCTGTTGATTGTTAGCTCCTCTTCCTCTAAATGAACCATTATTATTTTGAGACTTTTCTCTGCCAAAGTTGCTCAACAAAATTCGCACTCATTATTAATTTCATGTTCAATTTAGTTTCAGCATTAAGTCATTCAATTCGGCATCCATGACTCACAGGAAGAGCCTGAACTTCCTCTACTATCAAATCTTCATTTCTTGAAGTAACACTTAGCACGACTGAGTCATACTCACTCTCAAGACCATTCAGAATATGAAGAAGAAGATTTTGTTCACTGATCGAATTGCCTGCAGCTGCCAAGGCATCACCAATGCTTCTCATCTTATCACAATAATATGCAATTGAATTACTTCATTTCTTGAGAGTTTGAAGTTGATTTTCATTTTTAGCATTCTTGTACGGGATTGATTGGAGAAACTTCTTTCCAAATCTTGCCAAATACTCTTTGAATGGATGTATTGAAGAACTGTTCCAAAGACTCTCTCGGTCATCGAGGATCTCAACCAGCTAAACAAGAGTTGATCCTTCATAATCCAAGAAATATATTTTGGATTAATAGTGCCATTAGTCAACTTCTATTGAGGTTCTTCCTCACCTCCAAACAAAAATTCATCAAGTCCATTATCGATAACGACTAGAACTATCTGTGATTTCCACGGCGTATAGTTATCCCTATCTAGCTTGATCAATTGAGACAATCTAAACGTGTTGTTCAAAGATTTTGAGAATAGATTTTCATCACCAGAATTACCTTCATTGCTGGTGCTTGAATATGTCACCATTTCACCAAGAAAACCTTAATCGCTCTGATACTAAGTCGAGGAACAATAACGAGCCAGAAAAATAGGGACAAATGGAAGAAGTTCAAAGTGCTTCTGTCTGAGCTAATTTTCTCATTAATTTCAATAACAAATACATACATGAATATAGATAGACAACTCAATACATAATTACCATAACTAACAATCTGATTGAATTCAACGGCTAGTATACAATATTATATAATCTGCCTTTAATCAATACCAGCTTCGTGAGTGTTGGTTACAGTCTGTTTGATAGTTATCTAACATGGTAAATGAGCTGAGTTAGCTTCCCTATCAATGGGAAAGTCGAAATCATTCCTCATATGGTGAGAGTACAACATTCATTTAAAATAATCACACGTTTGAAAAAAGTGGGCAACCTTTTATAAGAAAGGAAAGTAAAATTTGAATCCATCTATTATATTAATTTTGGTTGTTTGGCTTACAAAGCTCGAGTAAAGAAATAAGCACCAAGTCTTTGATCACTGTAACTTTTATCTCAAATGTCCAGTTGATCCATGGATTTTTGTTGTTCGATAATGCTTTTATCAATTTCACTTCATCTCATCTAGAACCTCTCCAAGCAAAGAAGTGTATTAATCCCTCTGACTAGCACACAACTTCTGCCGCCTAAATAACTCATTTCGTTTTGCCAGTCCTTGATCACGATTATGAAGATGTTCAGCAGGTTTAACCACTCAAAATCCAAGCCAAGAGAGCCTTGAGTTCAAGCCACATTAGGGAAACATGAGTGAAGACCTTTTCACATGTTGAATAAGTTATCACCCATGAAGGAACACATACCAATCTACCCAAGCATCCATATACAGAACCACAATAAAAGAGGGTCTTATAGTTGAGCACATTCACCATGGTATGATGATCCTTAATAGCTCTTTCTAAAAGAGGTATAAATTCTTTATCGAACTCTATATGGTTTAGATTCTCCTTATTCCCATAGTGACCAAGGTTAAGGTGCCAAGGCGACAACTACATCACATGGAGCCTCCTTGTGAACTTTACTATACGTGAGTCAAACTATACCTTTTTCTCTCTGCGGCATTTTTTCTCTCCCTTTCTAAAGCTTCCGTTAAAACGGGGTTAGGTGCTAAGGCGACATCAATCCCACTAAGGCTGTCTTGAGGGATAACAAGTCCATAGGTTTTGCCTTGATTTTCGCCACTACCTTCAACTCGATCATCATCTTCGTCACTATAATCGCTCCCCCTTTCGTCTTCACCTTCTTGTTCTCCATCCATGACTTTATCAAATAGGTTCATTCCACCCAAAAGATGTTCGCAATGTTAATATCAGCAATGTTTGTGACACGAAAATTTTTTTATGGAGGGTAGCCATCATTGTGAAATACATGAGGAAATCCTATCCCTTTAGGCAAGCTAGTTCCATGAGATTTTATTTCAGCCACATGCTCCATATGAAAAGATGAACCACATTTACAATGTGAATTTGAGAAGAAATCCACATTTACAAGTGTGATGTTCAAGTCAATAGCTGTTGGTGCCTTTTGAACTCCAACGTTAATGGTTTCTACCCTTTACTGTAAGAAAATTAATGAAGTTTATATTGAAGCAGTCAACTAAAAAATATAGAGAAGAGAAATTCACGTCAGGACTCGTTGTCTGGTTGCTAAATTCCTCCACTCGAGGTTTTATTAGCTCACTCTCACTATCATTTTCTCTTTATACAAGATTGAAGGGGTTAAGGGACTAGTTGGAGCCACCAAATAAGGGTTGCTTGAGAATGTGGAGAAGAAGGCCTGAGGTGAAGGGCGAGTACTAAGGTCAGTCAATAGATGGTGACAAAATACTCAGATGTAATATGGTGGGTTAGGAAAATGCACGAATCCACATAAATGTGACAAATGGTTTCTATTTATAGATAACATGTGGGTACTATCATAATTAATCCCATGATTAGTCATGTAGGTCCTAATTAATCATAATCGTCTCTAATGATAATGATAGAAATGGTCAGAGGAAAATCTCACATGCATCCAATAGTCACGATACGCCATCTTTGTCATAGAGTCAAAGGAACGAATTCACTATGAAGGCTTGATAAAAAGGTCACCGCGATAGAATGGGGGAGGGATGCTATCGCCATGAGGTCTTCAGGATGAAATTCAATATGCCAACACGTCGTGACTAAAACATGTTGTGACCGCATGATGCCATGACCCAAAATATGATGTGACTCAATCACCATGACCATAAGGCGCCACGACCAAAATGTGCCGTGATTGTAAGGCGCCATGACCAAAATCCATCGCGACTAAGTGTGCCACGGCCAAGACACGTCGTTACCACAATACGCTGTGACAAAATATCACCGCGACCAAAACACGCCATGACCAATCACGTCGTGACTCCCTAAAAATCATCGTGGAAGAATCCGTCTTGATGAATTCCTTGAGGGCACTTAGAGTGTGGATGACTTGATGAAGGTGGCGAACATCCATGTACACTATTCTTTTTTCTCTCTTTTTTCACTACTTTCTCTCATATTTCTCTATAGAATTTCTCAAAAAGGTTGTTGTTAGTGAGCAATGTATTTATGTTATGATGTACACGAGGCAAGATTTGGACTGAAAGATTGATAAGAAAGACATGAAACGTGAGGAACCGTTGGATAAGAGTTGCAGAAGCCATCGTAACAGCTTGATTGTGAATCTTAACCCCCGTGATAGCGGCTCCATGAAAAGCGCAACGAAAATTAAAATTAAATATATTAAATGTAATGTTGTGTATAAATAGAGGCAGATATGACCTTAAAAGACACGATTGAAGACAAGAAAAACATTCGTAGCTCAATTTCTCTCAATTTCTTCTCTTATTATCTCATTACTTTTACTATTCCAAAAATTTCCTTTACAGTTACAAATGGATAACAATTCATCTCCATTTACGATGAAGAATGTGCCTCCTATATATAGGAGGCACATGTGATTTTAATCTAGACGATTTTGGAGTATTCCAAACGACTGTAATGGAGAGATTCCCGTTCCATGGAGAACTAATCAGGTGACACTGACTCATTCTTTTAGAAAGGGAGACGTTCGTTTAGGAGGAGTGCTTAACAACTGATTCCTACGTTTCTTTACACCAATAAGATGGTGACAACTAACATGTCCAAGCGAGGGAAGTTCGTTTGGACACATCAAGTGTACATATAGCCCTAAATGATGACATTTATGGTACGACATAAATGACTTGTCTAGACAGGCTCGTCTGGACAAGCTGAGGCATCTAAAAGGAAGTGGTGTGCTTCATTCACGTGTTCAACACTTCAATGCTTTCATCCTGATTAAAGGCGTGCAAAAATCGACAAAACCAATCAATTTAAAAATATTTAATTTGGTCTATTTTTTAAATAATTGTGATCAATTTGATCTTGAATTAAAAAATGAAATTTTCATTTTTGACTGAACAAACCGGACCAACCGTTTATCCTCCACCATATATGTATCAAAAATAATTTCACATTTTTCTTCTCATTTCTCTCCTTTTGTATTTCTCTCCTATCTTTTTTTATGTTTAGTTTACATGTTGTGGTTTAAATTGTGAGTTTATATTGTAATTTATGAAAAACTTAAAAAATTTGAAATATAACATGATTAAATTCATTGATGGAGCTCTTGAAAAATAAAAAAGAATTCTTGATGGACCGTAAAACCCGACTGAACTAACTAATTATTTTATGATTCAAATAGTTTAATTTATATGCACATATGGGTCAGCTCGGTTCTCATTATATCAAGATCATGAATTTCAATTCAGTCTAATTTTTATGTTAAAAATTAGACCGAACTTACCATGCACACTCCCAACATAAATGTGTCCGTCCAAATGATTCTATTCAACGTGGGCCTCCAAGGCTTTCCTTGTATCCGACATTTTCTATGGCCGAACCTATGGTTCATTTTCTATCGCCGAACGAGCCGCTAGTATACTTGGATCCAACATGAGTCCGGTAAATATGAGGTGTCAACGGATTGAAATATGTGTACTAATTTTGGTTCTTAAATACTCTAATATTTTATTAATTAACCGAATGATGTTTGAGAGCCCAAAGACCTTGTTGGCAATCAATGATTACTTGGGTAATTTTGGCTTCCGAATTAGGGTTTGACAACTGACCGAGAATCAAATAATAGGACTAAATTGCAATAAATTGAACTGGAAAAGACATTGTTGTAAAAGCATAGGTAGTTTAGTTATCGTGTTTCTGTAACGGGCATTGAAATTAGTCTAGATGCTTAGAGCCGTCTCTTAAACAGAAGCAAGAGCTACTAAAAGGTTAAGACTTATGCTAAGGACTTTTTAAAAGTTTAATATTATTCGTTAATAAAAGTTGAATGACAATGAATGGGAAAATGATCGTGGTGATGATTTACGATAAAGTGTTTTGCAATAATTTTTGGAAAAAAAAGTAAGAGAAGGAATAAAGTAGGATTATGTTCTGCATATGTTGGTGAAGCAAAAGCAAAGAACATGTGCTTTCAAGGATGTAGCCATCTCTTTGTTCAAAACGTGAAAAAACTTGCCTTGCTTCAAAAAAAGCCGCCAAGTATTCTTCTTTTTGCCAACATTTTAATTCACACGTAGATACGAATCAATACTTTGAGCGCCTTCCCTAAGAGCACATTTTTAGTACTTTCCTCGCATATTTCTAGACGATTAGTATGACATTTTTGCCAAAATTATAAATTTTATGAAAATTAAGATTATAACTCGACATTTATAATATTATATAGGGCAAATGATACTAAATTTCCCTAACATTTCGGGATGATTATACTTTTTTGTCAAGAAAGAAGGCTATCATTAAGGTTGAAAGAGTTTGAAGTTACAATCTCGGGATAGCCACAGTGGAAGACAATCAACCCAGATATTACATCCGCTAGAAAATCTATCTCTTGGCAAGCTCATAAGCTACACCATTAAAGCTTCTAGGAACATGCTTAAAAGAAAGTTTAAACAATGATTGAAAGTGAAATATATCCGACATAATAAGATCACGCCCAATCTCCAAGTTGGTCACATTTGACAGTGTTTGTACCACCTCCCTTGCATCACTGTGCACCACAATTTCAACCCCTGTAGTAAAGCCGCCATTGATGAGGCCCCAGAAGATAGCTCGAGCCTCAGTGAAAAGACGTCCCTGCAATGTTCAACTCTATCACACCCACAATTTGTATTTGTACTGGAGGATACAAATCTGATACCCCCGATCCATTCTTCCAATCAACATCATTCCACAAACACGTTAGAAGCCCATGTTTCACACTTGTTATCGCCATAGTTATCATTTTTACATCCCATACCGAACCGGACATTTCTAAATTCTAGAAACTGTTTATTAGTGATAGCAATAACATCTAAAGAAGAGGAAAGGGAACCTATAACGTAAATCGAGTTCTAAATCTTCCATAATCTCCATATCCCACAGGCAAACCATGTCATATCATCTTTGTTATAGGTATTTCTCGACCCCCAATCACGTGATGACGCGTGTCATACCGCATCAAAAAGTTCATTGACCAATGAAGGATTCAAAACAGGAGGCCCGACCTCACCTGGTCAGTCCCAAAGAAGCTAGGGTTGCACCAACCCTGGCACATGAAGGAAAACAAGAGAAAAACTCCCCGAAGGAGCTCGGACGACTTTCAATGTCAGGGGCATCACTGCCCGCTGAAAGATACATCCCACGTGACATCTCCTCATAGGCTTAAATGCCCAACGAGTCTAATCGTCATGGAAGAATGTCAAATCAGCCCTTGTCTGGTCAACTCGAAAGCACATCAATATTTAATGCCCGTCACTTTATGTCAAAGGGCGCCTCTCTTCCGCCTAATTGAGAGCATCATTGTATCCCGAGAAGCTTCTCCAACACGCTCCCAAGGATTCTTTGACATGCTTTCTCCCATGAGACCCCAGGTACAAATACCCTTGGTCAACTCGAAAAAGAGGTAGACTATATCCCCTTCTAATTTAGGTATCGGAGGCCCTTAGGCAAGGTAACCACTACCTGATTTTCCTCACTCTTTAGGTTAATTGTTTGTATTTTACAGATTCTAAAATCAAGAGGCATTCCATGCTACAGAGGGAATGGCATGCAATATTACTATTGAGATTTCTGGCATCAACAGTTGGCACCGTCTGTGGGAATGACATCAAAACCATTTCCTTCCAAAACACCAGAAACATCCGCTCCTCCATAAAGAGAAAATCAGCATAATGTTCTCATCCCACTCCGACGAGGCCCCAGGTAAGAGAGGAAACTCACCCTCCTTCTCTCTTAGGGAAGGATTCCCTACCAATATGGTGATCACACAATGAATGAAAACGGTTACAATGGCCATGTCCTCTAAGGAAATCGGGATATGGAGGATAGACACATCGGCGCTCGCTCAAATCGTGGCAGATTCTCGCACGGAAATGATCTTCCCCCGCTGCCGAAAGGCCCGCTAGCTGAGTCATTACACTTTTCAGAGGACCACAGTAGGAAACTATACGGGAAGGGTCGAGACAACACCCTGGCTCAAATTAGTTGCAGGCTCTTGAGGAAATCAGAACCAAAGTTAAAACCAGGCTTCAGATGATCGACTGCCACCTATTGGTGGAGGCTGTAGTTGGGGTTAGCCTAGGAAGATAAGAAAGAGTGGTGTGATGGAGGGGCTCGGAAGAAGGACACCCCGTTAAGAAACCTCTAATGTGTGTATGGCCGCCCACAATGCTTCATATAGAGGATAACAAAGAGGCCGAAGAACAAATGAAAGCAAAGACCTTCGAAGAATCTCTTGGAGGTAATATGTGAGCCGCCGCAGAAGATGAGGGTAAAAATCGACACACCAACCTTGGCAAGGCAGTTGCTATGCTATCTCTTAACTTTTTGGCGTCCCTTTGACCACTAACAATTTTACAAAGATGCTGCATAAGCAGAAAGCAGCACCACGTGCGTAAACAGGCTCGTGATCATTCCTAGTTGAAATACAAGACCTCACATCAGTTCTCCACGATAGGCGGCTCCTAGTATATAATGGATATGAGCCACATTTCACGAATCTGGGCTATATAGCCCCCAGTTCTAACCTCCCACGTCAGGTAAAATGGAAGGACAGGTCATGGAAAATTGGTACACGGGCTCACCAGCCAAGCCTAGCCTAACGCCCCTGTAAAAACACAAGGGTAGTCAAGACTTTTTACAACAGCCTTCAAGAGGATCATGTTTCTAATAGTGGAACACCCAAGTATGCTCTTCTTAAGCGCTCGCATGAAGCAGATGAGCCCACAAGAATAAAGAAGCCGATGATCGGTGGATAGATATAATCGGAAAGATCAATCATTCACCCGCCAGAGCAGTAAGAGAGAATAGTTCAATATAAATCAACACTTCTCGAGCAGAATGGTGTTCTACCTTGGTCTCCCTCAATCAAGATGGAAGAAGTAGTCTCCTCTTTGATCAGTAACAAGTATGACGGGCATTGATAAGCCATGTGAAACAAGCAATCTTCATCGAATAAAAACATTGACTCTTCTGCAAAGTGCGATGAAGGATCAAATGTCTAGTGTGGCAATCTAGCTCACTAGACAGGATTAAAAAGTGATACTTGGTGTGACAATCTATCCCATCAGACAGGATTAAAAAAAGATATCTAGTGTGGCAATCTAGCACACCAGACGGGATTAAAAAGTGACATTTGTCGAGCAACTTATCTCACCGAGATGGGAATATGGATCTAGCCAGAGCAAGAATGTCTTGCTAGACATCGAAAGGAGAAAAAAGGGATGTCTGTCGAGCACTCTAGCTCACAAGACGGGAATAAGAATCTAGACAGAGCAGGAGCGCCTGGCTGGATAAGGTAAAAGGTGATGTTTGTCGAGCACTTTAGCTCCCCATATGGGAATAAGGATCTAGCCAGAGAAGCAACACTTGGTTAGATATCGAAGGAAAAATATGATGTTTGTCGAGCACTATAGCTAGCTAGAAAGGAATATGGATTTACCTAGAGTAGTATTGTCTGACTGAACAAGGTAAAAGGTGTGTATGTCGAGCACTCTAGCTCGCCAGATGGGAATAAATATCTAGCCAGAGTAAGAATGTCTGGCTAGACATCAAAGGAAAAAAGTGATGTCTGTCGAGCACTGTAGCTCGTCAAACGAGAATAAGGATCTAGCTAGAGCAAGAATGCCTAGTTGGATAAGGTAAAAAGTGATGTATGACGAGCACGCTAGCTCGCTAGATAAGAATAAGGATCTAGCTAGAGCATGAATGTCTGGCTGGATAAAGTAAAAAGTGATGTCTGTCGAGCACCCTTGCTCGCCAAACGTGAAGAAGGATCTAGTCAGAGCAGGATTTCCTGGATGGATAAGGTAAAAGTGATGTCGACCGAGCACTCTAGCTCGCCAGACGGGAATAAGGAACCAGCAAGAGCTGGAATGTCTGTCTAGATAAGGTAAAAGGTGATGTTTGTCAAGCACTCTAGCTCGCCAGACGCTAATAATGATCTAGTCAGAGCAGGAATGCATGGATGGATAAGGTAAAAGGTGATATCTGCCGAGTATTCTAGCTCGCTAGATGGGAATAAGGATATAGCCAGAGCAAGAATGCCTAGCTAGAATGATCAAAAATAAAAGAGATATCTGGCGAGGCACCCTAGCTCGCCAACAGGATCAAGAAAAGACCATGTAGAGAATGAACACCTAGCCAGGCATCAGAGAAAGCGAGCAAAGGCTCTAGCCAGAGAAGGAATGACTGACTAGACATCAAAAGAAATAGGTGAGGTCTAGCTCGTCGGCCAAGGAAAGATCCTCTGGCCAAGTACCAAAGGAAAAGAGTTTGGCTTACATTCTAACATGTCAGGCCAAGAAAAGACTCAGCCAAGAGAGAGGATGCTTGGCTAGAGGAGAAAAATAAAAGTAAACTCCCAATCTAAGGCAGGTCTTCCCGAATATACCTCCCAAATGGGAGCACACTTGGAAGCATGTTCCGTAGGATTACGACAGGTCTGTTACGACCCGACCTCCCTTACAGGGGGAACCCACTAGGAAGGATCAAGTCCATTTCACGGCCCACTCAAACTCAGGATCAAAGTGGCAGCGCAACTCAGGTCAACAGAAATTAGTACACAGAACACTCATAACTCCAAGCATTGCAAAAGTAGGATAAAGGAAAGACTTAGGTCTTGTCCAGACCAGATCAAAGCTCGGGGAAATAAAAGTGACTTCTACTCAAAGAATATTTATTGCTTAAAGCGCAGCTCGGTACCGACAACCAAGCTCGTGCAAATACGAAAGTTATTATGAAGGAAATAGACAAGAGCAGGGCCAAACGAAGGAATCAGAGCCATTGGAAGAAATTTTCATTGATAAAGAGGGAAATATTACAAATAGGAATATATAAACATTTTAGGAATCCCCTCCACTGGAAGAGGGCAAACCCCTTCCACTGGCAGAAGGAAAACCCCATCCTCAGGGCAACATAAAAGTAAAAGGACCCCCCTAACGGAACTCAACCCGTGAACATTACGTCATCTCGAGCTGGGGACGAGAAAAGCTTTAATCTCACCCATAAAGTGGAGAAAGGGAAGGGAGCAGCTATGCTCGGGTTTGACAATCTCGATGGATATAACCGCAAGGGCTATGCTTGGCCCACTCCTTGTTCATGTTGTAATGAGAGGCGGGTGGGTCGAAAGGACAATGATGGTAAAAAGAAGGGAATGGTGACGCAAAAGGAGATGGATTTGTGGTCGATTAAACTGCTTCATTATGGATCAAAGGTTAAGACTAGTGGCTAAGTTACAAACTTTTCCTAAGGATGATGCTTTGCAACAGAGGGACTTTGCAACTATAACCGAGTAACCAACGAAGATAAAAGGTTCACCAAACAAGAATATCAACGACAAGAAAATCGGCGCGAATGGACATTAGTGACTTTGGGGCGCGGCATTTAAAAGGAGACAGAGGGGCAAACAACCGCCATGGAAGCAAAATTGAGATAATGCCTCCCAAGAGAAAAAGGCCCCGGAAGGGGAAGGACCATTATTCTACCAAGGAGGAAGAAGAAATGGGGGAAGAACGAGAGTTGATAAAGGTTTTAACTCTTTCAGGAAGGCAATGATGACGAAAATGGGAAGGGAAACCGCCTATTTATAGCATTGGATAAAGAAACCACTCATTTAATAGACATTAAAATAGGTTATGATGATAATCATTTAGGCTATCCCTCTCCCAATGAATGGTCATTTAGTGAACCAAGTAGACAATTTCAGAAGACCAAACATCACCCATGCGCCCGCAGGAGTGAAATGACGCATCAGTGAGTCAAGCCTCATTGTTGGCGACTCTCGCCATCCTCCATGCGCATCCACGAGCCATCATGACTCCTACTCCCAAGGAACCCGTGGCCTTGAATCGCGATAAAGATGGGGGGATACACCTGCACAGATGACTCATGACAAAATACAATCAGACCATTAATTCCATTTATCATGGGCCTCCCAATAAAACAAATTTCAAGTACAATTGTGAATTTTCAAAGATGGCCAGAGCCCTTAGCCTATCACTACATAGAGGCAACCTAGACAAGTACCTGGGTGAAGAAGTCTTCAGACCTAGATGAGTAAAGACACCCAAGTCCTCGACTGGGGGCAACTGTTATAGGTATTTCCTGATCACCAACAATGTGACGACGCGTTTCATACCACATCAAAAAGTTCATGATCAAGGAAGGATTCAAAGGAGAAGGCTCAACCTCGCCTGGTCGATCCCGAAGAACCTCGGGTTGCATTGATCTTTGCATGAAGGACAAAATGAGCAAAAACCTCGAAAGGAGCTCGAACGACTTTCAGTGTCAGAGGCATCATTACCCACCAAAAGGTACATCCCACACGGCATCCCCTCATAAGCCCAAATGTCCAACGAGTCCAATCGTCATGGTAGAATATCAAGTCATCCCAGTCCAGTCACCTCAAAAGCACATCAATATTTAGTGCCCGTCACTTTATACCAAAGGTCGCCTCTCTCCCGTCCAATCAAGGGCATTCATCGTGTCCTAGGAAGCTTCCCCAGCACATTCCCGAGGCTTATTTAACACACTTTCTCCCACGAAGTCCCAAGTACAAATAACGTCGGGATGCTGATTTAGACATCGGAAGCCCTTAGCCGAGACAATCACCCCTCGGTTTCTCTCGCTCTTTGAGTTCTTTATTCGTGTTTTTGCACATTCCAGAGTCAAGAGGCACTCCATGCTAAAGTGGGGTGGCATGCAATATTACTGTTGAGATTTTCAGCATCAACAATCTTCTTCATGACGCCCTCCTTTAAGGAATAAACACATTGATTTCCAGACTGTGAAAAAATCATTACCGTTTTAAGTAGCTTGTGAACCAGAAGCAGCGACTAAACGAGCATTGAAAGCATTATTCTGAGGAGTCACTATGTCTTATTTATTCTAAAGGGGATGAATCTGTGCATCATTTTCTTTTTGGCTATATTTGGACTTAGGTGGTATGGTTTAGCTCTTCTTTGCAGTTCAGGTATAGGAATTTAGAGAGTAATGATTTTGCAAACTGGTTGTTTATACTCTTGTATCCTTGAAGAACCATTCAGATGGTTGTTTTAGATTAGTCTCTCTTTTGTTTTGTGTGCTGGAATATTTGGAATGATAGAAATTGCTTTGTTTTTCAAGGTAAGCCTGTGAATCCTTTGAATGTTGTCGCCAAAGCAGTTTCCTTTCTCAATGATTTCTGGAGAGTTTGTGTTGATAGCAGTACTGTTTTTTCTGCTAATATGGAAAATTCTCAGTCTATTTCTAGTCCTGTTGTACCTTTATCTGATAATATTTGGTTCAAACCCTCTTGATAATGTAAGTATCCTTAATGTTGATGCCTTTGTTGACATTAACTAGTGCTATGGGAGTCATAGCAAGAAATCTGTAGGGAGATCTTTTTACGGTCTTTGGTAAACACATGCCGAGCTATTGGCTTGTTTAGAAGCTCTTAATATGGCTAAGAATCATGGATGGTGCAACATTTTGGTGGAGACAGACTCGAAGATTGTTGTTGAGTGGTTTTGTAAGGAGGTTGAAGCTAGCTGGAATCTAAAAAATCTTGTAATCTTGCTGAAAAGTCTTCTTCTTTCTTTTGTTACTTGTAATATTAGGTGGATAGATATAAAATCTAATCTAGTTGCTGAAGCTATAGATTACTATAGCAAAGATCATAGTTATGATGTTAAAGATTTTCTTTCTTTACCTATAAGTATAATGTCTATTATAAAAAAAGACACTCATTGTAAGAGGTTGGCTTCGGCAACTTTAACTTTGTTTCATAATGAAATTCTCTCTGTTTTGAATAAAAAAACTAACGAATACTAAAAGATATGATGAAAAGGCTTGATTTTTTTGTTATATAGATACACGATAAATAAAAATTAAGTGATTTGAGATACAAATATAAAAGCAAGAGTTTAATCACTGCCAAATAACTATCTGTTATAACATAAAACAGAGACTAAAGATCAGTGGGTTAGATGGACAAAAACCAATACCTCCAATTAGAGAAAATTTTCAGTCTGATTTCGTGTCTAAATCAACCGTCACAAAGTCACAAACCCACCGTCACAAATCCATTATACTCACGTGAACCCTTCTTGCCCCATTTTCACATGCACACAAAACACAACAAAACAAAAATCCCCACATTCTCTCTCTCTCTCTCTCTCTCTTCCTAAGCTTTTTCCTCAATTAATTACACAAAACATCATCCTCCCACCTCCATCTTCCCTCTACTTCTTATTCTTCTCTTCTCTCTCTCTTATTCTTAATCCTCTATTCATGCTAGCTTCTTCGATGGCCCTTCTCCCTTCTAAATCTTCTCCTTCTTCTTGTTGGTCGTGTCTGACAGTAGCATTTTTCCTTGTTCTGTTACAATCCCACTTGGTTTTATCAGCTCTGCTTCTCAACGTGAAAAAACACCATGCCCAACACCACAATACAAGGCCATTTCTCCAAGCTAATCAAACGACCTGTTCAATATTTTCTGGCTCTTGGGTTCGTGATGAATCATACCCTTTGTACCAATCTTCTAGCTGTCCATTCGTCGACCCTGGTTTCAATTGCCAAGGAAACGGTCGCCCTGATTCTGATTACCTTAAATATCGATGGAAGCCTCTCAATTGTGAACTGCCCAGGTAAAAAAACATGTCTTTCAGTTCAAATTTTCGTGCTTTTAATGAAAATAATTAATGTTTTTTGCTAATGGCAGGTTTAATGGGGTTGAGTTTTTGGTGAATATGAGAGGGAAGACAGTGATGTTTGTCGGAGATTCACTTGGGAGAAATCAATGGGAGTCTTTGATTTGTATGATTTTAGCTGCAGCTCCTCGTACACCCACTCAGATCATTAGAGGAGACCCTCTTTCCACCTTCAGATTCCTGGTCAGTCCCAAATTTACTGAATTTAATCTAATCTGTCAATCTATTTACTAAAATGAATCACTGAAATTGAGTTCCATTGAACTTGGTAAGCGTAAGAAACATGTAAATAACAATTTGTTTGGAAACAAAAACACCAATGAATGTGAGATTACAGTATGACGATTTTTCAATACTGTTTAAACGCAGAAAACTCAGTATTCTTCACTAATCGGTGACTTAAATAAAAAAAATGAACGAAATTTTGAAATTTAAAAATAAATCACAATAAACATTAATTGATAGTAGCGGAAATTTTTAAACTTTCTCCATGGAAATTGTCGGTCTTGAATTTTCTACTTCGAGTGTTGAGATTGTAGAGTCAGTCTGAATTTTTCTAGTTTTGAGTGTTGAGATTGGTCGTGCATCGGCCGTTCTATTTTAATATTATAAAATGGATTGGTTAGGGGAAATTCGTTCTGATGGACCCAAAAAGCTCTGTCAATCATTATTTTTTTGGTCAGTTGGTGGTGCTAACCACAAGCCAGTGGCCTCACAATCTTGACCATAGACAGTTAAGTTTAACTCACGCTTCCTGGAGCCTGTTTTAATGGTCCGTATGTTTCCTGATTTATAAATTTATTTTGAGAAAAAGTGAAAAAAATAATTCTAAATTAATCAAGTTACACATTAAGTTTTAATTGATCAAATAATGTATCAATCATTCATTTTGATTAATTTGATAAATTATGTTTATCAGTGATTTATCATCTTAGATTGACACATTAATTTAGATTTAAAAAAAAAAAACTTTCTTCCTCACCTTGTCTTTCCTTACTATCAACAAGTTATATGTAACAAAATCAGTGCGTTGATTTAATCTAAAAATAATAGAATGATAGAGAAACTAACATTTGATCATACCGATTGGTAGTAATGGGGAGACACACTCATTATCAATGAAGATATAATTTTGTTTCCTTATGATTTTGTCCAAATTATATTGGTTAGCGTAAAATTACTTTTTTTTTTCTTGAAAGAAGATTAATATTTTAAAATATGAGTGGTAGTAGTATTAAACAAGTCTTTTAGTATAAATTTATCGAAAACTTAGTTAAAAATAGAATACCCGTTCGGTAAACTTAATTTTTATCTTATTTTATCATTTTCAAAAATAAAAAACTACTCCAAACGCCTACTAATTGGACCTAAAGATATCAGTATAAATATATGAGTTCGAAGTTATTTTGTCATTAATTTCTTATAATTACATGTCTTTAAAAATGAAATACAATTGTATATTAACATGGTTTTTTTGGAAACGAAGGAGTATGGTGTGTCAGTGTCATTCTACAGAGCTCCCTATCTGGTAGATATTGATATGGTGAGTGGAAAAAGGGTACTCAAGCTCGAAGACATTACAGGTAACGGCAAATCATGGCTTGGAGCTGATGTTCTGTCCTTTAACACTGGTCATTGGTGGAGCCACACTGGATCTCTTCAAGGGTCAGCCAATCTCTTCCTCTTTATAATTAATCTCAAAATCTTAGTTAATGTTACTTAATAAAACATATTTCAATTAGACAATTGAGTAATTATTGACCAATCAATTTCTTTATTGAATTTACAGACATGAAGAAAGAAAATGATGATAATACATGCATGTGTCGTCATTTCCAATTGGGTTTACTGTTTTACCTTAGATAAACGTGATGATCAGTGCTGCTAGTTTAGTTGATCATAGAAATGTGTTGCCTATATATAATTCGGAGTTGGATCCGCAAAAGTTTGTCATTCCACTGTGACAATGTTGATAATGATAAGAAAAGTGCAGATGGGATTACATGGAAGCAGAAGGGACATACTATGAAAACATGGATCGATTGGTCGCACTGGAAAAGGGGCTGAGAACATGGGCTACTTGGGTTGACGCCAACGTTGACAGAATCAGAACCAGGGTTTTCTTTCAATCCATTTCCCCCACACACTACAAGTGGGTTCTTTTTCTCTCTCTCTCTAATATAATTCTAAGGTTGTTAGTCATTATTTAATGTAGAGTGATAGCTTGCTAGCTCCAAGCACCCAAAAATTAGACCAATACTTAGCTATAAGATGGGCCACAGCGGCCGGTATGAATCATCTCCTCTTACTTGCAATAAGAGAGGCATGAGGATTCTACATTGTTGGTGTCCAACCGTAGAGAGATTATTTCATCTCAGTCGTTCAAAAAGATCAGGATGGTTAGAATCAAATGTTAAAAAATAAAAAAAATAAAAAATTATTCTTTACTTTTCTTCAAGTATTATTTCACGTAATGTAGACTGTTCAGATCTGATCAGACGATTTCAGATTATAAAAATATCGTGTTTGCCGTCAAGAGAGATGATCCTGTTTATATAATCAGCACTATTGATTTTATTTTCAATCATCTAAATTAGGTCAACATATTTTCAATAATGAAAATATTAAAAAAATCATTTTTAAAAAAAAAGAAGAGGATATGTCTTTATCTCGGCCCTTACTTTGTCCCAATTTGACATCAGCCATGTCTCTAATTCCCTCTTGCATCCTGTCTTTTTCTTCCCACCCTTTTTGATTAAAGGTTAAATTCAGAATTTTCAGTTTTTAATTGCTTTTAATTATTATAATATCTATTAGAGCATACACTATTAGTAGCTAGGACTGTATATGGATCAGAGATGTACATAGCTCATATGGGGATGGATCATTTTAATCTGCCTTTTTGTTTGTACATGTAAAGGAGAAACATAAAATATGAATGAAGTATTTGGTTTTTGTCGGTGGCACATTAAGAACATGGCAGTGCCCAGTGAAGACAATAAGGATATCTTATCGGCTCACCAACTTGATCTCTCTCTCAATGACTTAGATCTCCATATGATTACTCTTTTTTTTCCAATAATTAGAATGACAATGACTAGACTGAGAGTAGTCTGAACCGATTAAGGAGACTTAATCCTCTCCCTAATCGTTAGTATGATTATTAGTTCAACTAGTTAAAATGAGGTTTTACCTCTATTATCATTCTTTATTTATCCGTTGAGTTTTTATTCTCCTTTAATGATAATAAATTTACAAATCAAAGTTGTTTGTAGTGAGATTCAAAGTCCCCTAATATTACAAAATACTTAACACTTGATACACAAGCGACTCTTTTGACTAAAAGCTTGGTAAATATTCAAGTATTAGTTTTCTTCTCTCTTTCTTTGATTGGTTTTTCTTTTCTACAACTAGTTTTGTTTCTTACTATATTGTTACAACTTACAATATAATGTGAATAATCTATAATCCATTTTTCATGACATTAAAATAAAACAGTCCATCGGAATGGAACACGGGGGCAAAAACAACGACAACAAAGAATTGCTATGGGGAAACAGTGCCAGTAGAAGGGACAACATACCCAGGTGCATACCCTGACCAAATGAGAGTCGTTAATACTGTGATTCAGACCATGAGGAGCCCTGCTTACTTGTTAGACATTACTATGCTCTCTGAGCTAAGGAAGGATGGCCACCCTTCCATCTATAGTGGCGATTTGAGTCCCGAGCAGAAGGCCAATCCGGCACGTTCTTCTGACTGTAGCCATTGGTGCCTTCCTGGTTTACCTGATACTTGGAACCAATTATTTTATACTGCTTTGTTCTTCTAATTTTTATTGTACTTCTTAATTGTTCTTAGTGATTGATTTTGTGAGGAGGTATGGAAATTGAGCCTCTTTGCTGTAAAGTAATGAATATTGTGTTTGTGACAGGGTACAATATTAGATCACTTATTGGGGTTTCTTTCCTTTCCTTTTTTATCTTTGCTTTTCACCTCTTTTCTTTTAGTTTTGCAGTCTTTCAATTTTTAATTTTCATATACCCCCCATTTCACTGTCAAGTTACTGTTGTTTATATTCAAACATCTAATCTCTTCCAGGTACTGATTTCACCTTCTAACCCTAATGTGATCTTTATCGGTACTGATTTCACCTTCTAACCCTAATGTGATCTTTATCGATGAGTTAATTGGCAGTGATGTTTGCTTGGATCTTGGATCTTGATATCTTTCACAAAGCTTTTTTAAGTAAGATATGTTAGATCCTTAATCCAATGTTGAACTTATATGTAAATAATTATAATTAAGCTAAACGCAATTAAAAGTGATCAACTAAGATTTTGGATAATTGAAATTTTAATGTATTTGATAGGTTGTGGATCATTTAAAGTGTAGAGATTTTACGATAATTTTTATTTATATGATGAGCTAAAATAAAAATATCAAAAGATAAATTATCTATAACTGGTTATGGTCCTCAGATCACACGGATAAGAGAAATCATTTTATTCTCCCTATTTTTTCATTGTTAGAGAGAAAAACAGAGAGACTTAATCAAATTAGACTCTCTGATAGAGAATCATGTAGATCTGGAAGGTCAACCGCTCAACTCTAAATAGTGATCAATCGTCATGGATTCAGGTACACTTCTGCTATATATTTATTTGATTCTTGATGTGTTCAACACGAGTCCTTGTGGTTTTGAGATACGATTTATACCAATAAGAATTTTGAATCTAACAAGTGGTATCGGAGTTATTCATGTTGAATCGTTGGCAATCAATCTTTAAGTCTAGATCCATGAATATAGGCGTTTTCTTTGTGTTTACTTTACGAAATTTTTGAATTTAATAATTATATGCTAGAATTATTCAATTTAAGAATGATTTTTCGTTTTGATGGTTTTTTATCGATGTTCTTGGATTAAGATTTAAGAACATTTTTTGGTTAAATAATTTGAAATTTATTTGATTTTGGAACCATCGATCCGGCGGTTTCACCGTCGCTGGTGATAAGGTGACAGGCTGCGCCAACAAGGAAGAGCCACGTTCTAGCAACGACGTAGGGATGAAGCCGCGGCCTGGTCAGGGCATCAAGCGAAAGCCGCGGCCTGGCCGCGGCTTCAGGTGTAAACCACAGCCAAGGCTGCGTTTTCAAGCGCAAGCCGCGGCTTTGGCCGCTGTCAAGGCCATGGCTACCAACGCTTAGGAATAAAAACCCTAGAGTTTACATGTTCGCGGGTCGCGGGTTGACCCGTGACCATGCGAGTCAAGCATTGGGCCGAAGCCCACAGCTGAAAGTTCTTTAAGAAACCCAGCCCTCATTTTTCAAATAAAAAAATTATTTTAATTATTTTATAATTAATTTTACGGATCATTTACTAAAATAATTTGTAAATTTTATTTTAGGGATCATAAAATTAATTTTAATTTAAAGATTTTCAAATAAATTGTTTGGATTATTTTCAGATTTTTGGGGTTAAAATAATTTTATAAGGATCGTAAAATTAATTGTTTATCAATTAGTTTAAGGTTTAAATTTGGTAAAACTTTAAATTTGAACATTAGTATGTTATATATTTTAAGATGAATTAGTTGAAGTAACGGGTCGCCAAAGTGACATCTCTTGTGAAAATTAATTTGTCTTGAAATATAAAAGGTTATGTGTATGTAACTTATGTGAAATATTTAGTGGCCCAAATGAAGGAAAATATTTGACAGAATTACATATGCTACTGTGGTAATAAATACGTGATGATTATTCATTTTTACATGTCAAAAAATAAATCGGCCTAAAGGAAAAATTTTTGTTCGATATGTTCTTTATCATCAGTATTTGATTATTACACCAAAGCATCACTCACATGTTAATAATTTTGGTCAAAGTCAAAATATCAATGGAGTGTCCGGTGTCTTGAGATAGGGTTTACTTTTATTTGAATTTATTTATATGAGCTTGTAGGTTGGTTAAATTTTCTCTATCATGTTATTACTTAAGTTAATACCAACATCAAGTAAATAAAGTATGAAATGGCTCAATTTTCAAGTCCTAGAAAGATAATCTATTGATAGTTCTTAGAGTTATGGATATTGATCTTGCATTAATGATTAATTTTCCTTCACCTCTTACGAATAAAAGTACGTCTGATGAAAAGAGGGATATCGAAATGTGGGAGAAATCAAATAGCATGTGTATGTTGATAATGAAGAAATCCATTCCAGAAACATTCAGAGGCGCTATATCTGAAAGGATTACTATGGTTAAGGATTTTCTTGTGGTTATTAAAAAGAGATTTGTCAAGAATAAAAAGGTAGAAAATGATACATTTTTGGTAGATCTAATTTCGATGAGGTATAAGGGTAAATGCAACATCAGAGAGTACATCATGGAAATGTCCCATCTTGTTTCAAGGTTGAAAGTACTTAGACTCGAACTCTCTGAGGACTTGCTTGTGCTTCTGGTTCTAATATCCCTTCCAGCACAGTTCAACCAGTTTAATGTGAGCTACAATTGTCAGAAAGAGAATACTCGAACTAAATTTATCAAATTTTAATCGAATCAAACCATAATTTATCAATGATACAATCAAATAGTAATAACATTCATCAATTTTACAATCAAATGGAAATAAAGTTAAATTTTTTATAACTGAACTAAATTGTATCATAGTTTTATGGTAAAATAGTCAAATTAAAATTCATAAAGTTTTTTATTGAACCAAACTAAATCGTCAATTTTATAATCGAATAATCAATAGTAAAAAATTAATCAATTTTATAATTGAACAAATTAGAATTTATCGATTTTATCATCAAATCAAATAGAATCATCAATTGAATAACCAAAACTAAAATCCATCAATTATAGTCGAATCGAACCAAAATTCGCCAATTTAACATTTGAATATCACTAAAATTCATCAATTCTGTAATATAACGGAACTTAAATTCAACAATTTTATAATCAAACCAAATTAGATCATCAATTTTATAATCGAATAAACAAACTATAATTCATTAAGTTTATAGTGGAATTAAATTGGATCATTAATTTTATAATCAAATAATCATACAACTGAACTAGCTGAATCATTAAATTTTTAATCGATTAACCAAACTAAAATTCACTAATTTTTTTAGGTTTATTAAACAATTTCGTCAGCTTAATTTCTAGTTTAAGCTATTTATGACGAAAAATTTTTTCCAGTCCGTCAATTGGGAGAGAGTGTAATTTTAATGGAATCGTTGATATCCATGATCGTAGTTCGATGAAGAGAGATAAGTGAATGATGAACATAGAATTGTTGTTTGAATAGAAAAAAGTAATAGTCTTTTAGTTAAAAAAAAGAGTACTCATAAGGTACTCATGCTTTAGTGAGTATTACTCATACTCATCCATTTAATTTAGTATGAGAATGAGTTGGATATAACTGATGATAATTTAATATGAATATTTAATGGATATACCGACACCTACTAAATACTCATCCATTTCAATTCTCAAACATTGCATCTATCAATTTCATCATAAAACGAGTTTGTTTGATTTGGTCGTTATGATCGGGCAAATATCCAAACGACATGCCGTTTACTAATATGATAAGAATTCATGTACTCCCCAATGTGTTGGGCCAATAAATCTTGGTTGTACTCTGGGCTAGTTATCATCGCATCATTCGGGCTAATCAAGGCTATTTCCGTAATCTTAGACTTGGATGAACTAGGGCAATATTTGGAGACAATAGGTGCAACCGGCACGGCACACTATAAATATACAAACTCTAATAGCGGCTTTCTCAATCCGCCCTTCTCCTTAGGTTTTCTTATCTGTACATTCTCATTCATAATCCATCTGGTTGATTTCTGCGTTTTTGTCGTCGATTTGATCTTGCTGTTGAAAGGCTTCATTATCTGGTCAGTGTGGATTGATAGATTCCCATTTGACTCGTTCCCTTGAAGCCAAATTGTTTGTGCTGCTTCTGTTTTCAATTCTCTCCCTCTGTTCTTCTTTTATGTCCGCTGGGAGAACACAGGTGCAGCTATATCTCTTGTACATTCGATCTTATGCAATAAAAAGAAAATCTCGTTTTCTTTTCCCGATTAAGAAGAAATTTCTTTTCTGTTTTTATCTTATCAAACGATGATGAGCCTTAACAGACCTGTAATGATTTGCGAATATGATCGCAATCTTATGAACATCTAAGGGACTGAGTTTATCGATCTTATACCGATTTCCATATATTTGTTTTTTGTCACTGGTTTGGAAATTTCTTTTGTTTTTCATGAAATTGACAATGTAAATCGGCTTCACTTCGATTTGTATTTTCTAGCTTACGATTAGTTGAAGCTAGAATTATAAACGTTAGGCCTAGAATGGTGTTCCCCTCGCTATCCATGGCTTCAGTTGATGATGCTGTTTGGACGTCGGGGAACTACATCTATTCTTGATAGTTAAAATTGATTTTATTCATTAAATCCTGGAAGTTAGATTTGTCGGAATACTGAAGCCGATTAACGACAAATAATGGTGTAAAAAAAGTTTTTGCCTTTTGCAATTCGATCCAAAAATTAGGGTTTGAATACTGTACAAATAAAATTGAGTGATGTACTTGCATTAATCGTAATCTGCTCAGTCTTACTCCTCCACATGGTTCGTTCTGTGCTCTGTCGTTCTGAGTATGGAGCCTACAATAATTAGGGTTTTTGTTATGAAGAAAAGGAAAAAGGAGTGAGCAGTGATGATGAATTGAGAAAGTCATGCACCACTCTGATGATTTTACATCAATCTGTGCTGATAATTGTCTCTTACCCATTTGTCTGAGCTTCATCTTTTCCCTGAATTACCATTTATCTTTTCTCTGTTTATCTTTTGTTTTTGGTAATTATTTGTTGTTTGTAATTGATTGATGGTTTTTAATTTAGGCAGTAAAATAAGTTGTGTGATGCAATTAGATGGATGAAAAAAATAAGGAACCAAATGATGCGGCCTTTCTAGTTAAGGCCAACCATGATGCGGACTGTACAGCTAAAGTTTTTTAGCTTCTGAGGATTAATTTTGGTTTCTGATGGTTCCTTCTTTTTCCAACCGGGACTGGGGGACAGGCTCTCCCGTTGGAACTGCTGGGCCCAAAGATGCCCAGAGCACGACGTTGGTCGTTTTTGCAACCATGGGAATCTGGATTTTTAGATGACCCTAATTAGGAAATGTGATCTGATGATTTGTGATGGTAATTCCTAGAGCAATCCGTTCTGGGATTAGATTATTTTCCAGGATTTCAATACACCTACAAATATTTCAATAAAATTTTATTTTGTAAACCTTAAAAATAAATAAAATTCATCTTTTTGAATTTCATTTCATTATCTTTTTATGGTAGTTAAAACACCCCCAAATCCCTAACAACTATAAAACACTGCGTAATGTAGAAAGAAACTGGGCTAAAAGCTGAAAAAAGCATTTATTTACTATATAATAATACGACTATTTTCAATCCAAGTACTATATTTTCCTATATGAAATATATAAAAGAAAGAAAAATGAGTGGAATATTAGCGGCAATAAGAAAATTTATCAATTTTGTTAAGGAAAATAAAGAAGAAAATTAGTGAAATAAAGAAAATATAAATTATTATTTTAATTAAATGAAACTGGATACATTATACACACAAACTTTAGTCAATTGGTTATATTAATGCACAAAAACTTTGAAATGGGCTGAAATTTTCTTCATCTTGAGGTCAATCAACAAGATTGCTTCACAATGACTTCAATTCAGATGGTTTTAAGATGATCTTGAAATCATCTTGAAGTCTATAAAATTGTTTTAAAATGATCTTGAAATCATCTTGAAATTTACAAGATTGCTTTGTGATGTCTTCAAGATGATCTTAAAGACCACATAATATAATTCCTACAGAGATGGATAATATCTCACATAAGAGGAAGGTATTGATTGGTCTTTAAGATGATTTCAAGATTCATTTTGGTCTTCTAGATGAATTGCTTTAAGATGGTTTCAAGATGATTTCGACATGACTTCAATATGGATTCAAGATGGGTTCATGATTACTTCAAGATGACTTCTAGATGGGTTTAAGATGTCCTATACATGTGATTCATAATGTAAAGTAGCTAATATTTGAGAATGAATCATACTATAAACTCAAATAGTTTTAATTAAAAGTTTTAATCTCTAGGTGAGGTTTAATTCTAATTTGTGTAATTTTCTCTCTCCTTGACAAATAAGATTTGAGAATAGTTTTCTGTTAAGTTGATTAATTCCACATGAATTGTAAGTAAATTTGTTAACTTAATTGTTAGAAAAGCTTCATTTTTAGTTGACTAATTAATCAAAAAATCTAAAGAAATGTTTTAGCTAGAGATTTTGACATGCATACTTCAAAACTATCAATTGACTGACTATATATATTGATTATCTATTTTTTCTATATACAATAATGTACGTGATTATAAAATAATAAAACTACATGATAAAATGTGTGCTTCTTGGGGTGTTTTAAATTGATTCATGCATAACAAACACAGGTCTAGGAAAAGAAAATTACATGAAATTATTTGTTTCTAGAGGTGTTTGGTTTGGTTCGATTTGATTCAGTTTTTTATAAAAATCAAACCGAATTGAATTTCAATTCGGCAATATTACTGAACTGTACTAAAAGTTTTGATTCAATTCTGTTTGATTCTTCTGTTCTACCTTAGTAATAAAAATAAATTTTATAAAATATTTTCAAAGGATATTATTAAAAAAATAATATAAAACTAAAATTTTTGTTTCGACTTGGTTTGATTCGGTTAAATTTGATGTGAAATTATATATAAAAAATAAAAAAATGAAAATTAAATTTCGGTTCAATCCAGTTTGAAAACTGTTCGAAATTTCAAACCAAATTAAACTGTACCTACATAAAGAACCGACTGAACCAATAGAGGAAAATGACAGACAATGAATCTTGAAGTCATCTTGAAGAGTTCAAGATAAATCTTGAAACCATCTTGAAACTATCTTGAAGAGTTCAAGATATGTCTTGAAGACTTCATTCAAGATAAATCTTGAAGTCATTTGGAAGGCTTCAAGATGAATCTTAAAGTCATCTTGAACATTTGAAGATAAAGATTTACTAGGGGAATATAGTGACTTAACAAATGTTTCATTATTACATTGTAACTTATTTGATTTGTTATTTTTTATCTTATTATTGTTTGATATTCGTGCAAAATCAATATAGTAACTTCATCATCTTAGTTTGAATTTATGGTGGGCTGAGAGTTTAGTTCAACAAAAATTAGAAAATTGGTTTATTTTAGTCATTATGTATTTTTAAGGGTCTACTTTAGACAAAACCCAACATAAAAATTTCACTCTCCAAAAATAGCACTGATGTCTCTCTCTAAAACATGAAAATACCTCCTTGAAAAAAACCGTCGAATACAACCCCAACCACCACTACCTACATCAAAGTTGTTTCCAATCACCGCCCTTCATCCTCAGTCGACAAACATCTCTTTTCCATCGGGAAGCATTCTTGGTGCAAGTAGTGTGCGTGGGTGGAAAGTTTTATTACGCGTGAATGTATGATTTTCTCAAAAATCATGCCTGATGACTATTTTTGATTTTTTTACACTTGAAACCACTTTTGATGACTTTTTTAAAAACTTATCTATGCCTAGGCAGACATGCCCTCGGCCAGAAGGCTTCGGGCGCAACTTGCGTTCAAAGACTCAATGGTTCACGTGATTCTGCAATTCACACCAAGTATCGTATTTCGTTATGTTTTTCATCGATGCGAGAGCCGAGATATCCGTTGTCAAGAGTTGTTATGAATATCACACTACACGTTAGCCCCACGCAGACCGATATTAGAGTGAGGGGCCACACTATTGTTATTGTTCCTTGGCACAGTCTGCGTCGAACGTTCGTTAGTTTGCAAGAAGGAATGCAACGAGCCAGATCGGGAATGTAAAGGGACATGTGCTAGCATGCCCACCTCCCCGCACAGGAGCGTGAGGGCCCTTTCGAGCTCATGCATACCCGAGTTTGCAAACACGTTCACAGGTTATTTTCTAAGGCATCGACAATTTTAGGGGTGAAATTTTTTATACCGAACCGAATCAAACAAAACCAAAAATGATTTGTTCGGTCAATTCTTTAGGGAGATTCGGCTTGGTTCCATTCGGGGAAGTTAAAGAACCATGTTTTGGTTCACTTCAAATTTTTCACACTTTTCGAACTAAACCGAACCGAACCAAAACCATAGTTTTCTATTATTTTTTATTTTTTATTACATAATTTCATGTGAAAACAAACTGAATTGAACCGAGCCGAACCGAAAACTCTTGTTTTTATTATTCTTTTCTGGTAATTTCCTTTTAGTTAAAAAAAGTTTCATTACTAAGGTCGAACCTAAGAACCGAACTTAACTTGATCAATTTTAATTTGGGTTCGATTCGGCTTAGTTCTTTTTTTACAATCAGGTCTGTGTTGTTCATTTTTTTGCAACTGAAACTGAACCAAATCGTGAACAAGACAATTTCCTAAAGAATGGCATCTTTGGGAATGCTATAATCATGAAGATCAAACTCTTGAACTTGGGTGAATTTCCTAAAGAAAGTATTATTGATGGATTTTTAGTCTCCTCCGCCATGTTATGAGGCTCCAGTCTCCACCACCACTAGAATCGTCCCCTTCTTTTGTTTCTCAAGAAAGGCAGGTTCTTGTTTATTTTTCATTGGAAGACAACCCTAACCAAATACTACTCACGTTTTGTTATACTAAATACCGCCACCTATTTGAGGGTTTTACCCCTTTAATTAGTCAACCTTCACAAAGCTATGACGTTATGTGAGCTTGCATTCCTTGTTTCTCATGTCTAGCATTCCTTGGAGCAGAAGTTTATTGTTTAATGACACTGCAACTTCTCAAGTTTAGAAAATGATACGGACCTCTCTTATGTTATGATTTCGATGACAAGTAAACTTAAAACATTATTTTTCACATGAATGCTGTTAAACTAAATTTTAATGCGAAATTTACTTGTAAATATTTTGTAGAAGTTTATTGAGAGGGAGAGAGAGAGTATGTTGGGTAGGGTCGTTATGTTAGGATCACGCCCGTAAAAGCACATGAATTCTAATATATTCATTGAGACATCTAATTTTGATTCATAATAAATAGTTTATTCTTATATTATGTGTGTTACATTGTTGCAAAAGGTTCACAAGCATAATAGTACTTTATGTATGGTTTATATAGTGTTTTACTTATTGTAAGAAAGTATTTAACTAAGAGTTTGTATGACTTGAAATGCTTATTATTCACATCTAGATAGACTGTAGTGTATTAACTTTATTATATAGTGTGACTTACCTTGATCACAAGGTGGAGTGCTTGGTTGATATGGTATTGCATTTGAAATACATTGAAGTGAGTAATGAGTTTTCTTTTCAATAACGTACTATCTCTAGAGCATCATAACCAATAGCAATTATATTATGAGTGTTCTTATTCTTGAGATAATTATGAACTCATTGATAAATCTAGGATTTTAGAGTTATCCTTGCATTTCTATGTCAAAATTATTTCTTATCTTAGGGTAATGTAGCATCTTATTGCTTCATTTTAGTCATTTCTTTATAAATTAGCTTTCTGTCTAGTTTAGTTGCATTGCTAGCATTTTGAGTGATTTTGAGTAGTTATATGCATGTTATGCTTCTGTGCAGGTCCCTTGGAAGCTTGGTGGCTAGGCAAATGCTATTGTGAATTATGTATTATAGATGTAGCATTGTTGATGCATGCTTGGCAATAAGATATATCGTGTAGTCCAGCTGGTGTTGAAAAAAGAAGCAAATGTCGTGCGCTCAAAAAACCGTTATCCAGGTGGTATTTGAGCCTTTGCCAGTGGTCCGTTGCATTTTATCTCAACACGTGTCCTTCCAAGAAGATGAAACCCTAATCCTGAGGCTTCTATTTATAGAAAGTACACCTTTTATGAAGGAGGAGCCGACACTGTTGATGGTATGAAGCAAACATTCTGCAGAAGGAAAGAAGAGGAAGAGGAAAGAAAAGGAAAGAATGAAGGAAGTAAGAAAGAAGACAACTAGAGAATATTCGTTTATTCCTATTTATCTTTCTTCTTGTTTTCACTTCGTTTATTCTTTGTATTTTCTTTATCTTATTTCTTTCTCTGATGGATAATTATGGAAATGGGTTTAAATCTTGTAGATCTAAATACTTAGTAATAGCATAAACATATATGCTCACCTTGTAAATCCATTTGCTGGAACTTAAGGAAGAAGACTCCAATCTGAACTAAGATTAGACATAAGTTAATTAGGCTCGGAGTTGATAATCGCAATGATGGAAGTCCATTGCGCTTTTGGGCTAAAGTTAATGCTATTATGATGTTGTAGCAACAAGAACATAATTAATTAGAGAAATTAATGGATATAGGATTTGACCATACTAGCTCACTTCAACACGGAATACTCCATTAATATCAACTTAACTTCATGCCATGCAAGTGTCATTTTAAATCAATTTACTTAGCATTTTTATTTTCCGTTTTGATCTTGAACCAATTGAACTTAACCACTGCTACTAATACTGTTCTCTTTTACAATTAGATTAGAGTTGGTCTATATTATTGCATTTTTTATTAGTCTTTGTTGAGATCGACACTCACTTATCATTTTAATACTTGTTAATGACACGATCACTTATGTATACACTTCAAACAATAAGTTTTTGATGTCGTTTCTGGGGACTAAATATGGAATGTCATTTTTAGATCAATTTTAACTTAATTTGAAAATTTTAGTACTGATTGTTACTGCTTAGTTTCAGGAAAGTGAGATTTATTATCTGCAAACAACAATTACTTGATTTCATCGTTGATCCAAAAATAGACAAGACTATAAGATAGTTGAGAAGAGAGCATAAAGGTTTGGTTGCTTTAAGAGAGATGGCTGTACCTAAATAAGAAGTGGTGTTAAATGAAAACATGAATCAAAATGGCAATCAAGCTAACAATGGTAACAATGTCATAGTCATGGTCTATGATATAGAAAGATCATAGAGACCATGCCATTCTTCAACCACAAGCAATGAACACTGGAATTATGAGGCTAGAGATTCAAGCTACACAGTTTGAGTTGGAGCCTGTTATATTCCAAATGATGCAAACTGTTGGGCAATTCAATGGATTGCCTACTAAAGATCCTCATCTACACTTGAGATTTTTCAAGGAGGATAGTGATGTTTTTAAGATACCTTGAGCTTCAGAGGATGCTTTAAGTATGAGGGTATTTCTTTATTCCTTAAGGGACAATGCTAGATCATTGCCTCCAGATTCTATTAGTACTTGGAATGATCTTGCTGAAAAGAGTTTTTGATGAAGTATTTCCCACTAACCAAGAATGCCTAATTAATGAATGAGATTACTTCCTTTCACCAGTTAGAGGATGAATCTTTATATGAGGCATGTGATAGATTCAATGAGTTGCTAAGAAAGTGTCCACATCATGGAATTCCACATTGTATTCAAATGAAGAACTTTTACAATGGATTAAACCTTCAACAAGATTGATGGTAGATGCTTTAGCAAGTGGAGCCATATTGTCTAAGTATTACAATGAGGTTTATGAAATTTTGAAAAGAATAGCAAGTAACAATTATCAATGGCCAACTGCTAGAGTAACAACATGTAAAAATGTTGCAATAGTTCATGAGTTAGGTGCCATGACAACATTAACGACTCAAGTGTCTTCCTTAACAAACATGATCAAAATCTGAGCATGGCACCTCCAACAATTTAGAAGAATCAAGGTATGCAATAATCTATGAATCAAGTGGCAGATGTATCATTTATTTTTATGGTGAAGATCATTTATTTGAAAGTTGTTCAGGAAATGCAGCATCTCTGAATTATGTAGGAAATTTCAACATAAATAGCAATAACAACCGCTACTCCAATACTTACAATCCTACCTGGAGGCAACATCCTAATTTCTCTTAGAATAATCAAGGTGCAGGACCTTCAAATCCACAGAATAGGCCAGCATGTCATCTTGGTTTTACCCAACAAGCATAAAGGCAGAAACAAGTAACAACTGAGTAACCTTACATTTGAGATCCTTGCGAAAGAATACATAGGAAAGAATGAATCAATCATTTAGAATCAATCTGTAATGATCTAGAGTCAGGCAGTACATTTGAGAAATTTGGAGAATCGAGTTGGAAGTTAGTAAATGCGTTGAATCAAGACCTCAAGGAACTTTGCCTAGCAATACTGAAAATCTTAGAAGACAGGGCAAAGAGCACTGCAAAGCAATACATTTTAGAAGTGGAATGTGTCAACCCAACCTACTGAGGGAAAAGAGGATAAGACTGAAAACATAACCAAGGAAGCAAGTAAAAGCAAAGATATAGTAGAGCAGTCTACTGTAGCATCACCTGCTGTAGCATCCAAGGCTGCAGAACAAAGAGTTGAAGATATATAGAGGAATTTGCCTCCATTCCTCAAAGGCTGGAAAAGAAGAAGCTAGATGGTCAGTACACTAAATTTCTTAACATATCGAAGCAACTGCATATAAATATACGTTTGGTGGAAGTCTTGCAGCAGATGCCAATTTTTGTCAAACTCATGAAGGATATTTTGACCAAAAGGAAAAAGCTTGGAGAGTTTGAATCTATAGCTTTGACTCAAGAATGCAGTCTGATTTTTCAGAATAAGTTTCCCCTAAAGCTTAAGGATCCAAGTAGTTTTACCATTCTTTATGCAATTGGGAAGACTCACTGTGGGAGAGACCTATGTGACTTGGGAGCAAGCATCAAACTCATGCCCTTATCCATCTTCAAAAAGTTTGGAATTGGAGAAGCCAGGCCAACCAATATCACTCTACAACTGGCTGACAATGTCTTATGTCTATTCAGAAGGAAAGATAGAAGATGTTCTTGTACAAGTTGATAATTTATATTTCTAGCAGACTTCATCATTCCAGACAATGAAGTAGATAGAGAAGTACCCATCATATTGGGAAGACCCTTTCTAGCTACAGGAAGGATAATAATTGATGTGTAAAAAGGAGAGCTCACAATGAGGGTCAATGATCAAGAAATAACCTTCAATGTATTCAATGTTATAAAGTATCTGGATGAGAAGATAGAAGAATGTTTAGCTATTTCTGTAATGGATTCCATCATGATGGAGAAACTGTGCATAAGCTGTAGAAAGGTAACCCAACAAGAGTCAACTTTGAAAATCCTAGATGAAGATATGAGTGATGAGGAGTAAGTAATAGTCATATGGATGGATGCAATGCAAAGTATCTCTTAGTTTTGGGAAATAAATTGAGTCATTACAGTTATCTAAAGGGACGTTCAAACCTACATTGTCTTCTGTTGAATCCGCACCTTTGCTTGAATTAAAACACATTCCTGTCCATTTTAGGTGAGAACAGTACACTACCTATTATTATTTCTTCCTCCTTAAGCACTGAAAATGAAAAGCTATTGTTAGAAGTTCTAGGAAGATACGAAAGAGCAATTGGTTGATAGATGGCTAACATTAAGTGGATAAACCCATCTATTTGTATTCATAAGACACTACTAAAAGAGAGAAGTATCAATTCATAGAGCTATAAAGAAGGCTAAACCCACTCATGAAAGACATTGTTAAGAAGGAAATCTTCAAATGGCTCGATGCTGGGAAAATATATCCTATTTTAGATAGTGCATGGGATAACCCTATTCAATGTGTGCCTAAGAAAGGGGGGTGGCGGTTATAGAAAATGAGGGCCATGAATTGATTCCAACAAGAACAGTGACTGGTTGGAGAGTGTGTATTGATTACAAGAATCTGAATAAAGTTACTAGAAAAAGACCATTTCCCCTTACCTTTCATTGATCCAATGTTGGATAGGCTGGTTGGAAAAGAATATGATTACTTCCTGGATGGCTACTCAGGTTACAATCAAATTATTATAGCTCTAGAGGATCAGGAAGACCTTTGTGCATGCTGTTTGAAAACAATAGAGCTTTTGAGTTCTCTAATGAATGTATGAATTCTTTCATTTTACTAAAAAAGGATTTAGTCACAACACCTATTACTGTAGCACCTAACTAGGAGCTACAATTTGAGCTTATGTGTGATGCTAGTGACTATGCAGTGGAAGCAGTGTCGGGGCTGAGAAAAGGTAAAATCTTTCACTCTATCTACTACGCTAGGAGAACTATATCTGATGCACAGTTGAACTACACGACCACTGAGAAGGAGTTATTAGCTATTGTTTATGCCTTTGATAAATTTAGATCATATCTTATAGGCACAAAAGTAACTATTTATACAGACCATTCTGCCATAAAATATTTGATCTCTAAAAAACATGTAAAGCCTCAGATTATCAGGTGGATCTTGTTACATTAAGAGTTTGACCTGGAGATCAAGGATAAGAAAGGTACAAAGAATCAAGTGATAGATCAATTGTCAAGGCTGGAAGTAGAGAACTAAGCTATAGTAGACTCAGCTATAGTAGAGACGTTCTCATATGAGTATTTTCTTGCAATTTCAATAGCAGAAGCCCCTTGGTATGTTGACATTGTCAATTATTTAGAAAGTGGAGTGCTGCCCCCTGAGCTTAATATGTAGGGATTAAAGAAATTTTTCAACAACTTAAAGCTTATTATTCGGATGATCCTTATCTCTATAAGCAAGGTCCTGACTAGATATTTAGAAGATGTGTCTTGGAATAGGAGGTTCAAAGCATATTGCAGCAACATTACTCTTCACTTTATAGAGGGCAGTTTGGAGGACTGAAGACATCTCTTAAAGTGCTACAATATAGCTACTTTTGGCCTACACTTTTCAAGGATGCACATGAGGTAGTAAAGAGCTGTGATAGATTCCAAAGGACTTGAAATATATCCCAAAGGCAGGAAGTGCCACTTAACAATATTCTAGAAGTTGAGCTTTTTTTGGGGAATAGATTTCATAGGACCTTCCTTCCTTCATTTGGAAACTTATATATACTTAAGACAATGGATTATATCTCAAAATGGGTTGAATCTGCAGGCTTATCAACTAATGATGCCAAAGTGGTGGTCAAGCTCATTCATAAAAAATACATTTACTTGATTTGGGACCCCTCGACCAATCATAAGTGATGAGGGTACTCACTTTCATAATAAGTTGTTTGAAGGATTTCTAACTAAGTATAGGGTGAAGCATAATGTTGCTATAGCATATCATCCACAGACAAGTGGGCAAGTGGAGTTGTCAAACATGAAAATAAAAAGAATTCTGGAGAAAGTAGTTAATCCCAACAGGAAAGATTGGTCCATAAGACTGGATGATGCATTATGGGCATATCGAACTGCCTACAAGACTCCATTGGGAATGTCTCCTTATAGGCTAGTCTTTGGCAAGGTATGCCACTTACTTTTGGAGATGCAACATAAAGCCTTTTGGGCTGTCAAGAAGTTAAATGTGGACTTGCAAGCAGCATGAGAAAGAAGGGCCTTACAGTTGAATGAATTAGATGAGTTTAGGCTATTCTTATATGAGAATGCAAGGCTTTACAAAGAAAAGACTAAAAAGTGGCAAGGTAAGAAGATTGTGGACTGATAGTTAAGATTAAGGGCCCAGGTTATGTTGTTTAACTCAAGATTGAAGTTGTTTTCTTGGAAAATTGAAATCAAGATGGTCTGGGCCATTCAAGCTACTCAAAGTTTACCCAATAGAGTTGTGGACCTGTTAGAAGACAAAATCGGGGGAGAGTTTAAAGTGAACGGGCAAAGAGTGAAGCATTATTAGGGCAATGAGGTTGATAGAATGAAAATCTTAGCCCAACTCAATGGTCTGTGAAGAATGAGCCTAAGTGTGGTTGAAGACTGAAAACCAAGCGCTAATGGGAGGCAGCCCAGAGAGTTTTCACTTTATTTTTGCTAATTTTGTCTTATCTTTAGTTTGCCTTTATTTATAATTAGGCTAGAATATTTCATAATAGGTTAGAATATTTCATTTGAGGCAAACATATCTCTCTTTCAATCTTTATCTTTATCATAATTGAAGATTATTCCTCTTTTAAGTAAAATATCCTCGCTAAATATCTCATTTAATTGCAATATCTTATACTGAAAGGATTCTGTATGATTTAGTCGTAGGACCCATCGTAAAGACAACTGGCAAAAGTAGAAAAGCAGATTGGTTTGTTGACTACTGCAACGCCTGGAAAGGGAGGCCATAGCACAGAAACACCAGCATAGCCAAATTCCTCTCCAATATTCGCGCTCAAAATTAACAGAATACTAAATTTTCATAAAAATTTAAATTTCCCCCGTAAAATATCTTCGATTGAAATTTCTTTTGATTTGTTTTACAGATTCAACAGTGTAAAGTTACATGTGGTATACCAGGGAGAGGTTCCTTCATCTTTAAATATTGAGAGCCATTTACCATTTCCTTTACACAACATATTCAAATTTAAAAACCTTTCATCCTCCTTAAGCATGTGTGTGAAGCTCTTCTCTAAACCCTAAATTCTACCCTACCTTATTTCTTCTACCTTCAAGAAAAAAATGATGAGCAAATCCAAAAGCAAGGGCCAACCCAAGCAATTCATAACCTCATACAACTTCATGAATGAGCAAGCTGAAAAGAAGTATGAAGAGGAAATACACATGAAAAAGTTATATGAGGAGAAGGGCTTCATGTTTGAGCTTACCCCTTACCTTGGTCTCCCTAAGGATATAACATCAATCATCAAGGAGGGGAGATGGGTATGCTCTCTTTCTGATACCATTGTCGTCCTTCTGGTTAGGAAATTTTATGCAAATTTCTTGAGCCCTGGATAAATAAATGTTTCTGTGAGAGGTACTTTGGCTATTGTTACTTCTAGAGCAATTAATTCTATCTTTGATTTAAATTATATAGATGATGAATATTTGGTGCTAGTTGAGAAAATCGATGGTGCTAAGCTTAATGAAATTCTTAAGGAGTTGACAGTGCCTGGAACTAAATGGCATAGCGTCTCATCTAAGGGGGTAAAAAATTATCTTAGGTATGCTTTAAAGCCTAGGGACAAAGTATGGTATCACTTTATCCACATTTCAATCATGCCCACAACTCACATACAGACAGTCACTCGGGAAAGATTGGTTTTATTTTATTGCATGTTCTTTTGTCTGGAAAAAAGTATCAATGTTGGTCGAATAATCTACAAAGAGGTAGGTATATATGTTAGTAAGAAGATATGATGCTTGTTCTTTCACTCTCTGATTACTAAATTATTTTTTGTTAACCTGGTCCCTTATTTGAGCTCTAAAGAGAAACTAATCAAACGGGAGCTATTACTCTGATTGCAATAGCAATATTTGATGCATAAAAGAGTAAAGATATAGTGGCACCAGAGAAGCCATCATCTTTCAGGCCAACAAGTACTTAGTGTTGATACTAGAGACATCAATCTAATGCTTTTGTGCCATGAATGACAAAATAAGCACCACGAGGCTGTGCAAGGTAGGTTATGTGCAATGCTGCAACATTTTGAGCTTCTACATAGAGCTTATTGGGAGTACGTGAAAGCCAGAGACTGAGCAATCCTGAAGAGCCTGCAGAAGAATTTCACTAAGCCCACTTGGCATCTACCTTATTTTCCAGTTGTTATTCTTCAACTCTGGAAGGTTGAATAAAAGGAGGAAGATGAGGCTGAGAAAGCTGAGGAAGAATAGTTAGGCAAGGAAGAGGTAGAGCATGGAGATAAAGAAGAGGCTAAAATAGAGGTTGAAGTTGAGGCAGAAGAATAAGAAGTTAAGGCTGAAGAGGAGGAGGAAGATGAAATTGAGAGTGAGAGAGCAAGATGACGTGGAAGTGGAAAAAGCTGAAAGTGAAGTTGATGAATAAGAAGAGTAAGAGGATGAAGAAGAGGAGAGTGAAAAAGAGATAGAGCCTACCCTACCACCTAAGCCATCCCCAATGAAAGGAAAAGATAAGGGAAATAGGAAGTTGTTCACCATAAACCCTAAAAAGAAACAATTTGAAAAGGTAGAATCACTTAAAACTGCCTAGGAAAAAGGAAAATCAATTATGAAGAAAAAAGAAGTTATAACATCTGGTTCTTTCGTGAGTGCCAAGAAAAAGCTAAAGACATGACGTAAATTTGCAAAGAAAAAATTATCAGATATGAAAGTTGCCTCAAAAGGAAAGGGTGGCCTGAGGAGCTCCTCTAAACAGTGAGAGCTGTGGACAGCTGCAATATCTTACAGCAATAGCAGGGGAGTACCTTTCTTATCCCCTTTTTTATTTTGCTTAACTTTTATTTTCTTTATGACTATTGGTGAATTTTGGTTAATGTTTTGGTGTTTTAAGATAAACTCTGGAAAATTATGTTTCTTGTTTTGGTTATTATTATGTAGTTGCAGTGAGGACACTGCCAGTTATGAGTTTGGGGGAGGGACCTTTGCCCTTTTTTCAATGTCTTCTTAAAAAAATTTATGAGTCCTTGGTTAATTGATTATGTGTACTTTTTGCAAGTTTTAATTTTAGTCATGTGGCCCATCTTCTCAATTTTCATAAAAAAGGATTAAAAAAATGAATAAAAAATAAAATGATTTGCATGTTGAATTGAGGATGTTTAAGCTAGTTCCATTTCTCTTACTTAGAAGTAAAGTTAGCTATTTTGGGAAGTTTAGGATGTTTTAAATTTGTGTAAGGCTTAATTCTCTATTTAGGTGCCTAGAACTTCTAGAAATCAGTAATGCCAATGTTCATCATAGCATAATTGAAGTTTTGTTTTTGGGGAATTTCTCTTAGTATTGTGTATTTGTAACCCTTGTTGCTTAAAATCTTTGTTTTCTAAAAATGAAAAAAATTGTATAAATAAATGATAGAAAAGATCCTCTATTATAAGCTGTTGAGCTATCACCAATGTTTCCATTCGCGTCAAAAGGCAGGCAGAGGCATGAGCTTGCTATAGTAACAAAAGAAATAACAATAAAAAAGTTAATGACCTTGGTTGTTATATTGCGGAGTAACCAGGTATCTTCACCACTGACTATTCATGTAACAAGGCAGTATAACATAAGAGGTATTCTAATCCTAAAAAAAAGAGATAGAGAAAAAAGAAAGATGAGCCAATTCAATACAAGATTATAGCTTATTTAAAATTACATTGTACTTCATGTAAATTGTTTGTCCCCTTTAGATTGTAATCTTCCTGTTGCATGTTGTTTCTTGTTGAGATAGGTTGCCTAGTAGAGTGCATAATTAAGCCAATGATCTTGATTTAAAATGTCTTAAGCATTCTGAATAAGCAACTCTAACTTATAGCGCACACACACTGAAGGGAATTTGGCAGCATCTTATTTCAGTATGTTGAGAATGAAAATGCTTTGATCATTTGTGCAATTAAGTGTTAAGCGGGTTGATTAATGGATTTGAAATTTTAGCTTGCTTTAAGAAGCATGATTGGTTAAGTTTGAGGGTATGGTAGTGTGTCTTGGTCTATTACTTTTGAGTAAGTTTGTTTTTGTTGGTCTTCATAACTCGAGGATGAGTAATGGTTTAAGTTTGGGGCTGTGATAACTCTAGGATGTTAGACTTATCCTTGTATTTCTATGTCTAAATTATTGCTTATCTTAGGGTAATTAGCGTCTTATTGCTTCATTTTAGTCATTTCTTTATAAATTAGCTTTCTATCTAGTTTAGCTGCTTTGCTAGCATTCTGAGTGATTTTGAGTAGTTTTATGCATAAATTATGCTTCTGTGCAGTTCCTTTGGAAGTTTGGTGGCTAGGTACTGTAGCAGATTCTGTCTCTGTTATAGATGTAGCATTTTTTATGCATGCTTGGCAAGAGGATTTGTCGAGTAGTCATCTGGAACTAAAAAGAGAAGTAAATCCTGTGCGCTTTGAAACTATTATCCAGGTGGCATTTACATTTGCTAGTCATCCCCGTTGTATTTTAGCTTAACACGGGTCCTTGCGAGGAGCTGAACCCTTAATCCCAAGGCCTCTATTTATAGGAAGTACACCTTTTATAAAGGAGGAGCTGAGACTGTTGCTGGTACGGAGGAAACATTCAATAGAAGGAAAGAATGGGAAGAGGACAGAAAAGGAAAGAAGGAAGGAAGCAAGGAAACTAAGACAACTAGAGAATATTCGTTTATTCTTATTTCTCCTTTTTCTTGTTTTAGCTTCATTTATTCTCTATATTTTCTTCATCTTAGTTCTTTCTCTACTGGATAATTATGGAAATGGGTTTATTCAATTTTGTTCTTAAGCTCGTTATGAGCTAAACACTGAAGCTAGTATGGTAATAAATCTTGAAGTTACTTTTTCTAATTAAGGAAGTTTATGTTGTTCATCTCCTTCTAGTATTTCATTCAAGGATGCTTAATGTTTAGTTCTCATTATTGATTGGTCATCTTTAGTGAAATGCAAGTTAGATTAAAGTGAGGAAAGATTTAATTTAATGGAAATGACTTGAATGATACTTGGGTATTTAAATCATGTAGATCTAAATACTTAGTGAGTAGTATAGATATATATGCTCGCTTTGTAAACCCATTTGCTTGAACTTAAAGAAGAAGACTCCAATCTGAATTAAGCTTAGACATGAGTAAATAGGCTTGGAGTTGATAATCGCAAGGATGGAAGTCCATTGTGCTTTTGATATAAGGTTAATGCTATTAGGATGCTGTTGCAACTAGCAGAGAATTAATTAGAGAAAGTAATGGATAGAGGATTTGACCATACTAGCTCACTGCAACACTGGATACTCCATTAATATCAACTTCACTTCATGCACTACAAGTGTCATTTTCAATCAATTTACTTAGCATTATTATTTTCCGCTTTAGTCTTGAACCAATTGAACTTAACCACTTCTATTGCTACTATTCTGTTTCACAATTAGATTAGAATTGGTCTATAATATTACATATTTCTTATTAGTCCCTGTGGAGATTGATACTCACTTATCACTTTATTACTTGTTAATGACACGTGCACTTGCATATACACTTCAAACAACACTCGTATTTAATGATTCAATAATTTTGATCTACTATGATTGAGATACTATGAGTCAATATATCTATATTTGAGATGATTGAGTTATTCGACAGTAAGGATGCATAAATACTCAATAGGGGAGACCATGGTCAATTTTAAGTAAGTGACATAATATCCTTTAATATAATCTGTATAGTGATCATATTAAACTAAGCGCTTAGCATTTCTAAAGAATTTTTAGAGGTTTGATAATTTTACTTAAGGCATCAAGTATGAAATTATCATTGTTGATCAGTAAAACAAGATTTGGATCTTAAGGAATAAGAGTTGTATATATTAGTTACATAGTAATTTATCTAATTATACACAATGTGATATTATGTATTGGTAATACATAACGAATAATAGGTCGAAGATATTTATATTGTGTAATATAAAAGACGAGTTGAATTCAATCACAACATTATAGTGGAGTAAATTATAATTAATAGTTAACAAATCTGATCATGGGTTTCGTCAGTAGAGTTTATTAATTATTTAGTCATGAGCACTTTTATCCATATTATCCCTGAGCTAGCCTATGAGTTATAGGTATTGTTGTAGCGGTAATAAATAGATACAAAATGGATATCTAATAGTCAACCAAATCAGTCATAAATTTAATGATGAAAAATTATAATTAAAATTGATTTAACTAGTTTGAATTAAGAGATAATTTTTAGTTAATTCTGGCAATTTGATTTTTAGTAATCCTAGCCATTCACCATAAATTTGAGGTTTCTGTGAGAGATGTAAGCTAAGCCTAATGACATCATTAGTGAGAGAAAAGAAAACCCTAAGGAGACTAATCTTCTCCCTAGTCGTAAATTGAAGGAGAAAAGGTTTGATTTTCTTCCAAGTGTCTATACACCGTGACTAGTTGATGACTCGAAGAATATCAAGGAAGATCGCAAGACATCAATTTATGAATCACGGTAATACACGATGGATTGTGACAATCAGAGGCAATGGTGCACGACAGATTGCAGCTCTTGGAGGTGGCAGTAGGGGTGTTCACGGTTCATTTCGGTCAGTTATTTAAGGGAAAATCAATTGAACTAAAAATTCCTGTTTACTAATTTCATAAGCCAAATCGAACCATGGATGACATAGGAACTGAACCTAACATAAATGAAAGTTTCGATTCGGTTCGGTTCGGTTTCACGGTTCGGTAATATTGCAAAAAAATCATTGAACTTAATATTTCATAAACAAGCAAATTTCACATAAATTAACTTACAGTAAAACTAAAATCAGTAGATAAATTGTGAATAAATCTATATGTACTACAAACCTTAATTTAAAATATTAGGGTTATAGATTCAGGAAAGCAATCAAATAAGAACCATATCATTACAATCTATAAAATGAAAAATTAAGGCAATAAAAAAATCAGATCTACTCAGATCTGAACAAAAAATGTTTATGCGATATTATAATCTATAAAAACAAAAAGTTATAGTACGATTACAATCTGTAAAATAAAATGTTATACTCAGATCTACTTAGATAAGAACTCTACCATTACAATCTATAAAACAAAACATTTTATGCAATAAAAAATCAGATATACTCAGATATGAGCAGATCTCCTCTGATTTGAGTATGCTGGGAGTAGATAGATAGAGAGAGAAGATGGTTGAACTCTATTGCCGTGAGTAGAGAGAAAGAGAAGATGGATGAACTTCATCCCTGCGAGAGAGAGAGTCATTGAATTCCATTGCGAGAGAGAGGAGGACTACGAGTAGAGAGAAAGCAGAGTGACAGGGAAGACCAGATGGCTGTGAGAGAGAGAGAAAGTGGATGCGAGAGGAAGAAAAAATGGCTATAGATGGTGGAGCGGCTGAGAATAAGCTTTGTTAGGGTTTATTTGAAATCATATAATTTTTCTAACCAAACCAAACTTTCTGTTCAAGAAGAATGTCCAACTGAACGAAACTGAGGTAACTTATATAACTGACCAATTTTGGTTCGGTAGTAATTTTTTCACCCCTACATGGCGGGTTGCGGCAGCTAGCAGCAGCAGACGACAGTACAACAAAGAGTCTTCTAAGGTATCCACAGGTCTTGCTGCGTAGATCGAAGATAATTTACGTGTAGATCATTGATCATATCATTGAGAAAAAGCTATATTTTTAGGGTTCACACATCAAGGGTGTGATTTTTATATTTGTTCTAGCAAAAATTAGATTGTTTAATAATTGTATATTGAGATCGGGATAGTTTTCTGCTATGTCAATCCCTTCAATTGGTATTAGAGCAGGTTCTAGATCTACTTATTAGATATCTATTGTGAGAACAAAAAACTCTATGGTTTATTGTATTTGTAGAACCCCTAACTATTTTTTACAAGATTATTTTGATTTTATCTCCCTTGCATAATTGTTTAGATTTTACATGTAACTTTCTGTTAGTTATATAATTAGAGGGACAATCTATGAAGAGATTATTTTTTTCTTATAAATTTTTTATTAGGTAATTATTCAAACTGCGTGGAGATTGAATCAATATAAAAAGAGAAAATCTTTAAAGAACCTGTGGTTCATTTTGTGTAGTTAAGTGGCCTATAAAGTTATCGGTATGAAAAGCTAAGTTTTTAAGAGCAATTAAGTAAATGTCAGTTTTTTAAAAGTTTGAAAATATAGTTAGTGCCACATCATCAATTACGCTCTCAAATATTTAGGTAATCTATAAACATATGGGCATGAGTCTCTTTGTCAATGATGCTCTCCAAGTCCTAATAAAATCCCTAGACGAAAGGAAAATGATGCTTCTAATTATTTAATCTCCAACCGCAATATCTTCAGTCTTTACTGTCAAAGGTGCTTCCGAATCTTCAACCTTCAACATAGGTTTCAATCAGGGTGATAGAATTTTGTTCAATTGACGGAGGTTTCAGTAGAGTTTTGTTAGATGATGGACGTTGTTTTTAGGGATTTTAGTAACTAGCAGTAATTGTATAGAACCCCACTATTTTGAAATTTGAAAATCCAATCCCAGAAAATTCTCCTATACTTTCTTATGTTACCAATGATATTATTCTCCCGTTTGGGTTGCTTCTTAAATCCGTATAGTTTAGTCTCTTTTTACACTAAAACTTGCAAATTGCCTTCTCTATTAATATCCTTTAAACTAAATGTAAACCGCATATTTTTTGTCAAAGAAATCGTATATTAATCAATGAGGACAGATAAGGAATTCTCGTTCCATAATCTCTATTGACACTACCCTCTTTGGTACAAGAAGCCACTAATAATATTTGTTGTTCCCTGTAGGGGTTCAGGAAAAGTAGAGGGCTTAACGAGGGTGAGCTCAGCTTCCGTTGGGGAAATAGAGTACTAGTATCAGCAGTATCAGTTGAAACTATTAAATTATTATTTGAGAACAATTATTGGTTTTATGTGATGTTTATTATATCCCAGTTTCTGGGAAAACCCTCATTTGAGTAGCTAGTTTAATTGAACAAGGATTTTCTTTGGTTTTCATTAATAATGATATTGATATTTTTAGAAATGAATGCTTAATTACTACTGCACGCATGATAAACAACTCATTCTATGTAAAATCATTCCAATGATATGTGACACTAAAGTAAATACTAATTTACAAATGGATAGTAAAATGTTGAAGTATGACTCAATCGATCTAACCTACTTGTCGTATTTGCGTCTTGGTCACATTAGCCTAGAAATGATTAAAAGACTCACAAAAGATGGTCCATTGCAAACATTCAGTGTGGGATCACTACCCACATGCGAATCTTGTATAGAAGACAACATGACCAAGAGACCCTTTCAACGAAGGGTGAAAGACCCATTCAATGTCTCGAACTCGTACATAGTGATGTATGCGGGTCATTAAATATCCAAGCAAAAAGAGATTATGAATATTTTGTAATCTTCATAGATGACTACTCACGTTTTGGACATGTTTATCTAATGCGCCAAAAGTCTGAAATCTTTGAAAGTTCAAAGAGTGCAAAGTTATGATTGAGAAGCAATTAGAAAAACATATCAAAAACTACGATCCAATCGTTGTGGAGAGTACTTGCTATGAGAGTTCAAAAACTTTCTTAAGTAATATAGTATTCTTTCTCAGCTTACAGTACCTGGCACTCCAGAACAGAATAGTGTGTCAGAGAGAAGGAATCAAACTCTATTAAATATGATTAGATATGTAACATCCTGAAAATTTATCCAAAATTCCTTTATATAATTTACGCAAACAAACTCGTGGAAGCTCGGTCAGTTTTTTTTCTAAAACTAATCAAACTGGTGATTTAACTTAAATAAAGTCTGGTTTATTAAAAAAATTTTGAAACGTCAAATAACAACTTATTTCTAGTCATAAACGTCTCTCGATAGAATATAAGTAAAAATAAATAAACTTAAACAAAGTAAGATAAACTCTTATTGTTTTTTTTTCAAAAGTATGACTCGAACTTAGTCAAGTGCCAGAGACTCTAGATTTCATCCATAACGAATGCATCTTTTTTCTCTGAAAATTTTAAAATAAAATGGAGTGAGTATAAAAATATACTCAGTAAGTAAAACCATACATGCATACCTTCACACAAATGCAAACACATACATTGCATACCAGAGTATTCTTACAGAGTTTTACATAAACACTTTTCATTCATTCAGATAGTTCAAAACTTTCTTACAAAGTTCGCTGGCCAACTTCTGTTAGAACTCGCCACCACACCCAGAGTAGAACATAGATTACCTGTCAGTAATTTGTTAGTTTGTAGGGTACGTATAAGTGACCTTTCTCACGAGTATCATTCCGCACCTTCAAAGAGGTAGAACCAATTGCACTAAAGCCTTCCCACATTACTAACCAACGCATATTCATAAACTCTCTCCTAAAAGATGAGGTAAATTGTTAGTTTTACGAGGTACGTACAAGTGACATTTCTCACGAGTACCATTCCGCACCTTCGAAGAGGTGGAACCAATTGCACTAATGTCTTCTCACATAACTAACCAGAGCTTATTCACAGACCCTCTTCCGAAGGGTGAGATAACATATACAGAGATTTGGTGGGTACGTTGTTCCAACGGCACTATACTTTACGTTCTGTGATCAAATAATATTCTTTCATATCTTATAACATATTTCCATATCAATTTCAGAAATCATTGACCACAACATCTTTCAGAGTACAATATAACAACACAATGAAAATATCATAAAATTATAATCAAACAAGGAAGAGAAAATCAGAGTTAGAACCATAGTTTTCAAACACAGCAAAGTAACCATACGGTTACATATGTAAGTTATTGTAACAACCCAAAAATTTATCTAAAATTCCTTTATATAATTTATGCAAAACAAACTCGCGGAAGCTCGGTATATTTGTTTTTACAAAAATCTTATCAAGATTAAACTTAGCCTTAAACAATGTCTGATTTATTATGAGAAATCCAAACCGTCAACTAACAACCAATTTCTAGTCATACATGTCTATCGTTAGAAAATAAGTAAAAATAAATAAACCTTAACAAAATAACATAAACTCCTATTGTTTTTTCCAAAAGAACAACTCAGACTTAGTCATGTGCCAGAGACTCTAGATTTCATCTGTATCGAATGCATCTTCTTCATCTAATTTTTTTAAAATAAAACGAAGTGAGTATAAAAATATATTCAGTAAGAAAAACCATACATACACAACATCACACGAATGCAAACACATACCTTGCATGTCAGAGTATCTTACAGAATTTTACATAAACACTTTTCATTCATTCGGATCGTTCTTAGCTTTTCTTACAGAGTTTACTGATAAACTTTCGTTAGAACTCCCCATCACACCCAGAGCATATTCAGAGATACTCTCTTGAAGGACGAGTGACACATTGTTAGTTTGTAAGGTACGTACAAGTGATCTTTCTCACTAGTACAACTTCGCACCTTCAAAGAGGTCAAACCAATTACACTAATGCCTTCTCACATAACTAACTATAGCATATTTAGAGACACTCTCCTGAAAGACGAGTGAAACAATTTAGAGACACTTTCTTGAAGGATGAGAGACACAATTCAGAGACACTCTCCCGAAGGATGAATGACTCAAACATACATTTGGTGGGCACGTGGCTCTAACGGCACAACCTTTTACCTTCTGAAATCAAACAGTATTCTATCTTATCTTATAACACATTTCATTATCAATTTCAGAATCAATGAACATATCATCATTAAGAGTACAATATAACAACACAATGCAAATATCACAAAACAATAATCAAACAAGGAGAAGAAAATTAGAGTTAAAACAACATTTTTCAGTCACAGCAAAGCAACCATATAGTTACATATGTAATATTTCACTTACCTGATCACCCGCTAAACAAATACGAAAGTTAAACTCCTGAATTAGTAGCACTATACATATTCAGTACAAAACGATAACCCATAAATGGAAAGTAACGCTAATCGCGGACTCGGTAACAACTGACACAACATAAACTAGGGTTCTCTAAAAAATTAAACAGGCTGACCCCGTGTATACTAGGGTTTTACAAATAAAATTTTGTGACATTCCAATGTTGTTTTAGTGTGAAAACATGAAAATCAAATTGTTACAGAAAACTGTTTTTCTCTAAGTAAACAGTAACGTTCAAAAATATGTTTCAATAAGAAAATATCATCAAAACATTCTGAAACTTTACAGAGTTACTAGGGATACATCTAAAATAATTATGTAAAAGTTTGAGATCAAACCGAGTTGATCTCAATATCAAAATATATCCTAAACTTGGATCTCGAAAACTGTTTTCCTCTGAACAAAACAGAAACTTTCAAAACTTATAGAAAATTACAGAAATTGAATTTTAATCTAAATTTTTCACAGTATGTGCGTCAACATGTTAAGAATCACAGTGTCCAGAAATATCCAAAATTTCCAGTTTCTCAAGAAAAATCATATTTTTTTATCGAAAAACATCTCTCCCATATTGAAAACGATCCAAAAGACTTATGTGAACATAAGAGTAAAACATGTGAATAAAAAATAAATCATAACTTGAAAGCAACAAAAAGGTAGTAAGGGTTTATACCGAAAACGCGAACGCCGAATCAACGTCCACAACTCAAGTAAACAGAGGCTTCCTAGAGCACGAATCTTAGTAGGAAAAATGGGCACAAAAGTGAGGAGCAAGAGTTTCTTGTCGTGCAAGGATGGTTGCATGAGAATGAGAGAAAAGGAGAAGACGAGAAATGACGAGGCTTAGAAGCTGGTGGAGGTTTAATGCTTACAAGGGGAAGGAGAGGCTGTTGCACGAAACCAAGAGTGTGGGTAGTTAAAAGTGAGGCAAAAAGGGTTAAGGAAGCTTATATAGTAGGTTAGCAAAAGAGAAGCTTTGTAAAACCCTAGGCTTAGGTGTTTAAACTCCACCCTTAGAGTTTAGGAAAGTTCCTACATTTCTTCTCTTAGAGTTTATGAAAGAAAACTAATTCCTAAAGGGGGAGGGAGACATCCGGCCAACACAAAGAGGAAGGGGAAAAATAGAACCGACAAAATCAAACCCTAAAGAAAGCAAAATTCTAAAGTTTTCAATACAAATATAATTTCCCAAAAAGAAATACCACAATCGAAATATCATAAAAAATCACACTTAATTAACATGCACATGACATCAAAATATTATACATGCATACAAATTAATGAACTTAAACATGAGGGAGAAAATAACCAAAATGCCCCTAACCTTAAGGTAAGCAGAATAGTAGGGGTGTTATAAGATCCATGATGAGTTATTCATCCCTCACAGATTCATTCTGGGGATATGTCTTGGAAACAACGGTATATATTTTGAACCAACTTCCATTAAAGATGGTGTCTAGTACACCATATGAAAGAGGGAGTGGACGAAAGTCATTCGTAAGCCACCTTAAGATATAAAGGCCTGGCACAAAAACCTATCGATCCCCACTAATGCCCTTCCTTCACACCTGAGATGCTCACTTATAGAATTAGTGCTTCCGACCGCGAGGACTATGTTGAATGGTTCGCGTGCACACGTGCTGAGACTTAAGATAAGCAAGTTAGTAAGTCGATCAGAATTATGCCTGTTTGTAGGATATCTAAAGGGAGCCAAGGGCTACGGCTTTTATAGTTCAAATGATAAGAAAACATTCGTGAACATGAATGCACGTTTTCTTGAAGAGGACTACATAAGAAGTGTGAAACCAAAAAGCACACTTGTGCTAGAGGAATTATTGAGTGGGAGGATACCGACTCCCAAATCAGGACATGTTCCCAATTTAATAATGGAAGAACCATAATAAGAACTGGAGCCTACGGAGCCTCGCCGTAGTGGGAGGGTATTGAGACAACTTATCAAGTAAATATTTTATGGAGATGCCTTGACGACGGTCTCAGATAATGATCATGATGAGCATGTTTCCTACTCTCATGCTATGGCTGATCCTGAAGCAAACCTACAGCAAGACGCCATGAATGTCGAGAAACAATTGATGTACTCGAACGGAGTCTGGAAGCTTGTAGATCCTCCTGAAGTGGTAAAACTCGTAGGGTGTAAATGGATTTATAAAAAGAAAAGAGATCCGGATGGAAATGTAGAGACATTCAAAGATAGGCTTGTAGCCAAGGGCTGCACCCAAAAGAAAGTTATTGACTATTAGGATACCTTCTCACTGGTCTCCATGCTAACTTCCATCCGAATCCTCCTGTCCATTGCTGCTGCCCTCGATTATGAAATTTGGTAGATGGACGTCAAAACTGCTTTTCTGAATAGCAATCTTGAAGAGTGCTTTTATATGGCTCAACTAGATAGGTTCTTGGAGAAAGGACAAGAGGGAAAGGTGTACGAACTACTGAAGTCCATTTATGGACTTAAGCAAGTGTCTTAATCGTGGAATATCAGATTCAACGAAACTATCAAAAAATTCAGTTTTAAGTAGTTAATGGATGAACCATATGTGTATAAGCTGATACACGAAGGGAAAATGGTTTTGTTTGGTTTCGTACGTGGACAATATTTTACTCATTAAGAATGATGTAGGAAAATTGTCTGATGTCAAGATTTGGCTTGCAAATAATTTAATATGAAAGATCTTAGAGAAGCTGCCTTTGCCCTAGGTGTTCAGATCTTTCAGGATAAGAAGAATGGACAATTGACATTGTCCCAAGCATCTTATATTGATAAGGTGATATATCACTTCAGTACGTAAGATCTAAGAAGGGATATCTTCCCTTTACGTATGGAGTTAGCCTCTCTAAGGAGCAGTCTCCCAAGACTCTTCAAGAAGAGGAAGACATGATAAAGATTCCATGTGCCTCAACCGTAAGAAGTCTCATGTATGCAATACTCTGAACTAGGTCATATATTTGCTATACCGTAGGTGTGGTGAGTCATTTCCAATCTAATCCTAGACTCGAGAATTGGAATATTGTCAAACAATCCCTTAAGTATCTTAGGAAAATGAGGAACAACATGCTTGCGTATTCAGGTACTGACATGAATATGACGGGTTATACTGACTTTAATTTCTAAGCGGACAACGATTATAAGAAGTCCACATCAGGATCGGTGCTCATCCTAAATGGTCGAACAATGGTATGAAGAAGTATCGAATAATTTTACATTGCTGATTTTACCATGGAAGCTGAGTATGTGACAGCTTGTGAAGTTGCAGAAGAGGTTGTCTGACTTAGAAAGTTACTAAAGACTCTGGAAGTCATTATAGATGCTGACAAACTCATGGCAATTTTTTGTGACAACAATGAGGTTATATCAAACTCGAAAGAACTGAGGAGTCACAAAAGATCCAAACACATATACGGAAGTATCACCTTTTCAGAGAGATAGTTCAACATGGAGATGTTGAAGTAACACACATATCAACGGTTAACAACTTGCCATATCCATTCACGAAGACTTTAAGCACTAAAATCTTTGATGGTCATCTGGAGGGCTTGGGGATACGAGATTATACATGCCTACTTTAATCTAAGTGGGAGATTGTTAGAATTATGTCCATAAAGTAGGGTTTAATAATTTATGAGTACACTGTTATTTATTAACATTTATGTATTATTGAATTTTATGAAAAAAATGAATGTTTCCTTTAATTAAAGTGTGTTTGTAATTTACTTAAGTCCTGGAACTATTATTAACGTAAGAAGAGTAAAGTTCGAGCGGTCTTCCAGACAAACTCTCCTGAGATAGTTCAGAATATTATTGGCAATCTTAGCATCGATTAGGTAATCGAGTCCAATTATGATTGTTAGGTTGAACCAAAGGATGCATAGAGGTATAGGCTCTAACAGTTGACCCAGACATGTTATGGAACATCTTGAATAGATCAATAACCAATTATTTTAGAGCAAAAATATTTATCTAGCTCTAAATCTAATTGTACCTTAAGGGTATTTTCTAGATTCCTTAATCCTGAGGTGAATATGAAAATTGACTTAGTTACTTGTAATCTTTGATATGCCAAAGGAGTGAGTTCGAATTGCCAGATAATACCTCAATTGTTGGGACTGTGATTCAACTATGTTGGAGTTGCGTGATTCACAGATGAAGAATCCGTGGTAAGATTTTAAAAGCAACAATATCACCTTATACTTTATTGATGGATGTGTCAATAAATAAACCGAGCCTGGTACTTTATGACATGATTCGTTGAATAAGACATGGTGGTCTGTATAAGACACTTCACTAATATGTCTTTCTTATTCACAATCAATAAATGAATTAAGGAAATAATAACTAAAAAGGTAAAATGATAATATTATATCTCACTCTTGTTACTGATATTCACGAAGGGTAATATCATAAAATATTATGTGGACCGTGAAATATAAATGTTTATTTGCACCAACAGAAAATGTAGCGCGCATGAATTGAGAGTTCTATATGCATCAGACCTATAGTGGAGTTGTACGATGTCAGAATTAAATAGGTCGAGAATTTATGGAGATAAATTAGCCAGGTTTGAATCCCATAGCATTATTTATTTGGTTATATTCGGTTTCAAGAGTAACTCATAAGGACATGAATGAGAAACAATGACAGTTGGACCAAAAACGTATTTTGGACCAACATACGCTTCCCGAGTCTCATATGAGATGAGTGTCATCACTAAATTAGTGATGAGCAAAATTAATGTCCGAATTAATTATTTTATTATTTTCTAATTATTGGATAAGTAGTAAATAAAAGAAATTAATTAATTAATTGATAGGGATAAATTTAATTCATCAATTTGGACTGATGAATCTTGACACAATTTTAACTCTAAGAGAGATGTAAAAAGCACACATTGCAGTGCATGGAGAGAGAGAAATTTGGTTTATCATATAAGAATTGCATCCTTATCCCTATCGCTAACTCTATCCCTAAGTGTGTTAATCAGAGCAGAAAAAAGTTTCTCTCCCCCCACACACAGAGTGCCGTCGATTTCACAGTAGGGGAAGAGAAAAGTTTATCTTTCAATCGTTGTTTTGAGAGCCGACACTCAAATCCTACATAAATCCTTGAGATATTTATTTGTGACTCTAACGAGTGGTTGTTGGTGTGAAGATCAATTACTAGCTTTACGAAGAACGAATAATGCGAGATAGAAATTGGATCCCGCCAAATAAAAAATTCTCCATTAAATGAAAAGGAAAAAATATATATCTCTTATCGATATGTTTTTATTATTATGCATGTTCATTGATTGGTTTGTATTTAGTTGATTAAACGTTTATATGATTTTTTTTTTAAAATTTACCCATGAAGTTGTCAGGGTTCACTAAATTTCTTTTCAAAATCTAAAACCTAATCCAACACCTTACTCATTAAGGGACAGAGCTAGAGCTTGGCTAAATTCATGACCTCCAGAATCTATCAACACCTGAAATGACCTTGCTGAAAAGTTTTTTAAGAAATAATTCCCACCTACAAAGAATGCCAAATTAAGAAATGAGATTACCTCTTTTCATCATTGGAGGATGAATCTCTCTATGATATTTTGAAGAGAATAGCAACCAACAATTACCAATGGTCAACTTCTAGAGCAGCACCAACTAAGAGAGTTGCAAGAATGAAAATCCATTTCACATATTGAGTTGAGGTTAATGCTACTAAGAAGCTGTGACAGATTGGATAGATTTTATTAGGTATATTAATGATAAGGGGACATAATTATGCTAGCCCATTTCACCATTGAATACACCAACGTTGCTATATTTAGTTTCCAATATTCTACAAGAGTTGCTCATAAGTGTTTTACCTAGATTAATACTTTTCACCTTACTTTTAAATTGGTAAACTAAAAAATAATGCGACTACTCTGCTCTAATTAGAATTTAGCATGATTTGCTTAACTGCCTTATTTTTCATCAATCCCTGTGGAGAATGACACTCTCTTATCATTTTATTACTTATTAATGACACGTACACTTGCGTACTTATCACACACAACAAGTTTTTGGCATCGTCGGGAAACAGCAAGTGCACGTGTCTTGATTATGCAACATGATTAAAATTTTGAGTATGGCATCCATAACAAGTCAAAATCAAAACCAAGGAATTTAAGAGTCTGTAAACCAAGCGGTGAATGTATCTTGTGTTTATTGTGGTGAAGAGCTTGTTTGAAAGTTGCCAAGGAAATCCAGCTTCAGATGAACTATGTGGGGAATTCCAACAAAAATAATAACAACACTTATTCTAATACCTACAACCCTGGATAAAGGCAACACCCTAATTTCTCAAAAAGTGATCAAGATGTAGGGTCATCAAACTAGCAAAGAATACCAACTTCTCCTCCCGATTTTACATAGCAAGCTCAAGCACAAAAGCCAACGCCAACAGAGTAGCCTGGCACATTAGAGATCCTCTTGGAAGAATACATAACAAAGAATGAGTCAGTAATCCAGGAAAGCCAACGCCAACATTAGAGATCCTCTTGCAATGATTCATAATCAAAAAGTGTCTCTCAGGAACTTAGAAAATCAAGTAGGATAATTAGCCAATTCGTTGAACACTAGACCTTAGGGTACTCTGCCTAGCAATACTGAAAATCTCATAAGAGATGGAAAGGAACACTCCAAGGCAATATACTTAAGAAGTGGTAAGGTGGAAGCACAACAAAGTGAAAGACCAGAGATGAACCTGAAAACAGAGCCAAAGACACAAGCCAGTCAAATGTTGTAGCAGAGCAGCCTACTGCTGTAGCAACTAAGCATGCAGATCAAATAGTGGAAATCATAGTGGCAAAACCGTTGCCCCCATTTCCTCAGAAGCTGTAAAAGAACAAGTTAGAGGGTTAATTCAACAAATTTATGGACATGCTGAAGAAACTGCATATAAACATACTTTTGGTAGAAACCTTATAATAGATACACAACTATGTCAAGTTTATGAAAGATATATTAACCAAAAGGAGAAGGCTAGGAGAATTTGAGACTATAACTTTGACACATGTATGCAGCCTAATTCTATAAAACAAGATTCCACCAAATCTTAAAGATCCTGGAAGCTTTACCATTCCTTGTACAATTGGCAAGACTCACTATGGAATAGCACTATGTGGCTTAGGAACATATATCAACCTAATAATGCCATTGTCCATTTTCAGGAAGTTAAGAATAGAAGAAGCTAGACCATTAACTATCACCTTCTAGTGGCTGATAGATTATATGCCATTGAGCCTATTATAGTAGATCGATTCATATCAACAGCTTAATAAACTTCACTGTAATGGGATTTAGCCTTATTACTTCCAAATAAAAGGATCCAAAGTAGATCCCTTGAAGCAATAATTATTTTTGGTCTTCCAGAATTTCTAGAGTGGGAAAAAAAATTTCGTTACATAAACTCTTTGTTTGGAAAAATACTAAAAAAAAATCCGATATAGTTTCCCACACCTCCCAAATAGAATTCCCTGGGAGCCTACATGAATGTAGATTAAATCTACTTAAGAACTAGAAATGATTAGCAAACTGGCACTAGAACACGTGAATAACTAAGTCCTGAGCACTTCCTCAAAATGAACACTTAGTCGAAACATTCATCCCTCTGTCATACAAATTTGTCTTGCAAGCAAGACAAATGTTTAGAAGTCTCCAAATGAAATTGTAACATAGGAGGACCTTTCAACCGCCAGTTTTCTTTCCAAATAGAGGGCTCACTAAATTGACTGTGTAGCTGCCTAAATTTTTTTTATTACCCAGTATGCCGTCCCTTATGATTTGTAGAGCCACCTTATATCCTAACTTAACTGAATAATTCCAAGCTTTATCATCATGCCCGATGCACTCATCCTTTTCCCCAAACCTACTAAATTAAGTTTCTTAAGAAAATGCTATCCACCGAAAGACATTTCACACGAGCCCATTTGGGAGAAGAAGATCACTAACCCGAGAGACAATAGGGTTATGCGAGGTAATTATGCAAAAAGTGAGTTGTCTAGGAATCCATGGGTCATAATCTTTATACCATTTCCAATACTCCATTAAAGACCTCCCAAAAGCATCTTCTTTCCTTCAGGGAAATTATGCCACCTCAACGACAGACGATGACCAATAGAGGCACTAAGAAAGTCAGTTGAACCAAAATATTTGCTTTTAAGAAGCTTATGAAGGAGACCATTTAGGTTGTAGATTAATGTCTATCCTTGCTTATCCAGAAAGGCAATGTCAAACGCGCCAATATCTCAAAAACCTATTCCACCTTCAGTCTTTATTTTCATTAGTGTCTCCCAGGCACCCCCATTAAATCCCCTTTCTGAAAGGAGAGGAAGCTAACCAAAATCAAATAATCGGCTTCATATCTTCTTACAAAGAGATAATGGTAACTTGAAGCACATGATGGCATAATTAGGAAGAGCGTAGGCAACAACAACCTTAATTAGCGTTTTCGTACCTGTCATTGATAAAAACTTCTCTGACCAACCAGAGATTCTAAAAACCATATGCTCATATGTGCCCCTAAAAAACTAAGTTCTGTAATTCCCAAAGTCAGTCTCCAAACCAAGGTATTTATTAAAGGACGCAGCCAACTGAAGCTTGGAGAAATCAACAAGGTTCTGCCTCACAGTTATAGGAGTATTCACCCTGAAAACAATCTGACTCTCCTGAAATTTTATAAATTAACCAGAAGCCCTACAATAAGAACCAAGAATTTTGAAACAACTCATAGCTCTATCTTATCATTCCTGCAGAAAAGGAGAGAATCATCTGCAAAGAATGAATGAGAAATCACAGGATCATTACAAGAAAACTGAAATCTTGAAATATTCCTATGGAGACCCCCTGAACAAGCAAACACAGAAGAGCCTCTGCACAAATGAGAAACAGAAACGGGGATAACGGATGAACCTGTCTAAGACCCCGTTGTGGAGATCATGTTTTGCCAAATTCTCCATTGATAATGATATTAAACGACACTGAGAAAATGCATCTAAAAATCCACATGCACCATTTATCCAATAACTTAAAATGTCTAAGGAACTCAATAAGAAAACCCCACTCCACCCGATCATAGGCATATCCATTTTAATGGAAGTATCATAGCGATTGCGATTCCTTCCATTCCTAGTTTTGAACGAGTACATAACTTCATGGGCAATTAGAATATTATCCATAATCTGCCTACCATGAATAAAAGCGGTCTGAAAATCTCTCACAATGTTACTAATCACATTCTGTAGCTTATTAGTAAGAATTTCTGAGATAATTTTATAAGTTATGTTGAACATGCTAATAGGGTGAAATGCAACAAAAGTTCTTGGATTTTCTACCTTAGGGATTAGGACAATACTGGTATGATTAATGGGTTTTTTTTGCTAAACTGTACTCCTAGACTAACCATTTTACAAAAATATATCCATACACTAATTTTTATTTTTCATGACTCATGGTCCATCTTCCACTCAAAATGCATTTATGAATTACATGTTTACCCTTCACCTCATTTCTCATTCTTCTTTTTTCATTTTTTCCACTTCTTCGTTTTCTTTTACGTTTTCTTCTCCATCTTCTTCTTTGTCTTCTTATTTTTTCATGTAATAGCAAAATATTTATTTATTTTCTTCTTCATGTTCATGAATTTTCTAGGAATATTTATTTATTTTCTTTTTTCTGAAAAATGAGTTTTTGCCCATTTTTACAGATCTGAACCAGAAGATATGACGACAAACTAGATCTGACCCAGATCTGAAAATGAGTTTTTACCTATTTTTACAGATCTGAACCATATCTAGTTACATGCTAAATCTGAAAATGGATTTTTGCTCATTTTTGAGTAGCAATTCCTTCTTCTGGTTCTTCTTCGACGTTTTACTTCTTTTTTTTTTTTTCAATCCTTCAATGTTTTATTTTTGGAGTGTTATTCATGGAGGTACACTAGCGTCGTGTAGTCATCGTGTAACCATCGTATAGACTAAATCAGATGACCCATCTCCTCATTCATGGATTCAGCCCATGCATCAATAATGGCATTTCTTCACCCAACCCAGCCCATCTAGCTACAGTCATATCTAAAAGAAGATTTTTCTTCATTTTCTGGACATTGTTTAACAAAAGAATACATGTCCGAACCTGGAGTCGGAATGTGAGATGAGCACTCAGATATCTATCTAATCAATCATCATAAACGAGACACCTGTCCAGACTCTCTTTGATCAGGGTTGATTCCCCTCATTTATTAATCCACGTGAATTGTGGTCCAATAAACCCAATGTTCACCAAATTTGAGGAATGAGCAAAACCAAGTAAAGCCGAGAAGCTCGTATAGGATCTCTGATTACCACACAATGTTTCGCTAGGGTGCATAAGATCTTTAAGATCACCCACGACCACACACTCATCCACACACCTCACAATTTTCTTAAACCTTTTTTTGAATTGGTTCTGTCTCACCTCAGAATACTAAGGGGCCGTTTGGTATAAGATTATTAGTAAATGATTTCTGGAATAAGATTGCTGGAATATGATTGTGGAAATGTATATGCTTGAAAAGTTAAGATTACTTTGTTTGTTAACACTTGAGAATGTTTTGATTTAATGGTGAGAGTGTTAGATTACTTTATTTGTTTTGATGGAATAAGCGTTTGTCATCTTATTGCCAAATTATAATTTTACCCTTGAACTAAAATTTACTTATGAATAATAATTACTTAATTTATAATAAAATAACCAACATAAGTAATAACAAAAATATAGATTTTACCCATGAATTTTTTTCGTATATACTTATTAATTTTTCGATCAAACCATTATATTATGATACTTTATGTAGATTTTCATCAAATATTATCCATACAATTGAATCAATACCGCTCCAAATGTATTAATGTTGTATAAAATTTACAATATAGGATAATAATCCTTATAAGAAAATCACCCATGATTTTCAACTCAATAATCAATATTATAGTACTAAAATAAATTTCTATCAAATTTCAATCATGAGAATAAGTAAAATTTAATTTATAGTTAGTCTAATATCAAAGCATGTAAACATAATATATTTTATAAAATATACAAAAGTTGTCCCTCCAAGTAGTCCAACTGTTTGACGGTTCCACGCATGTTACATGTTGGCTCTCAATAAATTGTTCATCAACATAGTCATTTTGTAACTCAAAAGGATCCGTAGAAATTTCACATAAAATCAAATTATGAAGAAGGCAACATTCCATAATGGTCCTACATTGAATTTTAATGGAGTAATAAGATTCCCTCTAAGTATTGCCCAATGATCCTTTAAAAACCCCAAAGCCCTTTTAAAAACATTTCTTGCCGAGGAATGCCTCAGGTTGAAGAATTCTTCAGGAGTAGTTAGTTGATGTCCTTCCCTCTGATCATTCAAATGGTATTGTTGTCCTCTGTATAGTGCCAAGAAACCTTCACCATTGGTATATCCAGCATCACATAAATAGTAATACCATATTATCGGGGCAACTGATTAGGGTCATATACAGTTAAGAAAATAAAACAGGTCAATCACTTGGTGATATTAACAATTATCTTGGGGTACCTTAAACTCATTTGTTCTAGGTAAAGTATCACGAAGAATTGAAAGAGCTATACCTTCTTGTCAGCAAAATCAGCCCAGAAGCTAGCTTGAGCTCTCTAGTAAGGATTAGAAGACAACAACAGAGCTATACCTTACGCCTACATATACAACAGAGAAATTAACATCTTTGACCAGATGATAAATAGGTGAATAATGTATTAATCACATCCATTGATGTTTGGTCTCTAACAGATAACAAATTTCATATGATATTTGGTCTCTAACTGATAACTAGGGGTGTTCAGTATGTCTCGCCTCTCCCTCTCCCTCAGCCTAGTCCCTCTCCCTCAGATCAGATCCACTCCCTCTCCCTCAGCTCAGACTGCCTCTCGCCTCTCCATCCCCCTCAGCTGAGCCCCTCTCCCTCAGTAGTCAGTCCCTCTTGCCTCTACCTCTCCCTCATCTCAGTCCCTCTCCCTCTCCCTCAGCTCAGTCCCTCTCCCTCTCCCTCAACTCATTCCCTCTCCCTCTCCCTCAGCTTAGTCCATTAGCATCTCCCTCAACTCAGTCCATCCTCCTCTCCCTCAGCCCAGTCCATCCTCTTCTCGCCTCCCCCTCTCCCTCAGCTCAGTCCATCCTCCTCTCGCCTCTCCCTATCCCTCAAATCGAGCTACAACTTCTATAAAATAGCAACATCTTCAACTAACTTATAGCAATTTGATATGAAACAAAATATATACAGAATCTTCCTAGAGCTCTAACACCTAAAAGAGAAACTTCTTCTGACTATTAATACGAATTTATTGCTCAATCCTCAAGATCGAGTTTATTCATCTGGAATGAAAAAATCAAACCTCATATTAACAAAACCAGAGCTCTCTCATCTATCTTTTTCATTGAGGACAATTTTACTCATTTTTGAAAGCCACCTAATTGCAGCCCTAGATCTATTGGAAATCAATTCTGATCTCAGAAATTAACTAGGTCTAAATAGAAAAAAAGCAGAGACGAGAAGAAGAACGCTTCTCACGAAGCTCTGTAAAAACTCGCTTCGAGTTTTTGACCTGTACAAAAAATGGAGAAGATGGAGAAGGGCAGAACAATGAAGGGCACAGAGAGAGAGAGAGAAAGAGAGAGAGAGAGAGAGAGAGAGAGAGAGAGATAGATAGATAGAGCTTACCATGGGTCACTGCTCGTGAGTGAGAGGGAGAGGTTGAAGGAGAAGGCAAACGCGAAAAGAATGAAAAGCCTTCGTGAGAGAGCTTACATGGGTCGCTGCTCGTGAGTAAGAAGGAGAGGGAGAAGACAGACGTGAGCAGAACACTCGGAATGGATATATCCCTCGATTTAGAGGGGTATCAAGATACCATTAATGTTGCGTATCTTTACATTCTAGGAATATTGAAGCACCCAAAAAATTTGAACCAAACAAAGCAATCTCATACTTGCCATCACTTTCCAACCATATTGCCTTATATCACCATATACCAAACGACCCCTAATATACACCGCAAAAAAATCTACAATAGTCATTCTTTTCCTAGTCAAACACACGAGCTTCAATGAAGAAATTTCCAAATTTCACAACTGTAATTGTACAGTTGTCCTTCCAAAAAAGAGGAATCCCCCAATTTTACCAATAAGATTTATCACCAACAACCGTGAAACACCAACACTATTTTTAAACTTCTCAATATGTTCCCTTTCTTTTGTTTTTGACAAAAAATTAAATATGAGAATGAGTATTGTTTAACGCTCGAACCGAGTAAACTGTCAGGGGTTCCAATACCTGACAATTCTACCCCAACACTATCATTGGTCATTATGGGATATTTTTAGGTCGGCTGCCAACACTTTATTCAACTTCTTCTTATCACTCGTATCCTCCTTGGCCTTTTTATTTTTGGCCCATTCTCCAACGATCCAAAGAGGACGTTTAGACTAACATCAGCTCCTCTCATTTGACCATTCAAATAGTTATGTTGATTATTCATAGCCCAACGTTCTTTAGTCATTTCTGTTTTGAAAGTCTACCTCTATTTCTAGAGGCTACGGGAGCTTGTCTGATAGCAGACCCACCTAATTTGAGAGACCCATATTAATAGACCCCTCCATTATGTTTATATCAATCAATTCCTCTCTAACTAGCTACCTCCTTGGATGCCACATCCTCAGTTGACTTCGTACGCATATCCGAGTGTATATTGTCGCGAGGTGCCATATTGAATCTCGAGGAATTCTCATTTTTCATGATTGCTCCAAGAATTTTCCTTAATCACTTCCGCCAAATCATGCAAGATCATATTAGTCAGCTCCTCCCTACCCGAAGGTTCACACATTTGACTAGAAAGTTTTCTCTCAGTCTCTCGAGCCAATCCCGAAAAATATGGGCTGCTTAATTTAGTTACCTTAATCGAATCAAAAGGTGAGGTTTCCGGCTGGCCACGATATGAGTAGGGGCTCCCCATAGTTCTGCGTCTTCCACGATTGAACCCCCAATCGGCGTTCTGATTATCACTTCTCCACTGTCAATTGTCTCGTGATTAAGGAAATTTTCTAAATGAACTCTTCCCTAAGATTGGAACATCATGTATATTGTCTCCATATTCATTCCCAGTCCTTCCGCTCGACGACCCATTGTTCAGCCTTGATCCATTGACGTTACTCGTACTTTCAAGATGTAGAATTCTACAACTGTTACTACAAAACCTTAAAAGTTTCTCATACTTGAAGCTACACCACAAATTTCTACCATCAAAATGATGCAAGAACCGTAAACTAAAAACTCACTTGAAATATTTAACTTTTGTATTCTTCAAAACTGTGTTTTCTAATGAACTTAACAAGACATTTATATAGACTCTACTCTTGCAAAAAAAATTAAATATATCACCCCTTGACCTTTCATCTACAAACATTTCATCTACAAAGACTCTTGACCTTTTATGTTTCTACTAACTTCTAAATTTTAACTTCTAAATTATAACTTCTAATTGAAAAAACCCACTAAAACATAACATTTAATGTTTATTCAACAAAACTCCCTCATAAACTTAAATGCTTCTACCATCCGTCATGCCAATCATTTTCTTGCATTTGTCGAGAAGTACTTTCGATAGCGGTTTTGTGAAGATATCCGCAACTTGATCCTGACTTGCCACATGCACCAATTCCACACTTCCTTCCTTCACATGATCTCGGATAAAGTGAAAATGAACGTCAATGTGTTTGCTTCTTTCATGGTTCACTGGATTCTTTGCCAACTCAATTGCTGATTTGTTGTCAACTTGAATCACGGTTGCAGCTAGTTGCTTTAGCTCCATCTTGCTCAACAAATTTCTAAGCCATATCGCATGACATACACACCAAGATGCTGCCACATATTCAGCTTCACACGTCGAGAGCGTCACGATCGGTTACTTCTTTGAAAGCCAAGTAAATGCAGTATCTCCCATAAAGAACACATATTCTGATGTACTTTTCCGATCGTCTATGTCTCCGCACCAATAGCTGTCGGCGTAGCCGCCTAACTTGTAATCTTCTACTTTCGAGTAGAAGATTACAAGTGACACCGTTCCTTGGATGTACCGTAGGATTCGCTTCACCGCCTTCCAATGTGAATAAACTGGCTCCTCCATGAACCGACTTATAATACCGACACTTAATGAAAGATCTGGCCTTGTGCATGTGAGATAGCGAAGGCTTCCTACCAAACTCCGGTATCTACTCACATCGACACATTCTCCTCCTTCGAATTTCGAGAGTTTTGCACCTGGTTCCATTAGTGTTGATACCGGGTTGCAATTTGCCATCTTGTACTTCTTCAAAATCTCTTTTGCATATGTCTCCTGTGATACAAAAATACCCGTCTCTACTTGTCTAACCTCCAAACCAAGGAAAAACTTCATCAAGCCCAAATCTGTCATCTCAAATTCCCGTGTCATTGTATCCTTAAACTCTTCTATCATCTCATCATTGTTTCCCATAAAAATGAGGTCATCGACATAAAGAGCAACAAATAACACGTTACCCCCATTCTTCTTTACGTAAAGGGCATGCTCATAGGGACATTGCTTGAACCCGTTCTCCTTGAAATATGTATCGATACGTGTATTCCATGCCCGCGGTGCTTACTTCAACCCGTAAAGCGCTTCTTCAATTTTAGCACCTTCTTCTCTTCTCCAATTTTCATGAACCCGGGTGGTTGTTCGATGTAGACATCTTCTTCAAGCACACCATTCAAGAATGCTGACTTGACATCCATTTGAAATATTTGCCATTTGAATTGAGCAGCTTGTAAAATGAGTAATCGGATTGTCTCCATTCTTACAACAGGAGCAAACACCTCGTCATAGTCGATTCCTATCTTTCACTTGTATCCCTTCGCAACAAGTCTCGCCTTGTACCGTTCTATCTCACCTTGAGTATTCATCTTTTTCTTGAACACCCACTTCAAACCAATAGGCTGACTGCCTTTCGGCAATTCTGCTAGCTCTCATGCGTTGTTGCGGTCAATCGCTTTAATCTCCTCGTTCATGGCAGTTTGCCACTTCTTGTCTCGCACCGCCTCTTCAAAGGTGATATTTTCAGCATCTTCCAAAAGACATACAAGGTGTACCTCATTTGTCGCATCATACAAATCCTGCAAACTTCGCATTTTTGGTTGTTGTGGTTCATCTTCATCATCAGTAGTTTCAGAGTTTGTTGGTATACTTGTTGGTGCAATGACTGATGATTCTCCAACGTCGATGATAACCTCCGTCAAATTGTTCCAGTCCCACTCGCTTGCTTCATTTCCTCGCACATCACGACTCACCATCACCTTCTTGCTTATCAGGTCGAGTAGCTTGTACCATTTTGTCTTCTCATCATACCCAATAAAAATATACCTTTTGCTTTTGCTTCGAGCTTCATTCTTCGTTGATCCGGTACGTGTGTATAAGTCACACTACCGAATACTTTGAGATGAGAAACTATCGGCTTTTGTCCGCTCCATGCCTCTTGTGGTGTTTGATCATCTAACTTCACATGTGGACATCGATTTTGTACATAGATGGAACATTGCACGGCTTCTGCCCAGAATTCCTTCGGCATCTTCTTGCTCTTGAGCATTGATCGAACCATGTCGAGAATAGTCCGGTTCTTCCTCTCGGCCACACCATTTTGTTGAGGAGAGTATGGTGCGGTTAGAAATCTCCTTATGCCTTGCTCCTCGCAATACTCCATGAAAACCGTCGAAGTATACTCACCACCTCTATCGGATCGTACGACTTTGATGTGTCTACCTGCTGCCTTCTCCACCATCACTTTGAACTTTTTGAACACCTCGAATGCCTCGGATTTTTCTTTCAGAAAATAAACCCAAGTTTTCTGTGAGAAATCATCGATAAAGGTAATGAAGTACCTTTTACCATTGAAAGATTCAGGGGCGATTGAGCCACATATGTCGGTATGAATCAACTCGAGAGTATTTTTAGCTCGATATTCTGTCTTCTTTTGAAACGAGGTTCTCGCTTGCTTGCCAAGCACACATTCTTCACAAAATTTTCCCTCATAGTCCGTGTCCGGCAGCCCGTGCACCATGTTCTTCTTTGCTAACTCTTTTAGACCACCTTGATGTAGGTGACCAAAGTGGAGATGCCACAGCAATGCCTTGTCTTCTACGTTGACTCGCAAACATTTTTCTCGCACGCTTCTCAAATAGGATTGACCCTATTAAGCCATCCTTTTGTAAGTAACAAACCGTACCTCAGCCTTTGACCTCCACCTTTGATACATCTCCAAATGACACATGAAAATCTTCAATCTTTTGCATCTCTTTGAATAGGTACTCGTGACCGCACATATGGTTGCTTGCCCCCGAGTCGAGGTACCCAGAGTGTCATTGTTGATGTTGACTTCATTTTGAGCCATCAAGAGAAGGCCTTCATTTTCGTTTTCCAAGACTAGGTTGGTTGTTTCTTCCACCTTTTATCGGCTCGACAATCTTTTACAAAATGCCCCATGTTACCACAATTATAACATTTGTCGGAGTTGCAATCCTTCGCATAGTGACCATACTTGTAACACTTGTAGCACCCGATGTTGGAATAGTTCGACCGGCCGCCTCTTCCTCAACCGCGTCATCTTCCACGCCAATTTGGTTGGCTCGACTGTCCCTTCTCCTTATAGTACCTCTCATGACTGCTGCCTTGACCACCGCGATCATTTTCACGACTTCCACGGTCACGCCCTCTACCTCAGAAAGTTTGAGAATAGAATACATTTTCGTCTTTGATTGACGCCTTGGTTTGAAGTGCTTGCTCGAGTGTCTCCTCCTTTTTTTTCTTCTTACGTTGTTCGTGTGCCTTGAGAGAACCGGCAAGCTCGTCGACTGTGAGCGTCGCAAGGTCCTTTGATTCTTCTATTGCGCACACAACATTCTCAAAATTGTCGGTTAATGATCTCAAAATCTTTTCCACAACTTGCGCATCGGTTAACGCTTCGCCATTATGAATGTGTTGGTCCACCACGGCTTGTACACGCGTGATATAGCCAGATACACTTTCCGACTCCTTCATCTTCATGCTCTCCAACTCGCCACGAAGAGTTTGGAGACGCACTTCCTTGACTCGGTCGGTTCCTTTGAACATTTTTGCTAAAATGTCCCACGCTTCTTTTGAAGTAGTTGCACCGACAATCTTCTCAAAGCCTGACTCATCAACGACTCGGAATAACATGTATAACGCCGTCTTATCCTTCACTCGCGCCTCTTTCAACGCCTTGTTTTGAGCCGCCGTATATCCTGTGGTATTTGTTGGTTCTTCGAAACCTTCTTCGACCACCTCTCATGCATCTTGAGAGCCGAGAAGAGCTTTCATTTGAATACTCCAGTTCTCGTAGTTCGCCTTCGTTAGTCGTGGTAGCGGCATTTGACCCGTCACATTCACCATTGGCTCTAATACCAATTTGTAAACTAAAAACTCACTTGAAATATTTAACTTTTGTATTCCTCTAAGTTGGGTTTTCTAATGAACTCAACAAGGCCTTTATATAGACTCTACTCTTGCCAAAAAAAATAATTAAATCTATCACCCATTGGCCATTCATCTACAAACCTTTCATCTACAAAGACTCTTGATCTTTTATGTTTCCACTAACTTCTAAATTGTAACTTCTAATTGAAAAAATCCACTAAAACATAACATTTAATGTTTATTCAACACGAACCTCATAATAATTGTTTTGATAGATCCACCTCAACCTTACATTTACGTATTGTTTTAGCTCAATACCATCAATCAGAACTCCCACCTTTTTACCTCTACACTCGAAAGGTATGTCATGGATTTGTATCCATAATTTCTCTGAGCAAAAATCGTCCTTTTTAATTGAAGCCTCAAAGCACCATCTCTTCATCACAATAAGTTTTTCTTCGAACTGTTAATTAAGCTAGAACTTGAATACAGTAGTCAATAATTCTGGGAGCTATTAAGCTTGTTTTATTCAATACTCCAATGTGGCTTTTATAGCGCCTTTACAAACTGAAAATATCTAAAACTACATCCACTATATCGTGGCCAAGATAAAGGAAGAATAATTCAAAAAACTAAACTGTACCCTATAGAGCAGGGTTTATTCAACAAGAAATAACAAACTCTAAACTAAAGGGATTATTGTTAAGACTCGGTCAACAAGCATCTAAAATATCTAAGACAAATCCTCCCTTAAACTGAACTGCAAAACTTGCAGTCAGTGTATCTTTTGATCGATGCACATTCCAAGTTGTTCTCTCATCTTCAAGAACATGTCTAACTTCAATGGTCTTGTCATAATGTCAGCTAATTGGTCTTTAGAGCCACAATATACCAAATCAGCTACACCATCTCTCATTAAGTCTCGAAGAAAATGGAATCGAATATCGATATGCTTACTCCTACCAGCATAACTCCTACCATGCATAACAAGATTCTTCGAGAGTTCGATCGCTGAATTATTATCACAAAAAATGGTGCACTTACCTTGATTGAGACCAAGTTTCCCGAGAACCCACTGCATCCAAACACTTTGACAGGCGCATGAGGCAGCAGCTATAAACTATGTCTCTGTTGTAGAGAGTGAAACAACCATGTAGAACTTTTGACAGCCTCTTCGAAACTTACTGGATGACTTGGTGACGCGAACATAACTAGCTGCTGCATTTCTTCTTCCTCAGAAAAATCCTCACCGCTCACGTAGTCCTCCATCCACACTGGTTCCCTTCTAATCCTCCCTTGAACCGGATCAGTTTCATCTTGCTCAATATGCCATTCTTCTTCATTTTCACCTTCTTCCACAATTTCCCAACCTTTTTCTTCATCTCCCCACTCAAGAGTATCACAGCGAGCTTCTTCAATTGTTTCCCCCAATTCCATTTTTCTTCTTCTTCAAACTTCACGTCACGACTTATAACATTTTTTTTACTCTGGATCATACATTCGATAGGCTTTGGATTCTTCACTCACGCCCAAAAACACACACTTGAAGCTCATGTTGTCGAGTTTTTTTCCTTTTAATATCTGGTATGTGGACATTTTCGATGCAAGCAAACACTTTAAAATACTCCACAGAGGGCTTGAGTCCACTCCGCACTTCTTCACTGTTTTTTTACTACTGGGGTAGGACATCTGTTGAGAACATGCACCACCCTATTTACAGCTTCTGGTCAGAATTCCTTGGGAACTTCTTTGTCAATCAACATACCGTACCATGTTCATTAGGGTTCGGTTCTATCTCTCTGCAACTCCATTTTGTTGTTGGTAGAAGGCTGCAGTGAGTTGTCTTTTAATCCCTTTTGAACTGCAATATTTGTTAAACTCTAATGAGGTCAATTCCCTACCTCGGTCATTACGTAAACAACAAATGGAATTCCCTGTTTCTTTCTCTACCATGTTTTTGAAATTTTTAAACAAAGTAAATGCCTCACTAGCATGCAAGAAGTAAGTCTATAACTTACGACTATAATCATCTTGTTGGATTCTTAATTAAACATTGGATTTATGTGTAAAATAATTATGTGTTGCAGATTGTCAAATAAAGTTAAACTCAATTAAAAGTGATCTACTGAGGTTTAGATAATTAGAGTTTTAATGTATCTGATAGGTTATGGCTCCTTTAATGTGTATAGACTTTAAAGTATTTTTTTTATGATAGACTAAAATAAAAATACCAAAAGATATATCATCTATAAGTGGTTATAGTCCTCAGATCACACGATAACGGAAAATCATTCTATTATCCCTAATATCCGATCGTCAGGAGAAAACTAAGATGCTTAATCAAAGTATATTTCGGATAGAGAATCGTGTAGATCTGGAAGTTCAACCGCTCGGTTCTAAACAACCATCTATCGTCATGGATTCAGGTACGCTTCCGCTTTATATTGATTTGATTCTCGGTGTGTTCAACATGATATCTTGGGGGTTTTATTGGGATATGGTTTATACCGAAAGGGATTTTGAAATTAACAAGTGGTATCGGAGTGACTCATGTTGAATCATTGAGAATAAATCTATTAAATTCTAGATCCATGATTATAGGTGTTTTTTCTGTTTACGTTTGGTATCCTTGAATTTAATAGTTGTTTGACAATATATTATATTTGAGAACAGTTTTTTTACGGTATTTTTGTTTAGTTTTAGAATAACCGGCCGGCGGTCTCACCGTCGTCAGTGGAAGATGATCGGCGTGGTGGTTTGGCCACTGCGGCAAGGAGAAGCCGCGATCGTCTGGCCGCGGCGGCTAAGGAAAGTCGTGCCTTTGGCCGCGAGTGTCTGAGGAAGCTACAGCTGTCAAGAGAAGCCGCGACTGGCCAGAGAAGACGCGACCCTGGCCGCGGCTGTCAACAGAAGCCACGACTTTGGCCGTAGCACCAGAGATGCCGCGGCCTGGCCGTGGGGAAGGAGACACCCCGGTCTGGCCGTGACGTGAAGTGCCTCCAGCCCCTTAGGTGAAACCCTAGGGTTTGACACAGGTTGGGTTGATCCGACCAGTGTACAATTTAAAAATTAAATAAAATTGGGTTGTGGGTCATTGACCCACATCATTTAGAAATGTTGTGGGCTAAGCCCGCAACACATGGATGATGCTGTGGGCTTAGCCCACAACACAAAGAAAGGGGATGGGTTTTCCATCCCCCTCCTCTTTTCTTATGTTTAATTATTTTTTAATTAAAATATTTTTTAATTATTTAAATTAATTTATGATAAATTTTACGAATCAATTTTTAAATTAATTTTTAAAGATCGTAAAATTATTTTTAATTTAAGGATTACAAATAAATTATTTTCAATTTTTACGGACTTTTTTTTGTTAAAATAATTTGAAAATAAATTCAAATGATCCTAAAATTAATTTTTTATCAATTAGTTTAAGGTTCTAAATTCGATACAATTTTAAATTTGAATATTAGTATGTTATATATATTTTAAGATGAATTAGTTGAAGCAGCATGTCACCAAAGTGACATCTCTTGTGAAAATTAGTTTGTCTTGAAATATAAAAGGTTATGTGTGGGCGTAACTTATGTGAATATTTATCGGCCCAAAGGAAGATAATTATTTGACAGAATTACATGTGCTTATGTGATAATAAATATGTGATGATTATTCGATTTTACACGTGAACAATAAATCAACCCAAATGAAGGTTTATTGTTTGATATGTTATTTATCATCAGTGTTTGATTACTACACCAAGATATCACTTAAAAATTAATAATTTTGACCAAAGTTAAAATATTAATGGAGTGTCCGGTATCTTGAGATGGGTATTTGTTACTATTGTTTGAATTATTATTGTTATTTAGAATTTATGTGGGCTTAATTTATTTATTATTCTCTGTTCAGCTATTACTCATGCTAGTATCACGACTAACATCAATTCAATTCCAGTTCTAAACAATTCGAACTTCAAGTCGTGGAAAGATAATCTCTTGATAGTTCTTAGGGTCATGGATCTCGATTTTGTGTTAAGGACTGATTCTCCTGCGTCTCTTACGGATACAAGTACCTCTGATGATAAAAGAAAGATGGAAAGGTGGGAGAGATCAAATCGCATGTGTATGATGATCATGAAGAAGGCCATTCCAGAAATATTCAGGAGCACTATATTTGAAAAGATAACTACAACTAAGGATTTTCTTGCAGACATTGAAAAGAGGTTTGTCAAGAACGGTACGCTCTTGTCGAACGTAATTTCAAGGAGCTATAAAGGTAAAGGTAATATCAGGGAATACATTATTGAAATGTCTCACATTGTTTCAAGGTTAAAAGCACTGAGGCTTGAACTCTCTGAGAACTTGCTTGTGTATCTGATTTTGATATTCTTTCCGGTACAGTTTAGTCAGTTTAAGGTGAGCTATAATTGTCAGAAAGGGACTTGATATCTAAATGAACTCATCTCACACTGTGTTTAGGAAGAGGAAAGAGTGAAACATGATAAGACAGAAAGTGCATACCTGGACTCTACCTCTAAGGATAAGGGCAAGGGAAAGAAAATGAAAAAGATAAGGAAGCTGCGGATATAACACCGTACAAGAAACAACACATATAAACTCGGAAGGTAATGGTTATTTCTTCTGTGGAGTTGAAGGGCATATGAAGAAGCAATGCACCAACTATCACGCTTGGCATGCTAAGAAATGTATGCTTCTTAATTTGGGTTGATCTGAGGTTAATTTAAGTTTAGTTCCTAGACACACATGGTGGATAGATTCTGGGGCAACAACTCACATCAGTGTGTCTATGCAGGGTTGTCTGAATTGTCGAAAGTCAAATAATGCTGGAAGATACATCTACGTGGGCGATGGAAAGACGGCTGAGGTTGAAGCAATAGGAAAATTTAGATTATTATTAAAAACTGGACATTATTTGGATCTTGATGAAACTTTTATTGTCCAGTCCTTTAGACAAAATTTGATTTCTATTTCTATTTTAGACAAAGCTGGTTATGTTTGTTCTTTTGAAAATGGAAAATTTGATTTGTTTCGTGATTCAATTTCAGTTGATTCCGGTTTTTTATCAGGGTATGATAATCTTTATTTACTTGAAACCATTGATTCATTTAAAGAATCCCTGCAATTAAGTACACCAGGTACTAAAAAAAATTAACCAGTAAGAATTCAACTACGTTATGGTACAAGAGATAGTGTCACATCTCCAAATAGAGAATATAGAGACTTGTGTCAGACAAAATTCTCGGTCTTTAGATTTCACAGATTTTGACGTATGTGTTAATTTCATAAAGGGTAAACAAACCGATAAAAGGAGATTTGAATCCAACAGGACCTAGGATGTCTTAGAACTTATTCATACGGATATTTGTGGCCATTCTCTTCGGTGGCTTGGAATGGTCAACAATATTTTATAACGTTCATAGATGATTATTATAGATATGGCTACATATCTCTCATTCATGAAACGTCACAGTCATTGGACATGTTCAAAAATTTTAAAGCAGAAGTTAAGAATCAACTCAACAAAAGGTTTAAGTGCGTTAGATCTGACCGTGGTGGTGAGTACTATGGCACATATGATAGTTCAGGTGAACAACGTCCATGAACTTTTGCTAAATTCCTAGAGGAATGCGGTATCATCCCACAATATACTATGCCGGGTTCGCCCACTATGAATGGTGTTGTTGAAATACGAAACAGAATGCTTAAGGACATGGTCAGGAGTATGATTAGTCATTCGACCTTACCAGAATCACTCTGGGGTGAAGTACTTAAGGCTGCAATATATATCCTTAATAGAGTTCTAACTAAAGCGACTGCCAAAACTCCATTTGAGCTTTAGACCGACAAGAAACCTAGTCTAAGGCATTTGCACGTTTGGGGATGTTCAGCTGAGGCAAGGCCATATAGGCCTAATGAAAAGAAATTGAACTTACAGAAAATGAGTTGTTATTTTTTTTGGATACTCTGAAAGATTCAAGGGGTACAAGTTTTATGATCCCACAACTAGGTCAATTTTTTAGACGGGAAATGCCCGGTTCTTTGAGGGTGCCGAATTTGCGGGGGGAGATACGGTTATGGATTTTATCCTTCAGGAGGAATATGTTGATATTCCCACATGTGTTATTAGCATTGATCAGGACTGTGTCCCCGACATTGCTCATGACACAACATATCAAGACAATATCGGAGAACCTCTCATTCAAGAGATTGTTCTGGAAGAACAAACTCTAGCACCTCAAGAACCTATGCCATTAAGAAGATCCACTAGAGAGAGAAGAAGTGCAGTGCCATATGATTACATTGTATTTCTCCAAGAGCATGAGGATGGCATTGGTGTGATGGAAGATGATCCGATCAACTTCCGTCAAGCCATGAAAATCTCTAACTCTCAAAAGTGGATCGATGCGATGAATGAGGAAATTAAGTCCATGAAGGACAATGATGTGTGAGATCTTATTCCATTACCAGAAGGTGCGAAACTCATTGGTTACAAATGGATTTTTAAGGCCAAGATGGATTCAAAAGGTAATGTGGAAAGATTCAAAGCTCATCTTGTCGCAAATGACTTTACATAGAAAGAAGGCATTGACTATAGAAACTTTCTCTCTGATTTCTACGAAAGACTCTTTCAGGTGGATGTAAAGACAGCGTTTCTCAAGGATGACATTGAAGCGACGATTTATATGATGTAACTAGAAAACTTTTGTGTGGGGAGACCCAAAGAATATGGTTTGCAAACTTAAGAAATTCATCTATGGACTCAAGAAGACATTTTGGCAATGTTATTTTAATTTTTATCAAGTGATCATCTCGTTTGATTTTGAGATGAATTTAGTCGATGATTGTATATACCATAAGTTTTGTGGAGCAAGCATATTTTTTTGGTTTTTATATGTGGATGACATTTTACTTACCACCAATGATATAGGCTTATTACATGACACCAAGAGATTTTTAGCTAAGAATTTTAAGATGAAAGATCTTGGTGAAGCCTCTTTTGTATTAGGAATCCAAATACATCGAGATCGTTCTTAGGGTTTTCAAGGATTATTTCAAAAGAGCTATATCGAAAAGGTCCTTAAAAGATATGGCATGCAAGACTGTAAATCGAGTGATACCCCTATAGCTAAGGGAGACAAGTTTGGTCTTAATCAGTGTCCTAAAAATGATTTTGAGGAAAAGGAAATGCAGAAAATTCCTTATGCCTCGGTAGTGGGAGTCTAATGTATGCTCAAGTTTTTACAGGTCCTAATAATGCGTACGTGACTGGGATGTTGGGAAGATACTTAAGCAATCAAGGCATAAACCATTAGAAAGTAGCTAAACGGGTCTTGTAGTACTTACAAAGAACAAAAGATTACATGCTCACGTTTCGGAGGTTGGATCAGATTGAGATTGCTGGATATACTGACTCCAATTTTGTTGGATGCCAAGATAATATGAAATCTACGTCGGGCTATATTTTTCTGCTTGCTGAAGGCGTTGTCTCCTTGAAGAATGCTAAACAATCTCTCATAGCCTCTTCTACCAAGACAGCAAAGTTCATAGCATGTTATGAGGCGTCCAATTATGGAATATGGTTACGGAATTTTGTCATGGGGTTGTGCATAGTGGATAGTATTCAGAGACCACTAAATTTATTTTGTGACAATAAATCAGCAGTTCTTTATTCTAACAACAACAGGAGCTCGACAAAGTCAAAGTTCATAGACATCAAGTTTCTGGTTGTTAAAGAAAGGGTTCAGAATGGACAATTGTCTATAGAGCACATCGGAACAAACTCCATGATTACAGATCCTCTTACTAAGGATTGCCACCCAAGGTGTTCATGAGCACACTGCTCACATGGGTGTCATATTAGTTGAGGATATTCAAATCTAGTGGGAGTTTGTATTTTACTTTTAGATGCTCTTTTGATATAGACATATTTTTCAGTCATTTTTTATTTATGGATATTTTAAGGTTATTTTCTGTAGAAATAAAATTTTTTGTATTCACACTCTGATTTATGTATGGTTTGATCTCACTAAGATTTATAGAGGACCAATTGGAAATAAGCATGTTAAGATCACATTACATGTAATTTCCATGCTAGACATCGACATCATAATCCATGTTATTTAGTTGTATTGATATACGTGACCATTGGTGGGTTGAGTTATGATTGATGTAACGGAGGCCGCTTTGATCCTATGTCAGTATGATTGATGGACAGATTGGTTATAGATACATTTCGGTAATGACAGCAAAGTTGAACGCGTTCAGTTATTTTTGGCAAAACATAATTATAAGGCTTAACACATAGTCCAAGTGGGAGATTGTTGGATCATTAATCCAATATTAGACTTATGTGTAAAATAATTATGTGTTGCCGACTGTCAAATAAAGTTAAACTCAATTAAAAGTGATTTACTAAGGTTTGGATAATTTGGGTTTTAATATATTTGATGGGTTGAAGATCCTTTAATGTATAGAGACTTTAGGGTAATTTCTATTTTTATGATGGGCTAAAATAGAAATATCAAAAGATGTATAATCTATAAGTGGTTATGGTCCTCAAGTCACATGATAACAGAAAACCATTTTATTCTCCCTAATATCTTATCATTAGAAAGAAAACTAAGAAGCTTGATCAAATGGAACTCTAGGATAGAAAATCGTGTAAATCTGGAAGGCCAACCGCTCGGTTCTAAACAGACATTTATCGTCATGGATTCCGGTACGCTTCTGCTTTATATTGATTTGATTCTTGGTGTGTTCAACATGAGATGTTGATATTTTATTGGGATACGATTTATACCGAAATAGATTTTGAATCTAACACTTCTATGAAAGTGATTATGTATCTTTTATGACTATTTGATTCAGCAGTAATTGGACCATAAATGTCAGAGTGCATAAGTTGCAATGGTTGAGAGGCTCTCCAAGTACTTTTCTTTGGAAATGTGTCATCGTGTTGCTTGCCGACGACACAATCAGTGCATAATTTGGGAGAAGCTTTGAGAATCGGCAAACCCTTCACCAACTTTCTATATGCCAAAGTTCTCAGTCCTTTCATGTTCAAGTGTCCAAACCTCTAATGCCATAGATGTGTTGTTGTGTCCTCATGTGCCATTTGAAAACAAACTTGTCCTGGAGTATGAGTGGGTACAGAAGTAAGTAACACAAACATCCTATTTTCTGGCATGTTTGTTTGCATAATTAACCCTCTCATTCGGTGATAAATCTCGAAGACACCAGATCGAATTAAAATAAGCAAATCATTCTCTTGAAGCTGTCCAATACTAATAAGTTTTTGAGCTCGGGAATGTAAAATACCTCAGTTATCACCTGAGTTATTCCATGAACTTGTATCCTAATGTTTCCCTTTCCCATAACAACCATTTTTTAGCTGTTGCCGAGCTTTACCATTTGTTTGAAGGACTCATCAAGCTCAATAAACCATTTTTTATCTCCATTCATGTGATTGCTGCAGCCGGAGTCCAAGAACCACATCTCCTCTATCTTGTCATTATGCATCTCGACATAGGACATTGGCATTCTTGTCCCAGCAAGGACATTCATACTGAAAATGCCCTAACTTGTGGCATTTAAAGCATTCAATGGTGGCTTTGTTGAAAGATTGTCTTCCTCGGCCTCTTCCTTTGCCTCTGGGACTTTCACAACCTCTACCTCTTCCTCCAAATCTGTCTTCCTTCCTTGCTCCAAGCATTTCACAACCTGAAACCTTTAAAGCTTGTTCCTCACCACCATTTTTCTGAAATTTCTGCTCATGAACAAGTAATGAGCTTTGCAACTCATCCACAGAAAGACGATCAATATCGTTTGGCTCCTCTATGGAACAAATAATGTAATTGAACTTTTCAGTGAGGGTGCGTAAGATTTTCTCAACAATTTTCACATCCTGCATATCTTTCTGACATTTCGCATGTCATTGGCCACCAACATCTTCCTTGAAACATAATCAGTGACTGAGCGCTTTGAACTCTGACATTCCCTTGATATTTTCTCTTCATTGAATCCCATAATTGCTTGGACCTGTCCCTCTAAATGATAGTTTTCAGGATAAATTTTTTTGATTACCTGAAGAGGTAGTTCTTTGCCTTCAGGTCTTTCAACTTCAGTTCCTCCAAGGTTTTCCTTTGTGCGGCCGTCTCAACATCTCTTCAGTAGTAGGCTCAGTATAACTTGTTTCAATGAGACTCCAGTATTCTTTCGGTCTCATAAGGTTCTCCATTATCATAGTTCAATGATCGTAGTCTCCATCGAACTTCGGGATGCTGGCTGAGCAAAGTTCCTTGCTTCGGCTGTCATCTCACACTCACTTTTTTTCAGTGTTACACTCACACACTCTCTTTTCCTCGCAGTGTTTCACTCAAACACTTCTTCTCTTAGTCAGGCCTCTTTGTGAGGCTCTGATACCACTGTAAATAATTCTAGGAGCTATTAAGCTTGTTTTATTCAATACTTAAATGTGGCTTTTATAGAGCTTTTACAAACTAGAAAATATCTTAAAGTACATCCACTATATCGTGGCTAAGATAAAGGAAGAACAATTAAAAAAACTAAACTATACCCTATAGACCAGGGTTTATTCAACAAGAAATAACAAAGTCTAAACCTAAAGGGATCATTGTTAAGAATCAGTCAGCAAGCATCTAAAATATCTAACATAAATAAACATGGTCCATTATATATGACGAAAAATAACACAACATCCATTTAGAAAAAAATAGAAAAATATCCTTCATAACTTCCACAAACTGCAAATCATCCCCTACTCCCAATGCCTTCGAAAGTGCCCTTCAGAGCCCATGTAGATTATACTTCCTGGTACTAATTAGACATCCCAAACATTAAGTCTACATGCCTCAATGTCACCATATGTTACCTTCTGAAGAATCAATACTTCACAAACCTCCTTATTTGTTAGGATGAAAACCACCGACCTCCTTAATAAGTCTGATTTCATCTCTGTAAATCTTCTTTGCTCTACATCACCTATAGGAGAAAGAAGAAGGCAAAATGATAACCCAGTAAGAGAGCAAAAGAAGAACAACTACTTCGAACCCTAGTTTAGGAGACAACAACATTTGTTTGATTATAAACCTCCTATTAAGTTAGAAACTGATAGTTCTAATATACAGTTTGAGACCGCACTTTGAGACCGCAAATCACAGACACTTGATGCCTATACATCTCGAATGTATATCAACTTCATAGCTCATACAATGATGTCTCAGACCCCAATTGAGTGAACACTAAATATTTGGATAATTGAGTCTCATATAGAACTAAGCTACAAAATATATCCAGAAAATATTACTTTTAGAGCTGACGGGGAAGTGGGGGTAAACTTCGAATGGAAAAGGCTTCATTTTGGCTCAATTTAGACTAATGACAAAGTAAGTTCACTACCCAAATCCTTCAACCTGACCATGACAGTGGCGTATCACGAAGTAGAATCATCGTCAGATCATCTAACCGAACCACACCAAAGGCATAACAATTATTCGAGCCCATGTCAATGCTAGAGACATGACCTAAAAGAAAATTCAAACAATGTGCTAATAGAAGAATGCAAAAATCTGGCAACAAACACTACAACAAATGTGTGTTTTTAAAGCGCATGATTACCGCGTTTTCTGTCAAAACACAATGAAAAATCATTCTGATTCACGGTCCACAGGCACGGTAACATATATTCCAAAACCTTCCTAAAATTAGACTCTCTTCCATAACTCTCTCTCTTCAATCTTTCTCATAACTCTCTCTTCATCCTCTATGGAAGTGCAAACCTAGTGATCTCACCTCACGAATCTCACTTTTTCGTTCTCTCTCACAAAGATATTTCTCTCGTTAAGCTCTCTCTACAGCTTATTACAGCTCTCTCTTTAGCTCTGTCGCATCCTCAACTCTTGCAACTCTCTCTCACAGATTTCCCTCGCATCTCTCTAGTTTGGTAGCTTTGGCTCGTACCTAGATCTTTCTCACGGCTCTCTCTTAGCTATGTGTCACAACGTTGTTTCCCAACTTTCTCACACTTTGATTTTGCATCTTAGAATTAGAGGAGAGGTTTTTTCTTGCGAGGTGAGTTTTAATCTCAAATGCATGTCTGGTTTTTATGTTTTTCTGAGGTTTTTTTTGTTTTTATCTTTTTGTAATTTTGTCTATATTTTATGTTATTCAGAAGGATTTCAGATGATTTGGAGACTTGGATGTGCTCTGTAGGTGCTCTTAAACCCCCAAGGTTAGTTGCTTTGAAGGTGCTTCAAATATGTACTTAGGGTTTTACTGTTATTTATCAAACCTTTCTTCATGTGATTGGTTATTATAGATATGAAGAATAGGAGGTCATCAGTGAGGAACTGGCGAGGGCATATTGTGGTGGATTTTCAAGAGTTTTACGTCAAAGATGGCAAACAGTTACCAAGAAAGAAAGGTACTTCTTGTTGAGTTATTTTGTTTCCTTACTTTGAAAGCATTAACTTGTCATGGATTTTGAAGTTGTGAGCATACAATTCCCTTTTTAAATTGGTAGGATTTAGCAGATAATGATAGTTTCTAACAACTTTTGTATTGTAGAATAGAAATTTTCATTAAATTATTTCTTGGTATTGATTGTTGTCAAACTTCATCTTCTTTTCTTTTCATTTTCTCTTCGCCTTTTTTTATTTTCCTTGTTGATTGTCCTGCTTGAATATGGTTAGTTGATTGAAAATATTAATGTGTATAAGTTGGGCAACATGAAACCCATGGCATAAATTATTACCTTACCACATTATTTGCAGAAGTCTTATACTGAATAAGAGCTAATATTACCTATCGATACTAGAGAAGTATGTTTATTACCTTACCACCTAGTATATCTGCTTGATCAAGCTTTTAGATTTTAAAGAGAAGAGAATACTTAGAAATCAAAAGTGAGATGAGATAGTGCATTGAGTTATCGAGGAAATTCTTGCTTTTTCAACTTCTTACAATGTCTTTTTCTGAATTCAGTAATCCATTTTGCTTCTCCCATATGTATCTGAGAATTTAAGTCAAAGGTTAGCATGGGATATGTAATTTTTTTTCAATACATAAGAATTTAATTCAAGGGTTTTCTCCTTGTATGCCTCAAATTTAATGTATGTGTGTTTATGTTTAAAAAACTTTTGGTGCTAAAAATATTTCTATTTTTTAGTAAATCTTTTAAGAATAGCCTCTTTTTTTTAATTGTTTCTCTCTCTGGCTCTACTTCTGATTAAAAAAGGAGATACTATGTTACTTTTCATTCAATTTCTTACCTGGAGTTCTTGATCTTGTCTACTAGAAAGCTGAAACTTGGTTGTTTCCCCGAATATAGTTGTTCCATGGATAATGTGTCAGCAGTATAATGCTCTTGATCCTATGGTGAAATTTCTCTCCCCCCCTCTCTCTTCCTTTCTCTCTCTCTCTCTCTCTTCCTCTCTCTCTCTCTCTCTATATATATATATATATATATCTTTCTCTCACTCTATTTCTCTCTCTTTCTCTCTTTCTTAATCTCATGAACTCTCTCTGACACTATCTATCTCTCTCGTTGATAACNTTTTAATTATAGAATTGAGAGAAAGTTATGTTTAGTTTTTTTTAAATATATGACGCAAAGTACTTCGTAATAACTCTCCTCAAGTATTGATCTTCAAAGGAAATGCAAAGTCATTTTTAATCAAATAATATAATTTTCTTGTTTTTAAGACTGAGTACACATTGTTACTCTTTATCTGATAAAGTTATTGATGATTAAGGATACATTTTTAGATTATGGCCTTTGTGTTTCTGTGTAAATCAATACTTGCAAATCATTCTATTATGACCAGTTCACACACCTAATTCTCCAAACAAACCCAAATTTGGAATGAGAATTGGTCAGCACTACAACAAACATGTGCTTCTATAGCCACTAATAGGGAGCTCAAATAATAGGTCGTTGATAGTTGACGGCGATGGACCTGGATTGGAGCACTTTCAAGCGTGCCCCAGCATAACCAACATCTAGTCTTTAGACAAGAATATCTTGGATGGCATATGAGGTGCAAAGGACAGATGGAATTACTAAGAACAGGAGATGGTGCTACGAACCTCGGCTCGGAGGAGGCGTCGAAGATCTCGAGCTTTAAATTTGAGGCTGTTTATGGTGGATTTACTTCTTTAATTATTTACTTCTAGAACTAGTTTTTAACTTATTCATCTAGGGATCTACGTATAAACTTTAGGTTGACATTTTGTTTCTTTTTCCTTTTCATTCTTTCTTAAATTTCCTAGTAGATATCACATGTAGGAAAGGAGAAAAATGTGTGGACATTGATCTTAATAACCCACGAACATGTAGACCAGATGCTTCTCTAGTGCCTTTAAGAGAAAGTAAGGACACATGAAGTGAGTTCTATATGTCTACTCAGTCTTTGATTTAGTTTTTCATAATTGCATCTGCATGCAATAGCAAATTACTGTTTATCGTCATTTTTGTATTTTCTCAGAAAGTTCATCCTTTTTTTATTCCTTTAATATATGCTTTGTTATTAAATAATTGAAACTTGTGCTGAATATGTAGATCATCTGATGGGAGACTAATAAGAAGCTGATAAAGCATAAATTTCTGAGTATGCATTCTACAAGAAATTAAAGAAAGATGCCAATTCCAGATTTGATCCACATACTGTAAACAAAAATGAACACCCATAAAAAAGTTCAAATCAAGTGAATGTCTTAACGGTTAAACCGAAAGTTCATTTTTTATCAGTAAAAGTAAATATATAAACAAAGAAAACCAATTTGGTTCATACTATTTGGTTTATATTCATCCTATAAAATGAAATTGTCTGCTGGTTATCTAAAGCAGTCTAAGTTTTCAGTAGTGGATTGTAATGTTCATAGCTATGCTTATGTTCGTATCCTAGTTGATTATGTGCGGGTTTTATGCTTAAATATCATAATATGATATGTCTTTGTAAAGGGATTTGAACACTTCTAACAAGCTCTAGAAATCTCACCTCAAAGTATCTCTGCATAAGTTGGACTCTCTTCACAGAAACTATCAAAATCAATGCTTTTGTTTATTTTCAAATAGACTACATTTTAGTATAACCCAATGCTTTTGTTTATTCTATCAAAATCAAACTTCTTTTTTTTTCTTTTTTCAAATAAATAAACCTTCAGATTGAACCAACCCTTTTGAGTTTCTTCAACTACGGGTGTATGCCAACTCTATGACAATTTTCTACCAGACAGAAAAAGAGAACACAAAAGATGTTTGAGAGTCTTTAGTCTTTATCTTACAGGTGAGATACTGGCTGCACCAGGTGAGATGTTGGTTGCACCAGGAAAAGCATTGTTCATGGATGAGATATCTACTGGCTTGGACAGCTCAACAACATTTCAAATTGTGAACTCAATTAGTCAATACATTCACATTCTCCATGAACTGCACTCATCTCTCTCCTCTAACATTTTTGAAAGAAAAGCAGTAGCAGACTTTTCCAAGAAGTATGCTTTAATTTTACATTTTGATAATGTATGATTAGTGGTATGCCCATCTTGCTAATTGAATATTTATTTTATGTAAATAGTAAATTCACCAGAGTGTACTTCTCTTTCATGGTTTAGGTTTAGCTGCCTCCCAGTAGACGTAAATAACAACCCTTTATTGTAGAAAATAGTATTGTTTCTGCATGAAACTAATGAATTTATGATTTTTAATAGGTGGGGCATGTGCGTAAGGTGACTTAGTCGATGTGAAGCCATTTAGAGCCAGAGTGGATGCAGTAAGCCCAATACTATTCAGAAATGGTGAAGGGTGTGGCGTATACTATAAGGTGAAGTGTCTGGACAAGAGCATATGCTCTAGATGAGCAGTGACCATAATTATCACAGACGAATTCCCCGGTGGCTATTGTGCCAATGGAAACACTCACTTTAAATGATGTGGTTGTAAGATTTATTTAGATGTGAACTTATACTAGTTTTAATTTTTCTCTTAGGATATATTACTTTTGCTTGCTCTATGAAAAATAAATATGTAATTATCATTTTGAGATAGATTTCTAGCGGAATAGTATGAAATGATTTTGAGTAATTAAATAAAATGATGTGATTCTGTTATTTTGTGATATTGTCAGGAAGTTAATTAGTTTTATATTTGTGCAATTGCAAGAATAAGTAACAAAAAAGACTATCAAAGGTTTTTCATAGCATTAACAAAACATTATGTAAAATGTAGCAACACATTTCACAACATTTTATAACATGAAAAGAATGCTATCAAATGTCTTTTAAGCTTTCAAAAAATGCTATAAGAAACTTATCACAACATTTAAAAATGTAATGGTAGAGATACCACGATATTTAAAAAATGCTATGGTAGGGCTACACAACGTGTAAAAAACGCTCTGGTAGGGATGCCATAGCGTTTAAAAAATGCTATGGTAGAGATGCCATAGCATTTAAAAACCACTTTGGTAGGGCTACCATATAGCGTTTTAAAAACGCTATAGTAGGGCTACCATAACGTTTAAAAAACGCTATCGTAAGTTCTGACTTTTAATAATGTTGACTAATATCACGTTTTAGAAAATGCTGCAATAGCTTTTTTTAGCTGCTATCGTAGCATTTTTCTCTTGTAGTGAAAAATGGAGTAAAAGAATAAGAGAAAGGTAAGGAGGAAAATAAATAGTTAGCCCTTAAGGAATGAAAAAAGCACTTACAAAGATATGAAGAGTCCTTGGAGAAGTAGAACTCTCTCTAAAGTAAAACTCCTCTGAAAAGATGAATATTTCTTCAAAGGCAAGGCCATGAGGAGTTAAAATGATTGAGCCACAACCATGACGCTCAACAATGGCCGAGTGAATTACCTAAGGCTTAACATGACCGAGACAACGCTCAAGGCTGCGTGTCTTGGCCATGACCGAGGAAGTGCCATGAATGATGATAAGAGAGTCATGACCCAACCTGAATCCAGAAGGTGAACGGGTCACTCTCTGACACGGTCTTGACGAAATCAAGCTATCGCCTCTTAAGTATTTTGAAGTCCAACTCTCCATAACTTGTTGTCGCCCCTAGCACAATAGGCCATTACCTTACCAAGTAGGTAATTTGACTCTATTACTTCTAGAATCTAAGCTTTAAGACTTTGACTCAAAAGTAAAGGAACACTGTAGAGGGACCAAAAGTACTTTAGGTTTGGACTAGGTTCACGCTAATGGAAGCACATTAGTCTGGCATCAAGGTCCCTCCTCATGTCCAGACTGAGACACGTGATGAAGTTGAGCTTGAGCCAGACCTTCACGACCAAAATTGATGTGGAATGGCCTCAAGAATAAGTCAAAACTATGGATAATCCAGAAAGATTCAGACCAAGACAAAATTGTCCAGATAAAGGATATACTTGCGAAAGACTATTTTATCACTAGGTGGCATTTTAAGAAAACAAAGACAAAATACAAGCATTAAGCTAAAGGACTACTTTCAAAGATATACGAGATGGAACTATTGCATAATGCATGATAGTATGAGCTGAATATTTAAGCGCATGATAGCTGGGAGATGCATTTATGGGAGAGGTGAAGGAATGTGGATCTTATAAGTCTTTAACTTGAAGTGGGTATGCGGATGTGTTTAACTTGGGCAGTTGAGCTTGTCGAATGGGGATTTTTTTAAATAAGGTTGTTGGTGGAAGTAATCAATAGCTGCACCAAGATATCCAAGTTAAGCTAGCCTAACTGCGATGGTTATACAATGACGGTTTGGCAACCGTCGCTAATTATTGAAAAGGGTGATAAATTGCGACGGTTCAGTAAACCGTCACATTTGAAAATAAATTGAAATATTGTGGTAAATTAATTGAAAAACGTTCTAAGGTAAGATCATGAATGGACCACCATTTTGAGAACCATTTTGGAAAATTAATTTTGAAATTATTTTCAAAATTTAAAATATGAAAGTGAGAAAAGTCACTACTTTGATGCAAGAAAATCTTGTGTCATGCATCAATATAGTCAAAATAATTATTATTTTTATTTAAAAGTATTTTGAAACTAGAATGATGGATTTTCTAAACCTCCATAGTTATGATCATGAGGATATAGAAAGAATGGTAAATGATTCTTTCCTCAGAATTTTTGATTGGGTTAAAATATATGGATTTCATTTCTAAGAGGATCTCTCTCTAGAAACTGAGATTTTTGCTATTGTGTCTAGGGACATAATGGAATTTGAGAATGAAGTGGGCTTTAGCAATTTGTGCTGGATCTTTCAGATGAGCAAATGAAGATTTAATATGAAAGAGATTATGATAAATTGGTTGGTCAAGTGATTGAGCATTAAATGATTGAGTATTTATGAAAGTGGTCAAATTGTTTGACTTGGGTTAATTGGTAATTGAGTCTGATGGATCTAAGTATTGTTAATTGGAATTAATTAGGAGTAGAAGACTCTTATTTGATTTGGGTTTTTCGGGCTTATTGTTGAGTCGGAAACTCTTCTATTTTTGAACCATTTATCACATATTTTCTCAAAGTGATATTGATTCCTTTTATTAAGGATTTCACAATATACTTATGATATTTTTGAAATTCATCAAGCATGATGAAGGAAGTTCCTTTTAGTATAACAAATTCTATTACTGCTTTATTTGAAAATTCAATTTTAGAATTTATTTGTCTCAATAAATTTTCAGTTAAAATTCTATTATAACAGATTTCATTATTTTTGTAAAAACCTATTTTCATACTTTTTTATACCATTGAATTAATGTTGTATTGAAGTCATACTTCAACCCAGCATGTTCTAAAATTTCATCCAATTCATCAATCCAGTCATATTTTGGATATTCAAATTCATTATGACCATAATTAATAAATGGGAGTTTTGAACAAAAAACGATTGTTTTGGCATTGAGCTTCTTGATTTTAAAACAATTTTTATTAAATACTCTGGTCTTTACCTTCTCATATTCTAGTTGATCAGGTTTCTCAAATTGTCTTATTGTAAAATCTTGATATGATTTCTTGTAAAAGATTACAAGTAAGGGGGTCATGAATTTAATTATTAATACATTGTATAAATTAAATACTAAAATCAAAATTGCTATAAATAGATTATTACCTGGAAAAACTTTGCTTGGAAGGAATCTCGAAACATATTTGCATATTTATAATTAATTAAAGCAAATTTTTTATTTAATAAGGCAAATTGTATGAAATAAATTTAAAATTCTAGAAATCTATTTTTTGAATGAAATAATTTGATTCTTTTTGCAAAGAACTAAAATGTTCTGTTTTATTATCTTGGAAAATAATTCAAAGTATTTCCACTATGAATGCAGTCAATTAAAGTATTTCCACTGTTAAAACCAAAAGAAAGAAAGGCTGACATAGATGTTATGAGTCGAATATTTTTTGTGTCGTCATATTTAAAGAAAATGTTATTAATGTAAACAATCAATAAACTCAACCAATATTGTTTACTAAGAATGCAGTCAATTAAGAATTTATTGAAGAATTCAATCATTATATTCTGAAATTTACTGAAGAATTCAATCATTATATTCTGAAATTTACTTGGAGCAAATTTAAGATCAAATAATATTATTTACCATTTATAATGATAAAATATTATTTTATTTTTATCAATCTTATTTATCTGGAGTTGTTAAAATCTAGATTTTATGTCAAACTTAGAGAATGCAACAGCTTCACTAAATCTGTTGATTAACCCTTTTGTCTGTCATTGGATATTTTATCCATTCCAAAACATCGTTAAGGGGCTTGTAATTGATTATTAAAAAAAGAATTCTTCGTTGAAAGATTTGATCTTCAAGAACAGTATCTTGAAGCTGTTCTTCAATCCTTTTAGATTTAAAAACAGAATTTTGTTTTAAAGTTTTCAAGTTATCTTTGTGAGAAATCGAAAGAAATTTGAATTTAACAGGTTCATCCATAGGATAAGTAATTTTCCCATCATACTCTATTGTAAAAAGGATACAACAAAGAAATAGATGGTAAACCTATAATTATTTTATCAGTCATATTTTTTACTAAGGCGAATGATGTTTTCAAACATATATTGTCTTGGCAAATATGAACTTCGGGTATTTCATATTTGATATGTATATGAGTATTATTGACAGAAGGTAAAGATTCTTTTGTATTCTTGAAGTACTTGGGAGAAGCTAGTCCTTTCTGCATATAATTCAAATCAACTCTTGAATCAACAAGAACTATTATTGTGAAATCAAAATCTTGAATTATTATTCTGACCATTATACACCATTCCTTGATTTTGATACGATTGGGTATATGGATGAAATTATCATTATTTTGATTGTTGATAATAGGTTCTTCAACCTTACTAATTGAAATTGAGAATCTACTAGGTTCTCCTAGTTTACAAGATTCATGAATTTTAATTAAACTCTTTGTTAAAAGATTTAATTCTTCTTTTATTTTAATATATTTAATTTCTATATCAAGTTCATGTAGGATAATTTTTTTTTATTTCCTTTACCCATATTGAACTTTTTAAGGATTTGTGTAAGGCTTGCGATATTATTAGACTTAGTATTTTTTAAATTTTTTTTTAAGTCTTTTTAGGTATTCTGGATTTTTAATTTTACTAATTAAATCCAACAAGATATTTCCTTCTTTTTCTTTTTTTTTTTATTTAGAACACTGATTTTTTGAAAACAACCATCCCTACACCCCATAGAAATGTTAGGATAATTCTCGTCATAACTGGAAGAGTTAGATTTTGAGAATTCAGGGTATTCAAATTTTCCTAAATCATCACTGTCACTCTCATAGTTTTCTATTGATTTTACAAGTCTAAACAATTCTTGTTTTTCTTTATTAGAGATTTTTAATTGATTAATTTTGTCTTTAACTTGACAAGTTTTAGAAGAATGACCATTCTGGCCACATTTAAAATATTTATTTTTGTCAAAATAATATTTATTGTGTTTTCTTCTAGAATAAATTTTGTTCTTGGAGAAACGTTTATCAAAATTTTTATTCTTTGAAAAATATTGGTTAAAAATCTTATGGTATTTCCTCCCATCAGGCTTGTGAGACCTTCTACGGTTTGAATGAGAATTTTTCCTAATAGGGGGTAAGTCGTACTACTCACAAGAATTGCCTAATTCATATTCTATAGTTTTATTTTCTTTATTGATTTTCATATCAATGCATATTCCAAAATCTTCCTTTTGCATTATAGTAATAATTGTACCATGGGTAAAACTATCATAGTCTATATTTCCTAGGTTATTACTAAGGACTACTCTTATTTTGTGTGTGTACAGAATGCGTAATTTTTTAATAATTTTTTCTTTCCAAGAGAATTGATTGTTATCATCCCTTGACATTATTCTGGATAAAAATGTATTTTTGTACCAGTGATTTTACTTAGGGTTGGACACTTAAGATTAATCAATTGATTATGGATACGTGAAGTAATATTAGTTGCATTCCAATAAAGTATTTAACTATCATGTAGAGAATTGTATTGATGGCATCAAGTATTGTTTCCTGTTTTTCTTCAATAATTAGTATTCCTTCATCATCAATCTTTATTGCAGAAAGGATGATATTTTTGGATTCTTTTGTGAGATATTTTTCCCACCAAGAATGTAACATTCCTGTGAATCATGTGTGTGGTAATGTAGTTGTTAGCTATCATTGTCATTTGTTGAAATTTATTGAGAACTTCCTGCTTAGAAAGTCCATCAATATTCCATTTGTGTAATTTATCTGTAGAAACTATAAATTTGGTTAACTATAGAATTTTCATAAATTTGAATATCAAGAGGAATATGGTTTTTAGGCCATTTCCTTTCTAATTTATTAATTTCTAAATTTTTATGTGATTCTTCAATATTATTAATGTTTGAAGATTCACATATCGTGGATGATTTATAGGTGGATTCTGACCTACGATTTTCTAAATCTGAATTATTGTGTTGATTAATTACCTTCAATTCTTGAGGTATATTATTAATAATTTTTTCAGATTTAATTTCAGATGATTCTAAACTCTTAAATGATTCTTCAATATTATTAATGTTTAAAGATTCATTTATTGTAGACGACTCATAGGTGGACTCCGACCTATGATTCGAACTATTGTCTTGATTGATTATTTTTGATTCATGAAGTATTTTATCAATATGTTTATTGAGGGGAACAATATTTAGAGTGATTTTTTTTGAAAGATTTATTAAAGGTTTTTCTTTTAGAGTTTCACTAGATTCAGGTTTATGAAGATCATCAATTTTATTCTCAATTCTGTCTAATTGCTTACCTATTATAATTAGACTTTGATCGGTGTAGTCGAGCCGTTCAACTAATTTTTTTATTTGATTCTTCTTCCTTTGAAATCTTGAAAGGAGAAGCAGTGATTAAAGAATTTCTATGGTTAATGTTCTCAGAGGATGATTTTTTAGTTTCTAAACATTTTAATGTTTCTTAAACTTTGTTAACGTTTGAAGATTCATCAATTGTGAAAGATTCATAGGTTGATTCTAATATATGGTTTTCTAAATTTGAACTATTGTCATCTAATTCTTGAAGTTTATTGTTAGTAAGGTTTTCGAATTCTGAACAATTGTTTTGATTATCAATCATACAAGAATAAGATGATTCATTAGTTTTTAAATTCTTTAATGTTTCTTCAATATTTCAAGATTCATTAAGTATGGAATATTCATAGGTGGATTCTAACCTATGAATATCTAATTCAAAGATACTGTCATGGTTACTAACCTTGATAAATGATTTAATTTCTAAATCTTTGGATGATTCCTAAATACTATTTGAAGGTTCATAGGAATCTAACCTACAGGATTCTTTAATTTTATTATTCGAAGAATTATGAATTATGGATGGCTCATAGGTAGATTCTAACTTATGGCTATCTGATTCTAAGACATTGTCTCTTAAAAATTTTAATCTTCTAAGTATTTCTTCATCAGGAGTTTTCTCATAATGAAGTTGGAGAGATTTAATGAAATCCTTATTAGGTTAAGAACTTTTATGATTAAGAAGGATTTTTTCAGGTGGTGGATGACTGACAGTTACCACATTAGTCTTTCTTGACCCATTTAGAATTGACAAATATTTTAATATTTCTCATAAATATCTTCGACATAATCAAGGAAAAATATGTTTAACTTTGTATTTTTACATGAATGTCTTCCATTCAGCAAGTATGATTTTTCCTTGATCCATATTATATGAATCTATGAACATATTATGTCTATTAAGATTGGCTGGGTCATCATTGTGTTTATTTAGGCTTGCCCAATTTGGTTTGTATTCTTGCTACAAAATATTTGGAATCAAATTTTTAGAATTTTTCAATTTTTATTTTAATTCTGTAATCATAAAATCTTGATCATTATTAATAGATGATCTGGAAAAGAAACTCTTATGAGTACTAGACTGGTTATACTCCCTAACTATCTCTAACTTTAGATTTAAAAGATTGGTAATTAATTTTATTAGATTATTTATTATTAAGGTTTGTCTGATTTTCTTGAGAACTTATTCCTTTAAGTTCTAGACCTTTAATTTTTAATTTTTTAAATTCTTGCTCTATTTGAATCCTAATGGATAATTTACAATTGAAATCCTTATTTTTATTGGGTATGTTCAATACCCTATTATTTACTTGATTAAAGTATTTGAAATGTTCACTCTGATCGTGTGATGGGTATTCAAAATATTTATGATCTACTTGATCATATGCAAATTCGAAATATTCTCCATCCACTATGTTGGATATTGAAGATATCATAGACCTAATGTTACTAGAAGAACTACTTCTAGATAACCTACTCATTGCTCAAAATAACTAAATTATTCTTATTATTGAGAATTTCATACTGTATTTTTTGTTACTAACCTTATGGTGACTTCTTCAACCTCCTATTAGGCTTTACCCTTCTCTCTTTCGCCTCTACAACCGCCCTACCATCTGAATTTATGTATCTAAGAGGTCTTACCTAGGTCCCCGAAGCTAACCAAATAGAAACTGATACGTCAACCTCTGATAAACAGATTCACAAATTAGGCAAACAAATAATACAAAAAAATAATCAATTACAAGAATAACCATCCATTTAGGCAAAGAGTGAGATTAGATATAAGCAATTATTCATGTAAGCAAATAGGCAAACAATAATATCAATAACTAGCCATAATAGGCGGCAAACAGTTTAATTATGCAGAAATAGAAGTAAAAATAGTTAATGAACAGTATTATCCCAACCAGGTTTGGCTCTGATACCAAAGAGCGTATAATTAAACAATATTAGAGAGAGGGTAATAAAAAGCAAGAAGATAAACAGTAAAAACTGTATTAACAAATAATAATTACAAAATCTCTATCATGGTGTAAGATTAAAAACTTACACAAACAGAGTTTATTGGAAACAATAAATTAGTGCTCCCGCTCACTAATTTTTGTTGAAGAAAAAAGAAGAAAATATGTACAAAAGATAAGAAGAAGAAGAAAGTTTTGTTTCACAAAACAGGTTTTAGCTCTCAAATAGTAAGAGTTGTAAAACGAGTTCTGATGAACAAATTGGAGAGGGCTACCTATTTATAGCTAAGGAAAGTGGAGTTCACCAGGAACCCGTCACTTACCTGAACTATTCTATTCTACAAATGTAAAAACATTTTACATGCCTACTTTTGTCTACTTTTGATGAAGAATAGTAAAAAATATAAATAGTTGCCTAATTATTTGACAACCAGTAAAATGATTGCAAATCGAAAATTTACAAAGAATCTTGATAATTGAAATCTTGATCTTTGTGGCTTTCATGATTTGTCGAGACTGTTGTTGGAGTGATTATTACTGGTCCTTGATAATTGTTATCCTAGACTAGAGATCACTGTTCTTTGCCTGTTTTGGAAGATTCTTTGTAAATCATAAATCATCATACTTTTCAAAAACAGGCAAAGAACAGTGATCTCTAGTCTAGGGTAACAATTATCAAGGATCAGTAACAATCACTCCAACAACAGTCTCAACAAATCATGAAAGCCACAAAGATCAAGATTTCAATTATCAAGATTCTTTGTAAATTGTCGATTTGCAATCATTGTACTAGTTGTCAAATAATTAGGCAACTATTTATACTTTTTACTATTCTTAGTCAAAAGTAGACAAAAGTAGGCATGTAAAATGTTTTTACATTTGTAGAATAGAATAGTTCAGGTAAGTGACGGGTTCCCCGTGAACACCACTTTCCTTAGCTATAAATAGGTAGCCCTCCCCCATTTGTTCATCAGAACTCGTTTTACAACTCTTATTATTTGAGAGCTAAAACATGTTTTGTGAAACAAAACTTTCTTCTTATTCTCCTCTTTTGTACATCTTTTCTTCTTTTTTCTTCAACATAAATTAGTGAGTGGGAGCACTAATTTATTGTTTCCAATAAACTCTGTTTGTGTAAGTTTTTAATCTTACACCCTAATACTGTTTTGTAATTATTGTTTGTTAATACAGTTTTCATTATTTATCTTCTTGCTTCTTATTAACCCCTCTCTAATACTGTTCAATTCTGCGCATTTTGGAATTAGAGCCAAATCTGGTGAGGATAATATTGTTCATTAGTTGTTTCTATTTCTATTTATGCATAATTGAACTGTTTGCCGCCTATTATGGCTTGTTATTGATATTATTGTTTCCTTATTTGCTTACATGAATAATTACATATATCTAATCTCACTCTTCACCCAAGTGCCTGGTTATTCTTATAATTGATTATTTTTCTGTATTATTTAATTAGCAAAATTAAAAATCTAGAATACCTACAAAGACTTAGGAAAATAATTTAAGAAATACTAAGTCTAACAATATCGCAAGCCTTTCACAAACCCTTAAAAAATTAATATGGGTAAAGGAAAGAAAAAAGAAGTTATCCTACATGAACTTCAGAAAAAAAAAATATTAAAATAAAAGAAGAATTAAATATTTTAATAAAGTGTTTAATTAAAATTCATGAATCTTCTAAACTAGGAGAACCTAGCAGATTTCCAATTTCAATTAATAAGGTTAAAGAACCTATTATCAACAATCAAAATAATGATAATTTCATCCAAATACCTAATCATATCAAAATCAAGAAATGGTGTATAATGGCCAGAATAATAATTCAAGATTTCGATTTCACAATAATGACTCTTGTTGATTCAGGAGTAGATTTGAATTGTATGCAGAAAGGACTAGCTCCTCCCAAGTACTATAAGAATACAAAAGAATCTTTATTTCCTGCCAATGACACTTATATATATATATAATATGAAATATCCAAAGTTCATATTTTCCAAGACTATATTAAAACATCATTTTCCATATTAAAAAATATGACTGATAAAATAATTATAGGTTTACCATTCATTTTTTATTGTATCTTTTTACAATAGAGTATGACAGGATAATTACTTATCCTATGCTTGAACCTGTTAAATTTAAATTTCTTTCTTTTTCTCACAATGAGAAGTTGAAAGCTTTAAAACAGAATTCTATTTTTAAATCCAAAAGAATTGAAGAACAGCTTCAAGATACTGTTCTTCAAGATCAAATCTTTAAACGAAGAATTCTTCATCTAGTAATCAATTACAAGCCCCTTAACGATGTTTTGGAATGGATAAAATATCCAATACCAAACAAAAGTGTCTTAATAAATAGATTTAGAGAAGCTATTGCATTCTCTAAGTTTGAAATAAAATCTGGATTTTGGCAAATCTAGATAAATAAGATTGATAAATATAAAATTACATTTGATCATTATAAATAGAAAATAATAATATTTGATCTTAAATTTTCTCCAAGTAAATTTCAGAATATAATGATTGAATTCTTTAATCAATTCTGAATTGACTACATTCTTAGTAAATAATATTGGTTGAATTTCTTGATTGTTTACATTAATAACGTTTCCTTTAAATATGACAAACAATACTGAAAATACTTTTAATTATTTTCCAAGATAATAAAACAGAACATTTTAGTTATCTTTGCAAAAAAGAATCAAATTATTTCAATAAAAAAATAGATTTCTAGAATTTGAAATTTATTTCATACAATTTACCTTATTAAATAAAAAATTTGCTTTAATTAATTATGAATCTGCAAAATATGTTTCGAGATTCCTACCAAGCAATGTTTTGTCCGGTAACAATCTATTTATAGAAATTTTAATTTCGATATTGTATTAATAATTAAATTCATGTCCCCCTTATTTGTAATTTTTTGTAGGAAATCATATCAATATTCTACAATAGGGCAATTTGAGAAACCTGACCTACTAGAATATTAGAAGGTAAATGCCAGAGTATTTAATCAAAATTGTTTCAAAATCAAGAAGCTCAATGGCAAGAAAATCACTTTTTGTTCAAAACTCTCATCCATTAATTATGGTCATAATGGATTTGACTGGATTGATGAATTAGATAAATTTTAGAACATGTTAGGTTGAAGTATGATTTCAATACAACATTAATTCAATGGTATAAAAAAAGTATGAAAATAGATTTTCACAAAAATAATGAAATCTGTTATAATGAAATTTTAACTGAAAATCTATTGAGGCAAGTAAATTCTAAAATTGAATTTTCAAATAAAGCAGTAAAAGAATTATTGATACTAAAAGGAACTTTCTTCATCATGCCTAATGAATTTCAAAAATGTCATAAGCATGCTGTGAAATCTTTAATAAAAGGAATCAATATCACTTTGAGAAAGTATGTGATAAATGGTTCAAAAATAGAAAAGTCCTCGACTCAACAATTGACCCTTAAGGCTCAAATCAAAGAGGAGTCTTCTACTCCTAATCAAATCCAATTAACAATACTTGGATCTATCATACCCGATTACCGATTAACCCAAGTCAAACAATTTGACCCCTTCACAAATACTCAATCCTTTAATGCTCAATCATTTGACCAACCAATTTATCAAAACTTCTTTTATATTAAGCCTTCATTTTCTCATTTGAAGGATCTAGCACAAATTTTTAAAGCCCATTTTATTCCTAAATTCCATTATGTCCCTAGACACAATAACAAAAATCTATGTTTCTACATAGACATCCTCTTAGAAACAAAACCCATATATTTTAGCCCAATAAAAAATTCTGACGAAAGAATCATTTATCATTCTTTCTATATCGTTATGAGCATAACTATGAAGGTTTGGAAAATCCATCCTTCGAGTTTCAAAATACTTTTAATAAAAATAATAATTATTTTGATTATATTGATGCATGACACGAGAATTTGAGTAGGTTGACTTTCATTAGTTAAAAGCCAATTTGAAGGTCAATTAAAATCAGACCACCTAATTATTTTAGGAACTCTAATATTGGCATTACTATAGTAGATTGAATCAATAGGGTTTGATTCTTTGGACTCCTATTGATGGCTTGAAAATTCATATTTGTTTCGGTAACTTTGTAATGAATTCTAAAGATTAAAATAGAAGGTGGGTGCCTTCTTGGACTTGGTAACCACTAGTTTTAATATTTAAAGTTAATGTAAAAAATAATCAAAAGGGATTACAATGTGAGGATTCAATTAATTCTAAAATACTATCATTAAAATTTATAAATCTTGCATCTCGCAAGGCTAGCAAGACAGATGTATTTAGTCATCTTCTTGTGAGTGATTTAACTCCAATCTGGACTAAACCAAAATGAAGAAAATCATTTCCTTCTTGAATATGATGTTTTATTGCATCAGAGGAAAGTAATTGACATGTTTCATGCTCTTTCCTAAGAGCATATAACATTTCAATTATTTTTACATGATGCTGAGGCTTGAAAGAAGCAACAAACCATGTTGATTTATAAATATTTTTATTGAAGATTTTTGGTATATTCCATACCCTATGATTTACTTGATCATCTGCTAATTTAATATGTTCATCATTTACTATGTCAGGTATTGAGGTTATTGTTAACCTATTACTACAAGAAGAATAACTCCTAAATAATTTACTCATTTCTCAACTAACATAAATTATTTTTATTAATGAGAATTTCATATTGTATTTTGTTACTAATCTTGTGGTGACTTCTACAGCCTCCTATTTTTCTCCTTTCCGCCTCTACAACCACCCTACCCTCGGGATTTACGTATATAAGAGGTATTACGTAGGTCCCTGAAGCTAACCAAATAGAAGCTGGTATGTCAGTCTCTGATAAACAGATTCACAAATTAGGTAAGCAAATAATACAGAAAAATAATCAATTATAAGAATAACCAGCCACTTGGGCGAAGAGTGAGATTAGATATAAGAAATTATTCATATAAGAAAATAAGTAAACAATAATATCAATAACCACCCATAATAGGCGGCAAACAGTTTAATTATGCAGAAATTGAAGTAGAAGGAACAGTATTAACCCCATCAGGTTTGGCACATAATGGTCAGAATAATTATTCAAGATTTTGATTTCACAACAATGACTCTTGTGGATTCAGGAGTAGATTTGAATTGTATACAAGAAGGACTAGTTCTTCCAAAGTATTTCAAGAAGACGAAAGGGACTCTGTCTTCTGCCAATGGTACCCTAATGCATATTAATTATGAAATCCACAAAGTTCATATTTTTCAAGATAATGTATGTTTTAAAACATCATTTGTCTTAGTAAAGAATATGACGGATAAAATAATTTGTGGCTTACCATTCATTTCTTTGTTGTATCATTTCATAACAGAGTATGATGGGATAATTACTTATCCCATGGAAGAACCTGTCAAATTTAAATTCTATCTTCCTCACAATGAGAATTTGAAAATTTTAAATCAGAATTTTGTTTTCAAATCCATAAATACAATCTCTTGTAAGAGAAACAATTAGGGGTTTTACAAGAAGAAATAATATTTGGAAAAATTTGAAGCACAACTTCATAACCTGATCTTCATGATCAAATTAAAATCTTTAAACAAGGAATTCATCGTCTAATGATTAATTATAAGTCTCTTAACAATGTTGTAGGATGGATAAATTATTCAATAACAAACAAAAGATACTTAATCAACAGACCTAGAAATACTGATATATTCTCTAAGTTTAGCATAGAAACTTGATGTTGGCAAAACCAGACAAATAAGATTGATAAATACAAGATTATATCTGATCATTGAAATTGAAAAATAATGTCATTTGATCTTAGATTTGCTCCAAGTAAAATTCAGAATATAATAACTGAATTCTTTAATCAATTTGATGATTTCTTGATTGTCTGCATTAATAACATTCTTATTAAATAATACTGGTTAAGTTTCTTGATTATTTAGAATTGTGAATATGTTAAACAATACTTGAACTATTTTAATTTATTTGTCAGAATAATAAAACAAAATAATTTAGTTGTCTCTGCAAATAGAACCAAACTATTTCAGAATAGATTTCGAGGACTTGAAAGTTATTATTTCATTAATCAAATCATGCAATTTGCCTTAATTCAAAAATGTCTTTTAAAAATTAACTGCAAATCTGCAAAATATATTTTGAATGAAAAAATATTACTTCCAAACAAATTCTTGCTAGGTAGCAGTCTATTCTCAATACTTTTAATTTCAATATCCAAATTATTAATAATCTAATTCCTGACCTTCTTTCTTATAATTTTATATAGGGAATCATTCCAAGATTCTACAGTGGAGGAATTTGAGAATTCTGACCAACTAGAATACGAAAAGATAGAACCCAGAATACTCAATCAAAATTCTTTTAAAATCAAGAAGCTCAATGGCAGAGCAGACGCTTTTTGTTCAAAATCCTCATTTATTAATTATGGTCATAATGGATTTGAATATCCAAGAAATGACTGGATTAATGAATTGGATGAACTTTTAGAGGATGTTAGATTGAAGGATGACTTCAATGCAGTATTAATTTAGTGGTATGAAAAAGGTGGAAAAATAGGGTTTCACAAAGATAATGAAATATGTTATCATAACAGTAAAATTTTAACCGTAAACCTTTTGGGACAAGTAATACTTGAAATTGAATTTCTAAATAAAACAATAGAATAATTTCTGCTTCCAGAAGGAACTTTCTTCATCATGCCTGACGGATTTCAAAAGAGTCATAGGCATGCAGTAGAATCCCTAACTGAAAGAATTAGTATTACTTTCAGAAATCATGTGAGAATAATGAATAATGAATGATTCAATAATAGAAGAGTTTTTGACTCAACAATTGGCCCTTAAAGCCCAAATCAAATAGGAGTCTTCTACTCTTAACCAAGCTCAATCAACAACACTTGGGTCTAACAGACTCAATCACCAATCAACCCTGGTAAACCAATTTTACCCATTCCCAATATCCTTTTATGCCCAATCAATTTCAAAATACAAGAGATCATAATTTGATTTTTAAAAAATGGCCAGTGAAAATCTCTTTCATATTGAGCCTACATTTGCTCATTTGAAGGATCATACTCAAATTGTCGAATCTCATTTCATTCCTAAATTCCACTATATCCCTGGACATAATAACAAAAACCTTAATTTTTATAAAGACATTCTCTTAGAAACATAATCCATAAAAATTAGCCCAACCAGAAATTCTGAAAAAAGAATCCTTTGTCATTCTTTCTCTATCCACATAATCATAACAATGGAGGATTGGAGAATCCATCCTTCAAGTTTTATAATAATTTTAAATAAAAAATAATAGAATTATCTGGACTATATTGATGCATGGCACAAGATTTTTTTGTATCAAAATAGTGATTTCTCTCACTTTTGGTCCTTAAATTTTGATAACACTTTCAAAATAGATTTTTTAAGTTGGTTCTTAAAATGGTGGTCCATTCATGGTATATATATATTTAATTATGTATTAAACTTTTATAGTCAAAATATGCCGTAGAACAATATCATAAAGCATATGTTTTGATAGTGTTAAATGCAAGATGGAAGGATGAGAAGAGCAGAATAAAGAATGAATAGATGGTGACATATGAAACGGAGGAAGAGGCATTAGAACATTGGAATAATGCTATTCCAAAAGATAGTTTTGTTGCGATAATTCGTAGATGGTACTTAGAAGGGGGAAATGTATGATTTTTTACTATACATCTATGATTAATTGTATATGAAATAAATTAACTTCTTTTATCTTTCATAAATATAGAAGCAAGCTGAAACTAACAGAAGATCACGAAGCAAACTAAAACACCGTCACACGTTGAGACGTACCAGTATACCACCGAAAAGAGTAGAAGTGGTAAATTCTAAACTTTATAATTGTTTTAATTAGTTTTTTTTTAAGTATATTTAATCATATGTTCTCATTTTATAGACAGAAGAGCTTCAAAGAGAGCCCTCAAGAATGAAGTGATCTGTAGCCTCACATGAAAGGAAAGATGAAACTTATGTAAATGAAGAGACTGTAAATGTTGCAGTAAGTATAAGTTGTAATATTAATACCAAGTTTTTAAATAGTTATTATATGTTTACTCATACTAAATCTTAATTTTGTATTATAGGTGAAACTTAAAGAGCTGTATGGGAAATATGATCAGGTGCAGGCTGAATGTTCAGAGATACGCTCCCAGCTAAGCTCAATTATGAAATTTATGCAAGACTCTCATAAAGACTAGGGTAACCTTTTGATGTTTAACATTATTTAATAGTATTTCTGAAATATTTTGTTATTTCAAATTTCATAATTTGAACTCATTAAATAATTTGTATTGATAATCTATTATAGTTTTAGATATCTAATTAATGATTTATAATTATGCGTTCTATAAATATGTAGAATGATATTGCTCTGACTATTGTGTTAATATGCAGGAATTTTTTAGAATTAACAGAAATCAGAAGAAGGATGTGAAATTAGTCGTTCCTAACCGTCACAAAAAATTGGATGAGGACAAATTAGCGACGGTTCTATAACCATCGCAATAAGACTACATATTTAGCGACGGTTATAGAACCATCATTATATATACAATTTGCGACGGTTCTAAAAACTGTTGCGGTATATTATATTTAGCAACGGTTGCAAATCGTTGCGAATTATCAAAATAACCATCGCTTTAGCGTCTCTGTCGTGACGTTCCTCTGACGGTTGTCAAAATTGTCGGTGATTTAATCCCGACGGCGGCGATCCCGACGGTTATGCAACCATCGTCGTAAAGATTCTGACGGTTAGAAACCGTCGCTATAGACTCGAATAACCGTTGTCGTAGGCATATTTTCTTGTAGTGGCGCTGACAGTTTCATAACACTCTCATTATTTAATCCAACCCAACATATTACTAAAAGAGTCAACAAAAGAAAGTATAAGAAAAAAAATCAGCAGAACCTAAAAAGTGTTTGTTACAAATATCATCATAAACAAACGAATAACAAAAATTCAAAGCATTTCACCACCAAGTTTGTCGATTGGGGATTAATTGGGAAGAAAACAGGTATATAAGCATCTAGCCCAATTAGCATTCGGTCATTGCCGAGTCAGTAGTGACCCATCCAGTATCAACACTAGCCAAATTGACTGAATCTTTAACGGTGTTGGACGCTAGGACAACATTGAAATTTTAAAATTAGAATACCACATCAGAAGGTTTGGGGACCATTTAGAAACAACAATATACAAAATATAGGACCAACAGTGTATTTTGCCAAAAATTATAAGAGACTGTTTGGTTTATAAAATCTAAGATGAACATGGTAATTGAAAATAATTACAATAGTTTGATTGATGATAACATATGATTGTTATGTTTAATTAAACGTTATAATATATGAAATAATTGATGCAAATTTAGTATTATGGTGATAGGTATGTGTAATTCCATGATAGATTTGTGTACATAATTTTAAGCTACCCAAATACCCGTTTCTTTGTTATGCACAATAACATTGTGATGTGTGATATTCACATTAATTTTAATCATGTTTAATTCAAATTTTAATAGTTAATAATGTTGGATTAAAATTTAATCAGATTCAATAATGTTGACTAAAATTTAATAAGATTTATCTTAAATTACTGCAAATTTAGTCATATTATTGGTATTAAATTAATAGAATTCCTAATATATTTTAAATAACGTTATAATGTTCTTAATATTAATAAAAATAATAATTACATGCCACTAATATGATCGTGTAAAAGGAAGGACGCAATTTGCCTTGTGGATGAGAATTACCTTGCTAGGATAAGTTTAGATTACTTTAGTTTTAGAGGCAATTCAATTACTTCTTTGATAAATAAATTTAAATTACAAACAAATTAAGATGGCTGCTAATTTTATTGATATTTCAAACAAATTGATAATTCAGTCACGGCACAGGGCAAGTCTTCTTCGAGCTGAGACTTTGCTGTGCAAGGCATTTCATCTTCCTCGCGCTAGTGCTTCCCGTAGGGTCATTGCACAGGCAAGGGCTTGGTACTGGTGCTCGTGCAGGGAGATCCAACCGTCCCAACGAGAAGAAGGGCAACAACTCTTCTTTCAAGGATGAAATGGTCTCCTGGCTTCATTATCTTCTCGTCAATTGCTCTTAGATGGACCATAATTTCTGCACCGACTTCCAACATTCTAGAGGGGAAAAATTTCAAGAATAAGAGCAATAAAATGAGTGAGTTATTTTGGCCAGAATGTGGTATTGCTGAGATTGGATCTCGATTTTTTAGCATGTCTCCCCGGAAGTGTGGACTTCTCCATTTCTTGGTTTATGTCTCAGCAGAAGTTTCTAATGTGTGGAGCCCCTGCGAGGAAGACCGAGTAAATCTGAAATGTTAAAACTGTGGGGTAACACAAAATCACGTCGTTTGGTGAACAAATTCACAAGCTAAAACGAAGTCGTTTGGTGGCTATCAAAAGCCAACATGATGCCGTTTTGGCAAATTGACGGCGTGTTAATTTTTTATTTTGGATGGCAAAGGTAATTTTGAATAAAAAATATAACGGACAGCCCTTGCCAATTTTGCAGGACGAGCTTGGTAGAGCTGCCTTATTACAAGGCAGCTCCAGCCTCGAGGTTGGGCTACTCGGACCAAGAATTCTAACTGCCTCAAACGTCCCGGAGGCTAGAGGAATGATGGCCTCTAAGCTTAATGCTCAAGGCTAGACAACTATGTGCACTCAAAATATGTCAGCTTATTCATTGTCAGCCAAAAAGAATATCTCACATATCATCGCGGGATTGGATCCGTGCCCAACCTATGCAATCACTGTCCTCCATGTTAGAGACATCTCATGTAGAGCCTCCTCAAGTCATCTCACATCATCTTGGGGGCAGTATCCTCCCCCCCTCAACTAATGAGAAACACTTTAGAATATTGCTTAAACTTCTCTTACAAGCCTCGCCAACACATGCTATATAAATAACCTTACCATAAAAAATTATAAATAGCCTTACCATAAAAATTAAAGTAAGTTCACTCGATCCATACAGAAACTTTGCATAATCTTCTCCACACTTCTAACTTAAGTTTCAAAGGCCCTAAAGGCGAGGAAAACAACCTTTGGTGACCTTTGCTCTTTGTTGTAAATGAATAAATATGCACCTTATATAAAAAGGTTTCTCCATAAAAGTTCAAAAGGAGGCCATGCACTAAGAATGGACACGCATCAAGAGACAAAAATAGAAATATATTCAGAGTTGACAATGAATACATTTACACGGTGAACAGGAAGATATTGCTCTCAGAACGGGAATATATTTGAACAAATATCGAGGGGTTGGCTGCCACGTCATCTAAAGATAAGCTGAGAACCAATCAGAAAAGGAGGCATGGATAAACACCATAGCAAGTAATTCCTTATTGTATTTATAAATAGCAGCAGATGTATCCACAACAGAATAACAACAAAAATGTGAAAACAATAGAATATCAAAAGTCCTAATGTGATTTTTCTTCCATTAAGAGTTTTACACGTAAACTATTGTGTTCATTATTTTTCATCTATTTCTCTTATTGTTTTCTCATTATCTTGTGAGGATAATCCACGGCTAACTATATAGTCACGGATTTTTCCTTAGAATTGGTGATTTCATTGAGAGGGGGTGGTAACAACTTAAAAGTGCGAAGCAAAATGCCAATAACCAAACCAAATACAGTTCTCAACACGGACGGAAGTAAGGATGTCCAAATCACCCGTGGGGTCCTTGAACCTACGGGGACCCGCCCTTAATAGGTTGAGGCTTTAGTAAATAAATGGGAGACGGGGTGGGTATGGGGTAATCATAAATAAACTCGTGTGTGTATGGGGTGGGGATGGATATAATAATCCCGACCTTGTCACCCGCCCCATTTATTTTTTACATATGTTTTTTTTAAATGTATCATGTTAAAATAATAACTCTATGTCACAACACAACATAATACTATTTTCATTAATCCCCACTACAATAGCTATTTTAACCATTAAATAAGACGATTTTGTATATTATTTTACTCATAAATTATCTTTATTGCTTCTTTTGTCACTATTATCCATCATCATCTTTATGTCTATCACCGTCTAAGGACATTGTCGAGAAGTTTTATACAAATTTTAAGCTTAAAGAAAGATAAAAAAAACTCTTTGGGACACCGTGGGTAACCCGATCCTAATTGAAAATTTTCATTCCTGACTTGTATCTCTATAAGTGGGGAAATGGCAGGGATGGGGTTGACATATTAAAGTGGGGATGGAGATAAGGGGAAGTTTCCCCGCCCCCGTCCCACCCTATTGACATCCCTAAATGGAAGCTATGATACTAAGAATACACATATGGATGGCGAATCGAAAACGTGTTGTTGTAGAAGTCGTCGCTCCTCTAGATGCACAGAAATGATGGATGACAAATGAAAAGGGCAAGTGAAGATGCTTTGTTGATGGAAAAACAAAAAGGAGCAAACAGATTACAGAATCTGAAGGAGCCCGATCTGGGTGCATCAAAATGATAAGTTTTGAAAAAAATAGTAAACTCGTTTGTTGCATACTCAATTAGCATTATTATTTCCAAACTCGTTTGTTGCATACTCAATTAGCATTATTATTTCCAAATGTTTTTTACGCCATTATGGTTCTCAACGAAAAAATAAAGGAAAAGACAAATAGATTTGAAAAAGTCACACAAAATTTAAAAGGGTTTGTTGAACCAATTTTAATATATATGTATATATAGATTAAATGATAAATAAAAGTCTAAATTATATGAATAATAAAATGTTTTATCTAAAAATTTGTTATGATCAGTTTAGTTTGAATTTAAATTCTAAATCAAATTATAAACTCTAAAACCAATTTTGAATTTAAATAGTTTTGAATTTAAACTTATCTCAAACAATCATATTTAAAAAAAAAAATTCATGTTGTTGAGTAAAAAAGTTTTTCTTTGTGATAATGTGTATTTTTAAGGTTTTCTCTTTTTTATTCTGTATGTTTTTTTGCAAGAAAATAAAAGTGCACAGACCATGAAACAAAACCAACCAACTTCTACAAAATAGGGTTTAGATGCAGCATAGTTATTAGATTTTATGACAGTTTTCTTAAACTTATCATATAAAAAAGGCTATTGATGTTTAGTTAACATGATTGGTTGCATTAACTGCCATAAAATATTGTACCTAATATGACAGTTATTCTTTTCGTTGTCATTAAATTTTCTTTAATGACAGCCACCAAAATAACTAACATAATTATACATCCAAAAAATGCTCTTTAATTACGAAATTACCATTATATATACTCCCCCAAAAACCCTAATCCTTTCATTTTTCTTAAACTCGCGAGTTCAGCTTTCTCACTCTCTCGAATTTTTCGACTCCATCTCCCTCTCCTTTCGTCCTCGTCACTGACCACTGTCGCCGACTATCACCGATACCTCTCTCTCTCTCTCTCTCTCTCTCTCTCTCTCTGTTTTTGGGCTCTATAACCCTTTTCGCTCAGCGTTGTAAGTATTTTACCTTTTCTTTGTTTTTTTGCTAATATTCTAGAATTTTTTTATTCAGACATAACTTTTCTTACATCTTTCTCAGTTTTTGGGCTCTGTAACCCTTATCGCTCAGCGTTGTAAGTATTTTACCTTTTCTCTTGTTTTTCTTGCTAATATTCTAGAAATTTTTTATTCAGACATAGCTTTTCTTACATCTTTCCCAGTTTAGGTTAGGGTTTTCAATATATTTCATCCTTTCTTCCCATGAATTTGTTTGGGATTCTTTGTTTCTTGTTTTTGTAGGGTTTTGCTCAATTTGGTGTTGGTTCGCCTTTGTTTATATGTGGAGGGATTTTTATTAGAGCTAGATAGTTCGTGGTTTGGGATTTTTTTCTTGTTTGTGAACGTTTTTTTTTCAGATTTCATTTTTTCATATTCATCTCGTCTCCTTCTATTTATCTTTATCGAATCTTTTTTTATTCACAGAGAGTCTAAGATGACTTTAGATGCTTCTCGATTTTTCTTTGAAGTTGTAGCATTTCTGAGGTATGTTTTTGCTTGGATGGGTTTTTCCTTTTTTTCCTACTTCGTTTGTGGATGAGTTTTGTGGCGTTTAGGATTTCAGGATCTAAACGTGGTTTTTTGAACGGCTTTGATCGAGCTTGGGTTGTTATTTTTTTTCCCGTTTCAGACTTCTGAGGTTGCTAGGTTGTGCAATTTAAATGTGTACCAGCTAGGAAATTTGGCTATTTGATTTAATCTGAAAAAAGCTTACCAATTGGTGTGCCTCATTTTAGTGACAGGGAACTGCGTAATTTCGTGTTTTGAAACTCTAGTTAATTACTCTAAAATTTCACTGATCCACAGACAGACTCATGCCACATTTTATGTAATTTGAGTCATGATTCAAATACTAGGAAATCTTATCAAAGTGTTTTCTTCTGCTATGCACACGTTTATGGTGCATTTTCTTTTTATTCTTTATTGCATTCTCAGGGCCTGGAAAACAATAGTGGAGAAATGAGAAAAGATATGAGAGACTGCCAATGAGTGTATGATGATTCCCATTTTCACCACTTCTACATCTTCTTAGTGAACTTCCGTAAATGTTATTACTAACCTGAATTCTGATGGTTAAGTTACATGTAGTTGAGTTAGCTTCATCTAAATCATGTTTGAAGGATGACAAAGTATTTAAGCTTATTTGCTACTTATTAAATTACAATTATTGAATCTTGGTTGCTTTTTTCTATGTATCATTATGCACTCAAATCCTGAATATACGTCAATTGATATATCAATTGAATTTCATATTTGTACAGTTATACTCGTATTGGCCTATACTCACTGTTTTTAGTTATCGAAAAAAAAACTTGCTATTTTTAGTTGTACTCAAAATGTGGTGCTTGAACTTCTTGAGACCAGTGGGCAACATTATTCAAAACACATTAATACAGGTGTTCAAAGTTGGATTTTTAGTTTGTTGAAAAACAATTTTGTATACTTCTAGACTCTAGTGTATTGTTTTGTAGTGTAGAATCCACCTTATACGTTTGAAAGATTGGTGAAATCATATAATATTTGTTATACTTATTTGACAATGTGAGAGGGATAATGTATTGTTTTTTGGTACACTGATGTGGACCAATTTGGTATCTATAATATGCAGCTCGATTGGAATGTGTAGATGAAAAGCACCGAAAGGTGGAAAACCTCGCCCCATTCCAAATCAGCCAAGTAACTAATTTTGACATTGAAGATATTAAACTGAATTTATAAGATTTCTATTTTGTGAATATGCCATTATAAATAAAAAAATTCTTAGTAGACTTTTCTACCATTCTTACTGCAAGTCAGATTTCACACCCAACCCCACTAATGAGTCTCATAATATGTTTGCCTTTTCACATGTGTATTCATTTTTCTATTATTTAGTTCTTTATTAATTGGCAAGATATGAAGCTTATTCTTTTTTTGCATTTTAATCGTTCCCTGCATGGAAGAGCCTCTGGAGAAAGGAATACTTTGTAAGATGTAGGCAATATAGATATTACTTTATCATCGTGGGAATGTCTTTGTTGCTGCAGATGGTATAGATGTTTTCAACTGTTATAAGCTAATACATTTGTTGATGAAAGTGATTATAACTAGCATTTTATTCTATTAGCATCTTTATCTAGCTATGTTATTCCCCCCTAAATTACTACTCTATATCAAATTATGCTATTGTTCTTATCATGATTGATGAAAACCATCAATTTTTTGAATAAACTATCATGGAAAGGCATTTTTTGCCTTTCTATGATGGGGAATAAACTGCCATGGAAAGTCAATTTTAGATAAGTGTATCTTTGCACTTCTAATCACAGGAGACCATCATTAAAGATTTTTTATGACGTGGAATCTCCATCATTAAAGACTTCCTATGACGGTTTTGTTGAAAATTAGTTAAGATTACAGCTCGAAAGATAACAATGACATCCCTCATTAAAGTGTTTTAATGACAGTTTTCACTGTCATATAAACCTGATTTTATAGTAATGAATGGACATACATACTCTAAAGGAAATGGAGCATAAAATTTTTTACAATCCAATGCAATGAGAATGAATTATCCATCAATGGAATCAAAATGAAGACGAAATCATGAAAGTACTCCATAACAGAAAAAGCTTCAGAGCAAGCCAACATCATAAATGAATGTAAAATGAAAATAATGCGATTCGTGTTCCTAATGCAACAACATAAGAAAACGCAAAGAGCATGGGGCAACTGTAAATGAATAAATATGCATTTTAGATAAAAGGTTATCAATATAAAGGGTAAAAGGATGGTCATGCACTAGAATGGGCACACATCAAGAGTCAGAAACAGAAATATATTTAGAGTTGACAACAAACACCTTTAAATAATGAACGAGAAAATATTTATCTCAGAACGAGAATATATTTGAATAGAATTGATGAGTTGGCTTTCAAGTCACCCAAAGATAAGTTAAGAATCAATCAGAAAAATAGGCACAGATGGACACCATGGCAAGCAATTGCCACCATAAGATAGAATTAACGGATATGATTGCCTCTGCAAATATTCCAGTTAAGATTGACTGAGGGAATCTAGGAAAATAAATGATTTTATACTCTTAGAATATTTTTTATTGTATTCATAAATAACAGCAGATGTAACCACAATAGAAGAACAAAAAACTATGAATAAAATAGAATATAAAAAATCTTCATATAAATTTTTTAATCATTAAAAATTTTCATGTAAATTATTTTGTCTATTATTTTTCATTTATTTATCTTATTATTTTTCCATTATTCTGTGAGAATAATTAGGCACAAAAATTTCCCATTACACTTGTATTGAAGAATATCTGTTCAACTGCATGGGACATGTGTGTTATTTAAATTTCGGCAGCAAAACGTGTATTTTATAGTTTTTGCTAAAAATTATTACAATTTAGCCAAAGAAACATATATATCAGATAGTACCGTTGAAGGCAACTGGCCCACAGGAGAAGAATAAAATAGTGTAACGTGTAAAATAAGGGTGTGGTAAGTCCCCAACGGTCACTGGGTAGGACAGCAGATCGGCAACGGTTAGAAGAGTTGGGAAGCTGCTCTCCGACAGATAATGCGGGTGGCCCACTAAGAAGATGCCGGCATAAACATCGCGTTCTCAAACCAAGAATTTGCCGAAAATAAGAGGGGTTTTATTTAGTAGTCAAAACGCTACTTATCACTCTTTCTTACGTGTTTGACACTTTGACCACTTCACTCCATTGATTAGTTAATTACTTCCCCCACGCCTCTACTCTTTCCAATCCTTTTATTTGACGTTCTTACCCTCCTTTCTTTTTAATTTAGATTTTTTTATTCAATTTGTTCTTTTTTTCTTGGACAAGTCCATTTATCTTATTTTGGTTGAGTTTTACTTGATCTTCTTTGGTTTAAATTGCAAAACCATGAAACGGATGATGTAGTCATAATATAACAATCACATTACTTAGTCATCTATGAATATTAAAACTGAAGTATATTTTTTAAAACAAAATTGCTATACATTATTAGTTTAATATAAAATTTTCAAATAAACTTCAGTTTCTGCTGTAACACTAATTAAAAACAGAATAGAGAACTAATCCAATTTAAAGAAAAAACAGCGGGGGGCATAAATGACTTTACAGTAGGTGAGGCTCAAGAGTTTTTGGTCAACATATAATATATGGCAACAAATCTCTACAAACACGGAAAAACTGCGGACCCCACACTGAATCGGCGGACCCAATCTTCTCTTCCATAAATACTTTTCTCTCTCTCTCTTTCCCATTCTTAATTCTTATCAAGAAAATCAGTTTGGAAAAAGAAAAAAACAGAATTTGAACAGAAAAGAAACAGAGACAGAATCAAAGACACACTATTCGGAGGAACGAAAACAGAAAACAACATGTCTTGTTCAGTTGCGGTTTCCAGTTCTCCAGGATTTTCACCTTCGTCGTCTCTGTTCTGCAACAAAACCTCAATAATCTCACCTTCCCATGAAGCTCTGTCTTTGACTCTCGCCCATTTGAAGCCCTCGCAATCTTCGTCTTCGGCTTGTTCTTCTTCCCCATCTTCGCCTTCTTCCCCTTTTCGCCTTCGGCTCCCGAAGCCGCCGACTGGGTTCTCATCTGCTTCGTCTTCGGCTCAGGCTTCGTCTTCGCCTAATACTGTGTTGAAGAGGAAGAGGCCTACGAGGCTGGATATTCCTGTGGCTTCGTTAAGCTTTGGGGTGGCTTCTACGCCGTCGTCGGCGTCGAGAACGGAGGTAGTTGAGGTTGAGAGAGATGGGTATTCTGTTTATTGCAAGAGAGGGAGGAGAGAAGCTATGGAAGACCGATACTCTGCTGATATTCACCTTCAAGGAGATCCTAAACAGGTAATGTAAAAACAATTGGATTTTTATGCAAAATTCTGTCTTCTGAAATTTACTGTTGATTAATAAATATAGCATGGAGTTAAAATTTTAGAAAATTGTCAAATCTCAAAATGAAAAACATTTTAATTTTTTTTACATTATTTAGGCTGACATTTTTCAATTAAAGTTTTTGGGAAACTAGTAGGATGGGAAAATGAAGCATATTTTTTGGGAAACTAGTAGGATGGGAAAATGAAGCATATTTTGCCCGTCTCTTCAATTCATTTACCTTCTAAATAAGTTATTAGGAATTTATTTTGTAATTCTAATCTAGAATTTATTTTGTAATTCTAATCTAGAATTTATTTTGTAATTCTAATCTAGAATTTATTTTATATAACAATTATACCAGAAAAGATACGGATAGGCCGAGTTCGCAATAGATTGAAACTTTTAAATTAATTTGTGTTGGGTTCCTTTGCCTTTAATTATTGCAGGCTATTTTTGGTATATTTGATGGACATGGAGGAAGTAAAGCTGCAGAATTTGCAGCACAAAACTTAGGAAAGAATATTCTAGAAGAGATAATTAGAAGAAACGAGGATGAAATCGAGCAAGCTGTTAAACAAGGTTACCTAAACACAGATTCTGATTTTCTGAAAGAGGATTTCCGAAGTGGTTCCTGTTGTGTCACAGCTTTAATCAGGCAAGGTAACCTCGTCGTATCCAATGCCGGTGACTGTCGTGCAGTTATGAGCATTGGAGGTGTCGCCGATGCCCTTACCACTGATCACCGCCCCTCAAGGGAAGACGAGAAGGCCAGAATTGAGACCATGGTAAGCTACTTTCCATTTTACACATTTATTTGTACCTTAGGGATTTTTTTAGAAATTTCTCAAACACTCTTTATAGTTTATTAAATGACACGAATACCTTTTTTAGTTTGAAAAATAAAAATCTTTTAAGTTAAGACAAGACTTGTTAGTTTAGGAGTGAAAATATAAAGATTATTATCTCTACATCCGATCTAAACTCAACTATTTTTGTTTAGGGTGGATATGTTGATCTATGCCATGGAGTATGGAGAATTCAAGGTTCTTTGGCTGTTTCTCGAGGAATTGGCGATCGACATCTAAAACAATGGGTAATAGCAGAGCCAGAGAGCAAGCGTTTTCGAATCGAATCTGAACACGAGTTCTTGATCTTAGCTTCAGACGGTTTATGGGATAAGGTAAGGTCTTTCGAAGCTAATTATTTGTTTATATACACACATCCTAGCGTAAAAATACATGAATATCTATCTAACAATCTGATTATGTGTTTTTCAGGTTAGCAATCAAGAAGCAGTAGACATTGCTCGACCGATGTGCGTAGGGATCGATAAGCCGGAACCACTGTCGGCCTGCAAAAAGCTTGTAGATCTTTCCGTGTCAAGAGGCTCTGCTGATGATATTAGTGTGATGCTAATCCAATTACCACATTATATCTGATTTCCAGATTACTTTAAGAGGAAGACGAAACACTAACATATAATGTTGATGATGTTTAACGGTGGATTTGAGATTGGAAAAAGGAAGGTGATTCATGGTGGAAGACAGGGTAAGTTATGAGTTGTTAGAGTTTTGGGGGTCCTGTACTTACTGTTGACCTAAATAATTACGATGAAGACTCTACAATAATGGGTTTAATCGATTGGTCTGAGGTGAATAGTATTTTTATGTATATACTTAACCACAACTAGAGTTCCTTGGCTGCAGTGAATCAGATAATGTTTTTTGTTTTTTGTTTTCCTTATACTTGTAGAACATCAATTGTGACACCCATTCTTTTATTCTTTCAAATAAAATAACATGATTTGAAATTATTTAATAAGTTGTATTATTTTAATTTAAATTAATTTTATTGAAGTTTAATATAGTACATTAATTTAATCAATTACAGTAATCATGTTAAATTGCAGCACGAATCACACAGTTTGGTAGACCAAATCGGAAAATATATTATTGAAGAAGTGCTGATTTTGGGTGTTACTCAGCTTTGATTTGGGATTTAATATTAATGCGTCTTTAACGTGTGATTAGTGTGTTAGTCAAAGTCATTTCAACGAATATCTTTATAAAGCTTTGAAATTTTATATTAGAGATGTGAACTGAACGTGGACGGTAGAAAAATATCTAGTCAAACTGAATCAACACGTGTCGGAATTGATCAATTCTCCTTGTATTCTCAGTTGATTGTATTTTTCTTTCTTGTTTCCCGAATCGTTACATGAAGATTCATTCAAGTCATTTTTTTAACAATTCTAGTCATTTACTAATAATAGTTTTTTTAATCAAAATTAAGATTTCATTTCACAACAATAGTATAAATAATGTCACAAACTCCAACTTACAAAAACATAAACTAATCGACAAATGAAAAATAATATCCACAACTACAATAATCAAGAATTGACATCACATTTTTCGTAATTTATCTAATCTTACATGTGACTCACGATCTACACTGCTAAGTCATGAATTTAAACAATAGAGAATATGATTCAATAAATTAATTGCACTCGAGAAGATTCTGACCTAGAATTTTCAGGCGTGGACTATTTTACTTTGCTAATTCATTTCAGCTATTTTATCATCCGTCCGTCAGCCACTCAATCAGTCATAGTCACTTGGTGGTTCCTCGTTGTTCAGGCCAATTAATCACAACCACTTGGTGGTCATTCAGGATTCCTTTCATTCGTTCCCGATCTTCTTCCAGTCCTTTCCATCCCAGAGGCGTTGGTCCCCTCAGTTTTTTCTGTTCTTGTAGGTATGGGTTCTCCATCAGTCTGTTACCGTTTAACTAGTCACCTTTTCTTCCCGTTCTTGCATAGTTCAACGAGTGCTTTTCCCATTCAGGAGGCGTAGGTCCCCGTCAGTCTTTTTCTTGTTTGACCAGTCTGCATTTCCCGTTCTGATGAGGTTTTCCAATTTCATGTACTTTTCCCGTTCCTGAGTTCCTTCCCATTAAGAGTTCCCGTCCGCATTTTTGCTTACAACATGATCTGTTTGTGTCATTTCTATTTTCCCCTCTAGCCCTCAATCTTGTCATGTTCATGGTCTACGCGTCTTCTCATGATTCATTTTTTCTGTATACGTGTCTTGGGTGATTTTCCCTTGTTCATTTGCCCCCCATCATACCCAATAAAGTTTCATTTATTGATGTGTAATTATGGAAAGCTTTGATCTGCATGCGCTTTTACGAAGATCATCTCGTCTTTTCTCGGGGGCCTGCAATTCTTTGGAAATAACAAATAAATATATATAATTAAATTAAGAGAGATGCTTGTTTTTCCTGTGAGGGTGCTTCGTTTCCTGTTACCGCCAATATCTTTTCCTGTAAAGAGACTTTTCGTTTATCTATCTTTTGCCTCTTCAGTTTCTTTTTTTTTTTGCTCTTTTCCTTTTATTCTAAATTAGCAGTAACTTTTCCTGTCAATTCCAATTACAGGAATAAACTTCCTTTACAAAAAAACTCTTGAATGATAATTCCCTTTTCTCGAAGATTTTTCTTTTCCCCATTTTGACCGTTTCCACTTTCCATCCGTTGAGCTTTTTCAAGAAGTATTCCATCTTTGCTTTCTTCAGTTGTGCCCGTTTATGAATTATTTGAGCATTATTTGATCCGTTTAGACAAGGATATTTCTGTTTCCAAGTTTTTTTAATTTTTTTCTGAGAACAATGCACGTAGACACTCTTAAGGACTTGGACTCATTCAGTGGAACCATGACTCCGTTTTAATTTCTTTCTGAGAACGGTGCTCGTAGGCATGCCCAAGGACTTAGGCTCATTCAGTGGAATCGTGGTCCCATCTTGATTTCCTTCTGAGAACGATGCTCGTAGACACTCTCAAGGAGTTAGGCTTATTCAGTGGAATCATGGTCCCGTCTTAATTTCTTACTGAGAACGGTGCCCGTAGACACTCTCAAGGACTTAGGCTCGTTTAGTGGAATCATGACACCGTTTTGATTTCTTTTGAGAACAGCGCTTGTAGACACTCTCTAGGACTTAGGCTCTTTCAGTGGAACCATGCCCCGTTTTGAAAAATTAAGAGGCAAAAATGTCAAATTTTATTAAAGAATTAAATAGGTGAATGATTTGATATTAAAATTAATACTTCAAATCTTTCTTACCTTTTTAAAATCTATAGTATATATAAATGAGATTAAGAGGGGAAATTATTTTTTGACCTATGTCCTCACTATAATAAAGAATTCTGAATTGATACGTCTATTGATATTTTCTCTACCAAAATCACATTTACTATTCCAATTATTAAAAATATATGAGTTGTAAAAAATTCAGAGATAAATTAGTTTAAGTATATCGAATTACATCAAAGGATTGTATAAGTGAATAATTTAATAATTTATGTGTAATCAATCCTATTCATATTTTTCTACATATTATTTATTGTTAGTTTCTTCAATACGTGCAGCGCACGTACAATTGACTAATATATATATNTAATTATTAAATATTCATAAATAATTATAACAATTTTTATGTAAATAATTATTGCAATCTATATAAATGTGTATATATATTTTCTTATCTAAACACACATCTATAAATATATTACCAAAAATAATTCAATATGTTTACTCCAAATTTATATTTATTTATTTTATTAGTAAACACATATTTGCCGAAAAATCATTTCTAATTCTCCTAGAAAAAAAGAAATTACTCCATCTAAAAAAATGCATTTAATAAAATTACAGATTTCAAAATTAAAAATATGTCTACATTAAAATATATAATTATTCTTATTTATATTTATTTATTTTATTAGTAAATACATAAGTATCTAAAAATCACAACTAATTCTCCTAAAAAAAGTGATTGCGGTTTAAAAAAAATGCATTTAATGAAAAAATATATAAATAATTATAGGATAAAATATTTAGAGACATTTGTTTTGATTAAAAATATAGGTACTTATAGAAATAAAATGGACCAATAAATATATTAGATATAAATAATAAAAATAATTTCTTATTTTATCATAAGATATATCTCATGTATATAATAAACTTTTGTAGATTTTGTGTCATAAATGAATGTTTTAAATCATTTGGTATCAGTAGTGTTAATCGGATTTTTTAAAATATCTCTTGTATATTTTTTTGTCTTACCAATTTTTGGTATGAGTCTCACAATTTCATTTTGTTTAGTTAAAAAATGTAAAGATATTTTTCAAAATTAAAGAAGAACGCGGTTAGATTTTTAAAAATATAAAGACTACTTATTGATGACAGATGACTATTTTAGCCATTCGTTTAATATATCATAAATATATTAATAATAATTATGTTAGAGAATGTTAGAATGAGAGTATAAATTTATACTCAAATTAACTTAGTTATTAACTTAATTATTATTAAAAATCACTAATAAACTATAATACCCTACTAGAATGGTTAAATGTTACAATTTCTGTTAAATTTTTGTGCACCAACATTATCTTCCATATAATATAGCGAATTTTCATTTAATTGGAACTCTATTTCTTTCCTGTTTTTCAAATCCTCTAGTTTCACTAATGTATATGATTTTATGAAAAATTATAAACATGATTATAATTACAAAACATGGTTAAAATTAATTACATGATAGCTTATATGCAATTTTTATTTCCATTTTAACGTTTAAACTTTTTCCATTAAAAAATTATTGAATGATAGTTCACAATTCTCACATTAATATTAAAATGCCCTTAAAATTACACATGATCTAATCATAGTTCATTTCCTATTTACTTATATAAGCATCTTCATAGCATGGTATATCATGGTGTAAATATTTAATATTGCATTCATGAAACACATACCCATGTTAAATTAAATGGGTGGGTGTGGGAAATACCCAATGAGGCATATATATTCACTTATGTAAAGGATTTTACATAGTTGTTGATGAGAGAAGAGAGGAATGATAGTGCCTTTAGTTGAGGTATGCTTGGGTTTTTCATTTCTTTTTATGCGCTTGTACTTATAGGCCTGATGGTAATAATAATAATGATGATGATAAAAGTGAGATGATCACACCTTCATATGCTTTCGGCTAATGAGATTGCTTTCAGGCGTGGACTCCATTACTTTACTCATTCCTTTCAGCTGTTTTAACATCCGTCCGTCAGCCTCTCAATCAGTCATAGCCACTTGATGGTTTCTCATGGTTCGGGCCAATTAATCATAACCACTTGATGGTCATTCTGGATTTCTTTCATTTGTTCTCATTCTTCTTCAAGTCCTTTCCATCCAGAGGCATTGGTCCCCTCAGTTTTTTTTGTTCTCGTAGGTCTGGGTTCCCCATCAGCCTATTACCATTTAACCAGTCACATTTTCTTCTCGTTCTTACATAGTTCAGCTAGTGCTTTTCCCGTTCTGGAGGCGTGGGTCCCCGTCAGTCTTTTTCCTATTCGACCAGTCTTTCTTTTCCGTTCTGATGAGGTTCCCGCTTTCATGCCCTTTTCCCGTTCCTGAGTTCCTTCCCGCTTAGAGTTCGCGTTCGCATTTTTGCTCACAACATGATCTGTGTGCGCCGCTTCTATTTTCTTGTCTAACCCCCAATCTTGTCATGTCCGTGGTTTACGCGTCTTCTCATTATTCATTTTTTCTATACACGTGTCTTGGGTGGTTTTGAAATGTTCATTTACCCCCCATCATACTAAATAAAGTTTCATTTATTGATGTGTAATTATGAGGAGTTTTGATTTGCATGCGCTTTTACGAAGATCATCTCGTCTTTTCTCGGGGGCTTGCGATTCTTTAGAAATAAAAAATAAATATATATAATAAAAATAAGAGAGATTTTTTTCCTGTGAGGATGCTTTGTTTCCTGTTACCGCCGACATCTTTCCAATAAAGCGACTTTTCCTTTATCTATCTTTTGCTCTTTTTCCTTTTATTCTCAATTAGCAGTATCTTTTCTTGTCATTTCCAATTACGGGAATAGACTTCCTTTACAAAAAATTTTGAATGATAATTCCCTTTTCTCAAAGATTTTTCTTTTCCCCATTTTGACCGTTTCCACTTTCCATCTATTGAGTTATTTTCAAGAAGTATTTCATCTTTACTTTCTTCAGTTGTGCTCATTTATGAATTAATCATTTGATCCGTTTAGAGAAGGATATTTCTGTTTCCAAGTTTTGTAATTTTTTTTCTGAGAATAGTACCCATAGACACTCTTAAGGACTTGGACTCTGTCAGTGGAACCATGGCTTCGTTTTAATTTCCTTCTGATAACGATGCCCTTCGGCATTCCCAAGGAATTAGGCTCATTCAATGGAATCATGATCCCGTCTTGATTTCTTTCCGAGAACGATGCTCGTAGACACTCTCAAGGACTTAGACTCCTTCAGTGGAACCATGACCCTGTTTTGATTTCCTACTGAGAACGGTGCCCGTACACACTCTCAAGGACTTAGGCTCGTTCAGTGGAACCATGACACCGTTTTGATTTTCTTTTGAGAACAGTGCTTGTAGACACTCTCAAGGACTTAGGCTCTTTTAATGGAACAATTGCCCCGTTTTGATTTTCTTAAGAGAATAGTGCATGTAGACAGTCTCAAGCACTTAGGCTCCTTCGGTGGAACCATGATCCCGTTTTGATTTACTACAGGCTCATTGATAGAGTTTCCCCCGTTTACTTTTTTTCTTTTTCTCGTATATAAATATCTTCGACAAGAATATTGAAAAACACCATATATAATATCTTAATGGAATAAGCAGGGAATGAGTATACTTACCTTACTTCCAGAAGCTTGAATTTCATTACGTAAAGAATTCTAAGAAACTGGTTTCCATAGTTTTGTAGCAACATATGATGTGTCACATAAGTATTAATGTGTTGGTGAAGCTTCATAGATGAAGCTGACAGTTCTGCACATCGTGTCACAAGTTTTAATTGAGAGGTCTAAATTGAATTCTGTGAATGTTTACAAAAAAGTATACTTCTGTATCTTTTTGATAATATAAGATTTGTCATATAATTTCCTTCCAATATTTCCCGTTTTCATTTTTGTTTCCGTTCCCATTTTCATACTCTCAGTCGTTCCTATTATCATGATTTTTTCATTCCCACTTTCAAGACGTTCTTGTTCTCCAGCTAATTCTATTCCCGTTCTAAAGACTTTCCCGTTCTTGAGAATTTTCCTTTCCCATTGTCAGGACATTTTATTTTGTTCTCAAGACTTCTCCCGTGTCAAGCCAATTTCATTCGCGTTCTCGAACCTTTTCCCATTCACAAGACCTCCTATTCTCAAGACTTTATTTATCACAAATCAAATAAATTTTCTCCCATTTTTTATTCTGCTTTTTGGCCTGCACTTTAGCCCCGTTCTTCTTTCTTTGGCTCATTAATCCATCATCCTACATTTTTTTTATTTTCTTCTTCCAACGTGATGTATGCTAGCGTTCTTTGAAAAGTCTCTACCATGGCCTTAGGTTTTATCTTTGATAAATCTTCAAAGAAGGCTGATTCTGGATCCAACCCCCATTTGAAAGCCAGTCTCGCTATGTCATCATAACTTTCCACTTTGGCCATTTCCTCCTGAAATCTATGAGTGTATTCCCGAAGTGTTTCTTTTTTCTTCTGGGCGGCTAATGTCCGAAGGTAGTCTGAGTCCTCCATTACTACTCGGTAAATAGAGTACTGTATCAGGAATATAGTGGACATGATAGTAAAAGTTAGTAATAGATTGAGCAGGGAGGGAGTGATACCATTTAAGTGCAGTCCTATCTAGACTTGTGGGTAATATCTTGCAAATCAAAGCGTCTTCATGTTGGTATGATGCCATGACTTTCTTGAGCCGTCTAAGATGATCTACATGATAAGATTTCCCTTCATAACATTTGAATTTAGGTGCCACGAACTTCTTCAGAACTGGGGCAGCCTAGATCTCCAGACTTAACAAAGTTCTGGTGAGTGATTCCAAGTCGATTTTTCCCGTGCTTCCCAGGTTCCTTAGTTCCATCATCTTTCTTTCCATCATCTCCCTAATTTAAGTGCACATGACAATAAAGTTAGTAATAGATTGAGCAGGGAGGGAGTGATACCACTTAAGTGCAGTCTCATCTAGACTTATGGGAAATATCCTGCACATCAAAGCGTCTTCATATTAGTATAATGCCATGACTTTCTTGAGCAGTCTGAGATGATCTACATGGTCAGATTTCCCTTCATAACATTTGAATTTAGGTGCCACGAACTTCTTCAGAACTGGGGCGGCCTAGATCTCCAGACTTAATAGAGTTCTGGTGAGTAATTCCAAGTCGATTTTTCCCGTATTTCCTAGGTTCCTTAGTTCCATCATCTTTCTTTCCATCATCTCCCCCATGGAAGCTTCTGTCATGACTTTTGGTTGGTGAATTTCTCCCACCTTATCCTTTTTGTGTTCCTTGGACTGAACTTCTGCACGTGTCTGTGCAAGGTCCTGTTGTAATGCAGCAGTCTGTTCCTATATCCTCTGCACGCATTCTACATCATTTCGGCGTTTCGCTGTTCTATCTCTTTCATTCGGCTTAGGAAAGCCTGAAGTATCTCAGCTGGGGGAGCAGGGTAATTGGCTTGTTCATCCTCGTTCCCCTCTTCTTTGTTAAAAGCGGTGTTCGATCTGGTTCGAGGAATGGTTTGGTTTTCTAGAGGGTTTCCTTGAGGTTTATTCTCGCTCTTAATAAAAGCACCAAAATGTAAATGATTTTTTTGGTATGGAGAACACACTACGAACAAATAATAAGCATTATAATTTAAAGGGAGAATGAGAGAATAAAGACACCATCATTTACGTGAAAAACTCTTAAAGGAAAGAAAAACCACGGGAAGAGTGTTAATATTCATTTATGCAAAGGATTTTTGTATAGTTGTTGATGAGAGAAGTGAGGAAGGGCAGTGCCTTAAGTTGAGGTTTGCTTGGGTTTTTTCTTTTCTTTTTCATGTGCTTGATACTTATAGGCCTGATGATGATGATGATGATAATAATAATAATAATAATTATTATTATTATTATTATTATTATTATAAAAAGGGGATGATCACACCCATTATACTTTAGGCTGATGAGATTGCTTTCAGGCGTGAGCTCATTTACTTTGCTCATTCCTTTAAGTTGTTGTATCCTCAGTCCATCAGCCACTCAATCCGTCATAGCCACTTGAAAATTCCTCGTGATTCAGGCCAATCAATTACAATCACTTGGTGGTCATTCTGGATTCCTTTTATCCGTTCCCGTTCTTCTTCTAGTCATTTCTGTCCCAGATGCGTTGGTCCCCTCAGTTTTTTCTTGTTCTCGTAGGTGTGGGTTCCCTGTCAGTCTATTCCTGTTTAACCAGTCACCTTTTCTTCCCGTTCTTGCATAGTTCACCAAGTGCTTTTCCTGTTATGGAGGCGTGGGTCCCGTCGGTCTTTTTCCTGTTTGACCAGTCTGCCTTTACAGTTCTGATGAGGTTTCCCGCTTCCATATTTTTTTCCCGTTCTCCAGTTGCTCCCGTTTAGAGTCCTCGTCCGCGTTTTCACTTACATCATGATCTGTTTTCCCATCTAGCCCCCAATCTTGTCATATTCATGGTCATCACGTCTTCTCAAGATTCATTCTTTCTCTACACGTCTCTTTGGTGATTTTTCCCTGTTCAGTTCTCTCTGCTAAAATCATATATATATATCACTGCTACTTCTAAATGGGGCTTATGGGGGAGAAACATTTTTTAACACAAATTACCCTTCCTATTATATGAAATTCTAAACTGATAAGTCTTTTGATATTCTCTTTACTAAGATCACATCTATCATGTCAATTATTTATAATATATTAGTTGTGAAAAATCAAGAGACAAAAATGTTGAATTTTATTAAAGAATTAGATAAGTGAATAATTTGATATTAAAGTTAATACTCCAAAACTTTTTTACCTTTTAAAGTCTATAGTATATATAAATGAGAATAAGAGGGGAAACCATTTTTTGACACATGCCTCACTATTATAAAGAATTCTGAATTGATACGTCTACTGATATTTTATCTACCAAAATCACATTTGCTATTTCAATTATTGAAAATATATGAGGTGTAAAAAATTCAGAGATAAATTAGTTTAAGTATATCGAATTACATCAAATGATTGTATAAGTGAATAATTTAATATTAAAATTAATAATTCAAATCTTTTTTACCTTTTTTGGGGAATAAAACCCATCAACAAAAAAATTAATTAACAAAAGTCGATATAAGCACCAAATCAAATCACCAGGAGGAATCACATCAAACCAAATATGGTAAGGAACTGAAGTAGATGCAAACTTTAGAATACGACCAACAATCAAATTGCAGTATGTAGGAATATATGAAATCGAGTTGTTACTTAACAAAGTTATTATCTCTCTATAACAACATAAAATGTTTAACAAAGAACATCATCACACATTTAATAGATTGAATTCTTAGTATTTCACATAACAAGTTAGAAGATGATCAAACATTTTTATGTGTGATCCTATTCATATTTTTGTACATATTATATATTGTTGGTTTTTTCAACACGTGCAACGCACATACAATTGACTAGTATATATATATATATTCAGAATAGTAAGATTATATATTTCAGAATATTAATGTATATTTTTATTATTCTCGTAATATAATCAGTATGTATTAACCGATACTACTAAATATTATTGTTAATAATTTTTTATCATTTTTAATGTAGTTTATGTAAATAATTATTTTCAGAATAATGATAAAATTTTTTTATTAATTTACTAAAATAATTATTAGATATTCATAAATAATTATAATAATCTTTATGTAAATATTTATTGCAATCCATATAAATGTGTATATATATTTTCTTATCTAAACAAAAGTCTATAATATATTAACAAAAATAATCTTCAATATGTTTACTCCAAATTTATTTTTATTTATTTGATTAGTAAACACATATTTGCTGAAAAATCATTACTAATTCTTCTGAAAAATAAGAAATTACTCCATCTTAAAAATATGCATTTAATAAAATTATAGATTTCAAAATTAAAAATATGTCTACATTAAAATATCTAATTATTCTAAATTTATATTTATTTATTTTATTAGTAAATACATAAGTACCTAAAAATCACAACTAATTCTCTTTAAAAAAGTGATTGCTCCATCTCTAAAAAAATATGCATTTAATAAAAAAAATATAAATAATTATAGGATAAAATATTTTGAGATAGTTATTTTCATTAAAAATATAGTACTTATAGAAATAAAATGGACCAATAAAATATTAGATATAAATAATAAAAATAATTTCTTATTTTTTCATAAGATATATCTCATGTATATAATAAAATTTTGTAGATTTTGTGTCATAAATGAATGTTTTAAATCATTTGGTATCATTAGTGTTAATAGTATGTTTTTTTAAATATCTCATGTATATTTTTTTATCTTACCAATTTTTGATATTATGAGTCTCACAATTTCATTTTGTTTAGTTGAAAAAATCTAAAGATATTTTTCAAAATTAAAGAGGAATGCAGTTAGATTTTTGAAACTATAAAGATTACTTATAAATGATACATGACTATTTTAGCTATTCAGTTTATATATCATAAATATATTAATAGTAATTGTGTTAGAGAATGTTAGAATGGGAGTATAAAGTTATAGTCAAATTAACTTAGTTATTAACTTAATCATTATTAAAAATGGCTAATAAATTATAACACCCTACTAGAATAGTTAAATGTTACAATTTTCGTTAAATTTTTGTGCACCAACACTCTTCCATATAATGTAGCGAATTTTCATTTAATTGGAGCTCTATTTCTTTCCTGTTTTTCAAATCCTCTAGTTTCAGTCATGTATATGATTTTATTAAAAATTATACACATGATTATAATTACAAAACATGGTTAAAACTAATTACATGATGGCTTATATGCAATCTTTATTTCCATTTTAACCATTAAACTTTTTCCATTATAAAATTATTGAATGATAGTTCACAATTCTTTCATTAATACTAAAATACCCTTAAAATTACACATAATCTAATCATTGTTAATTTCTTTGTTACTTATATAAGCATCTTCATAGCATGGTATATCAAGGCGTAACTTTTTAATATTGCATTCATGAGACATGTGTAGGGATGTCAATTGGTGGGTTTGAATTGGGTATGGATATTCCCATTAAATACCTATATTAATTTCTTACTACTCATACCAAACACATACCCATGTTAAATTAAATGGGTGGGCGTAGTTAATACCCATTAAGACATAGGATACTCAACGAGTACCCAATGAGTATTCATATTTTTTTTTGAAACCAAAGGACTATTCTTCATTTTTTTCTACTCAACCAACAATTCTAATTTCATCATTCACTTCTCTCTCTTCCCCAAATTACGATCATGAAAATCAACGGTTCGGTTAAAATTACTCTCTCTAAATTGACAGACTAGACATCAATTTCTATCATAAATAGCTTAAACTGAAAATTGAGTCGACAAAATTGTTTAGTGAACCTAAACAAATTGATGAATTTTAGTTTGGCTAATCGATTATAAAATTGATTATTCAGTTAGTTCGGTTATATGATTATTCGATTATAAAGTTGATGACTTAACCTAGTTTCATTATAAAATTAATGAACTATAGTTTGGTTATTCGATTATAAAATTGATGATCATGTTTGGTTTGATTCTAAAATTGATGAATTTCAGTTCTGTTTTATTATAGAATGGATGAATTTTAGAGTTATTCAAATGTTAAACTGATGAACTTTTGTTCGATTCGACTATAACTGATGAATTTTAGTTTTGGTTATTGAATTGATGATTTGATTTGGTTGGACGATAAAATTGATGAATTCTAATTTGGTTCGATTATAAAACTGATTAATTTTAGTATTGGTTATTTGATTATAAAATGGATGATTCAGTTTGGTTCAGTCATAAACTTGATAAATTTTAGTTTGATTATTCAATTATAAAACTGCAATACAATTTAGTTTGATTATAAAAAATTAATTTCATTTCAATTTGATAATAAAATTGATGAGTGTTAGTGTTACTCGATTGTAACATTGATGAATGATGGTTCGATTCGATAATAAATTGATAAATTTTAGTTCGGCTATTCAATTCATGATTTAGTTTAGTTCAATTATAAAATTATAATATAGATGGAATTCAATTGTCAATCATGAGTGAAAATCAGAATTACACTACAATCTTCATTATATATTAGTGTCTTTAGGAGAATTTTCAAAGATGGAGAAAATCTCTTAATCGGGTTTTTCTGGGGAGTGGAGGTACAATCTTTTAGAATAAATGTGTGCTATTAGATATTGAGTATTACACATACCATACTCATTTATAATGGATTAAAAGTACATGTCCAATAAAAAATTGTACTCATTTATAATATTTTAAACCTAACAATTAAGTTAGATACATGCGAGTATTTTTACCCACAAATATTTTTATCATCCTTAGACAATTAAGTTTAAGTTAGATATCTTACTCTACTGATTGTTCATGAAAATCAAATGTGTCAATCTGAAAAGATTTAATATAATGATACATTTACTTGATTACTTTAGTGTGGTGCATCAATTAGATTGCATGTATTACGCATTGTATCTCCCTTTCTTGAACTATCCGTTCAATTGCTTGATTCTTAATTGTTTGATAATGAAGTCTAAGATAACAATGAAAAGACAAAGGGAACATATCAGGTAACAATAATTAATATATGCATATTGAAAAACAAAATATTTTTCAAAACCTCTACAACTTATTTCTACCTTCATAAATCTCATTCTCAACCAAACAATGGCATGTAAATAAAACTTCTTTTACCATGACTTATATAAATAAGATGCATATCAATGTTGTCAAAATCGAGATCCCACCTAGGATCATGGAGGTCTCATGAATTAGATCATAAGATTGAATTGTAGATAATAAGATCCTATTATATACTGATAATATTGTGAAATATACTATTTATGAAAATACGTATCAAAATTCTTGAATATAGCTAAATAATAAATGAAAAATTGCAATACTAGGTGTACTTTAAATAAATAAATAACATCTAAAAAGCTTAACATAATATATTGTTAAACCTACTGTCCATTTATGCCAACTAAGCTCCCAATCAAACGCTACCAACACAACCTTTCAACCATGTCAGCAATGTTTACAGTCTTCCATGTCAATAGCTTATGACTGGCCTTCAAAGGATATTCAAACAACTAATTCCTTCTACACGACATCATCTGATTGGAGGAAGCCTCAACAAATAGGATTGCATCATCAAGATTCTTTCCTTTTCTCTCACGTAACGACTTCATGCATGCAAGCATGATTAAGCAATGATTGACAACAAATTCATTCTTTTTGTTATATCTTAACGATTTCATCATTGTTCTCATGTATATATATCCATTCTTTGTACTTATACTCAGTGATCATTTTAGTAAGTAATCTAAAAAAATCTTTCCTCCATTCTCTTCGTCCTTTTTCTTTTGTTCAACTTGGTATTAGAGCAGGGACATGAGTAGATAAAAAAGGAAGAGAAATGGGAGGGACGATTTGAGGAGTTAATCATGGAACTTGTCATTGAGCAGCTGGGGTTTCATGTTGGCAGCATTGAGATTTTCTGAGGATGAAGGTGCTCAATTTTCAGAGCTTGAAACAAAATCCATTGGAAGATACTAACCCGCTCCAATCATAATCCCTGTTTTGATACATTTAGCCTATTGAGAGCCAGTGAACTTAATAAAGAGGGATGTGTCAGACACATCATGGTGAAAGTCCAATCCATTGAGGACTAATTTAAGCTTATCATACCAAGCTCAGGGTTCCTGTCTTAAGCCATAAAGGGCTTTGTTCAACTTGCAAACGTGATGAGGTTTGCTGGGATCCTAAAAGTCATGGGGTTTCTCCATAAAAAATTGTTTCTTCAAGCTCACCATGGAGGAAAGGTTTGTTAATATCAAGTTGTTGAATGTCCTATCCTTTTCTAACAACAAGAGTAAGTATAACCCTTAATGTGCAGGGCTTAAGAACATGGCTGAATGCATCAAAATAGTTGAGAATCTCAATGCTCCTTCGTTATCTCAAGGTCGCTTCTCATATTGTCTTGCACTTCTCTCATTCTTCAAGACTTACTCTTGAAGGATACTCTGATGCTGATTGGGATTCTTCTCTTGATGATCGTAAGTCCGCCACTAGTTTATATGTGTAGCTTGGAGGTAATCTCATTGCTTGGAGCTTTAAGAAACAAGCAATCGTTGCTTGATCCAGTACTGAAGCTGAGTATCAGGCCCTTGCTTCAGTTTGCAGTGAGGTTTTATGGCTTCTCTCTATTTTCTCTGAGCTTAAATAGCCCTTACTCCACCCTTATCATTTGGTGGGATAACCAATTAGCTCTTTCCCTTACAACTAATCTTGTCTTCCATGCACGTACCAAGCACATTGAACTAGATATGCACTTCATTCGACAACATACTCTGTCCAAGATTGTTGAATTTAGGTACGTGCCTTCTACTTCTTAATTGGCTGGCATACTTACCAAGCCCTTGTCTGCAACAACCATATGTTCTCTTAGTTCCAAGCCCAACTTGGCTTTACCACCCTTTCGCTTGAGATGGGCTGTTAAACCTACTATCCACTTATACCAACCAAGCTCCCAATCAAACACTGCCATCACAGCCTTTCAACCATGTCAGCAATGTTTATAGTCTACCATGTTAGTAGTTTATGATTGGCCTTCAAAGGATCTTCAAACAACTAATTCCTTCTACATGACATCATTTGATAGGAGGAAGCCTCAACCAATACGATTGCATCATCAAGATTCTCTCCTTTCTCTCTCATGTAACGGCTCTATGCATGCAAGCATGATTGAGCAATGACTGGCAACCGATTTATTCTTTTTGTTAAATTGGTCTGTAGCGTAACGATTTCATCATTGTTCTCATATATATATTTATTCATTCTTTGTAATTATACTTGGTAATCATTTCAATAAGTAATCTAAGAAAATCTTTTCCTCATTCTCTTCATCATTTTTGTTATGTTCAAATTATATTAATGGACATTATATTATTTTCAGAGGAATAATTTATAAAATTATGGTTCGTGTGATAGTAGATTTGTAGTAGGGTTGTATTATCCTATCGATCATATATACAAAGTATAATAGGATCATAAGATCCTATATAATTAGGATTTCACTTATGAATCTGATTGTGGGGGTTGAATGAGATCGTAAAATCTTAAGATATCATGATCTAGATGGAAATTTAACAGCCATGAGGTGGACCGTATGGGAGCAAGTTTCTTTTGTGATTCCTCAACATGTTTCTTAGGAAGAAAATAATAATAAATATTTCATAGCCTATAAAGGGA